>MEIZ01000052.1:358220-377399 GCA_001723225.1 Globodera ellingtonae
TTCGAAACGAAGGGCCTTCGGCTCTATACAGAGGCTGTCTCTTATACACATCTAGATGTGTATCGCTCATCGATCATTCATTCCCCGAGGGGCCGTCCCTCCCTCCTCAACTCTCGCGCAATTCATTTCGGCACATATTGGCCAATATAACCGCACCCCTTACTTCCCCGCTCCAATCGGGTTATATTATTCAGCAAATACGTGTACAAAAGGGGAACTGGGAGGGAACTCCGGAGTAGGGCTGGGCGAAGCTCGGCTTACTACCCGAAGCCGAAGCTCTAAACGAAGCCCAATTTTTTTCGAAGCCCAAAATTCCCGAATTTACATGAAATTTTTAAAAATTTAATGAAGCAATTCGGAAACGGAAATTCGGACCCTCCAAAATTCAGATTCCGAATTCCTAGTCAAAATCCACCGGAGGAACCGGGCTGAGAGGGGGGAGCGGGATGGTCCGGCAGTGCCAATGGGCATCGCCGGAGAAAATTTTGAATTTTGATTCGAATTGTTAAGAAAATTGATTCTCAAATTTCATAATATTGCGATTTTTGGTAGATTTTGAAGTGATCAGTGAACAAAAAGTTCGATTTTAGGATTAAAACCAGAGTTGCCATTTGTCTTTATTTCAGGTCTTCGTCCTTATTTTGCCCCTATTTTTCGAATTTTCAGAGGGTTTTCATAATATTTTATCTAATATTCAAAATGAGAAAAGTTCAAAGCGAATTCACTCATTAATATTTAAATTCAGCACGCTTCAATTTTAAATGTTTGYCCATATTTTGGACCCCTTAATCTTATTTTTGGCCTTCCATGTCGTTAGGTATTTTGGAAAATTTTTGTTCGCAATCTTGATTAAAACAATAATTTTATTTTGCAAAAAGTTCGCATTTTTTAAATTTTTATTTTTTAATTAAAATGGGCACAAAAAAGASAGCCGGACATCCTCCACGCTAATGTAAACCAATTTTTTTTCCAAAATTACGAAGAAAAATGCTCAATTTTGCGGAAATTTTGGTGAAATTTCTTAACAAAAATCCCAAATTTCTCCCGGCGGCGCTTATCGGCACCGTTGGGCCGCACTAAAAGCCTAAAGTTGACTAATTTCTGCTGTTTTGGGCCATTTTTCTTATAAATTGAGTCAAAAATTCAAAAATTTCTCGGCGGAGCCTATCGGCACCGCCGACCCCCACCCTCCCTAAAAGCTTAAAATGGGTTTATGAAGGCCGCTGAAACAAAAAATGCATCCTTCAAAATTTTAATATGAATAAGTAAATGTTTAAAAAAATATTTATTAAAATAAATAATTAAACAAAAAATTTTTACTTGACAAAAAATCCGATCTTTAGGGGTGTATTTGACCCAAAACTTTGTGTATTTACTCAAAGCACGAAACTAAAAATATTGTGCTCACCCCTCTCCTGATCCGGAGTGAGCCGATGTCAGTATTATGTGATGCTAATCTGACTCCCATCGACAGAATCCGGACATTGTACGTATAAAATAAAAGGCAATTTTATGTTAAGCTTATCGATTGCTCTTTGCCATAATCTTTTATAAGTTTTATTGATAAAAAATGCCAAATAAATGCACTGTGCTCGGAAACGCGCAATTTCCATCCTTTCCACCTCCCATTTCGCCGGATGTCACATTTTAAATGCATGAATTTCGTTGGGTTTTTGGTATGCCCACACATTTCCACGCATGTGAAGCCAACCACACTAATTAGTTGGAGAGTCAATTTTAGTTTTTTTGTTTTGTATATTAATGACTAATTGGCAATGATTCTAAAGCATTATTTTCTGCATTGATTTCCATATGAATTATTGCTGAAATAATTATTTTCTTAGGTATATTGAAATCAACCTTTCCCCCTTTTTAAATTAAAAAAATGAATTTTACTTTTCTATTTATTCTTCTTATTCTTCGCCCATTTTCTTTTTCAAATGCGATGCTCTTCAAAGTCCAAAGTGCTCCCGCAAATTTGAATTCACATTCTGAAAATCCATACAATTCTTCCGAAAGCCTTGAACAGCTCAAAGGGATTGAAGAAAGTGGGAGGGGAGGGGAGGGGGGGGGGGAAGGACGGGTTGTCAAAGTGTTTCATAATCAAATTTATTCCGTAGATCAACAGCAGCAGGACGACTACCAAAGCTGCCATTACGTTCTGCAATGGTGGCATTACAGCAGCAACATGAACATTGGACGGAATCAGAATAAACAATTGGCAAACAAACGGATGCCGTCGTGGATTGACTTTATAATGGTCGTCATTTTTGAAAGGAACATGGGCGCCAAGATTGAGGCGTATGTACGGCACGAGAAGGGGGCGGCCGTCGAGCTTTGCCTGTGCAACTCCTACAAAAGTGTAAAGAAAATACCTTTTTTCATATCATTTAAAGTTTACATAAAAACGGAAAAGCTAAAACAAAATTGTTCAAATTTTCTCCCAATGGAATTTTCAGTTTTGTGACGGTCCATTTGAAGCCAAACAAAAATATGGTGGAAAGATTGACTTGGAGCGGCCTCATTGCATTAAGTTCGATTATCAAACAATAATGGACATGAATTTAAAAAAGAAAACTGCCAACAATGAATTTCTTTACGTTTTGGACGAATTCGGCGTTCATAAAAATAGCAAATCCAGTGATGGTAAATTTGCAAAAATTGGAGATGGGACGCGTTCACATTCCATACAAATAACCTAATAGAGGCCGGCTTTTACGGGTTCGGTTTACCGACTCTTACGGCCGATCTCTAATTGCTAGGTTTTTGATTTAAAGTTTTACTTTTTTAAATCAAATAAAATTCGGAATAATAATCAGAAAAAATCTGAAAATTTAGAATCTAATAAGCAGCAAGAATCGAGTAGTTGCTCTGTTACCGAACCGCCACTTTCATTTCACCGACAATTGTTTATGAGAATCGCCTACGAAAGCGAAACAACAAAAAAAGTGATTTTTAATAAAATAACAATTTTTGTTATTCATTTAAGTCATTCGGAATATGGCGATTGTGCAAAAACGATGAATTTGAACTGATTTTATGGGACTGAAGAACAATGAGACTTTACCTAATCTTTTGGAATTGAAATTGTGTATAAATTTTGACATAGGTAATTTAAAATAGTAATTCATTAATTCAATCCAATGCATTTATGCCCAATTTTGTTTAAAATTTTAACGAAAACAATTGGGGTTTGTTCGAATTCCTTTTGAAATCAGTTCTTTATTTGGTTTCCAATCAGCACGTCACCTCCCCACTGGTTTTGTGTCTCTCCTCCATTCGATCAAATGTGTTCCCAATGATCATATCATCTCTCTTTCATCTACTATCACTTTCTTTCTCTCCTCTCACTTCCTTTCTGTCCTCTCCTCTCCTCTCACTTCCTTTCTGTCCTCTCCTTTCCTCTCCTCTCCTCTCCTCTCACTTCCTTTCTCTCCTCTCCTCCCTTAACTCAACAATCAATCAGGAAGCACCGGACCAATTTATCACCTTGCGCGCCGCACGCGATAGCCCCGGGGGATGGAGGTGATCACTTATACACATCTAGATGTGTATAAGAGACAGAAACAGAACAGTTCCCGAATGCCAAAAGTGGCACATCCAATCGCGATCAGCAGCTCTGTGAATTATGCCTTTCTCTTATACACATCTAGATGTGTATAAGAGACAGGGGCTGGCCTTTGGCTCAAAAGTCGGAATATTATTAATATAACCACAACCATTCTCCATCCCCCACCCCCTGAAATATGGTCGTCGTTTTTCCGCCGATCGATCAGGCCATTTGATCAAATTTACGACCTGCAAAAGACCATTTTGTCGRGTRCGCGTTTGGCCTTCTCTAGTTGAMGCCCAAACAGAACAGTTCCCGAATGCCAAAAGTGGCACATCCAATCGCGATCAGCAGCTCTGTGAATTATGCCTTCCGAAATACTCGTCGATTTTTTTGCTGGATGTCTAGGAGGTAAGCAACAGAGATCGGCCAAGACGAGTATAGAAGAAATGGGCCAAAAAATTCAAAAAAAAAAACTTTTATTCGACGTTATTATTTTGATCAATTTTTGTATTACGTTTAGGCGTCGCCGGTGTATTAGCCGGACATCCGCTGGACACCGTTAAAGTCCGACTTCAAACTCAAAACGCGCACTCTCCGATATATCGGAACACTTTTCATTGTCTCACGTGCATCGTTCGAAACGAAGGGCCTTCGGCTCTATACAGAGGTGATCGATCAATTTCAATTTTTGGCAAAAATTGAATGTTCCCTTAAATCGTTTATTTCAACAATTTCGCTTCAATAAATTGCAGAATTTTAGGAATGTCATCTCCATTGGCCAGCTTGACGCTGATAAATGCGGTCATATTCAGTGTTCACGGCCACATCAGCAAACAATTTGAGGACCCAAATGCTTTGCATGTTCAATTTGTTGCGGGTGCCGTGGCGGGTGCCACCCAAGGATTCATTTCGTCGCCGATGGTAAGAGAAGGGCATTTTAAATCTTTTTAAATCATATCTCTTTCAGGAGCTGCTCAAACTTCGCGCACAAATATGCCATGAACCGACTTCTTCAGCGGCACCAAAATGTTGCTCTTCTTCGCCCTTGTCGATGGCACGTCAAATTTGGCGCGAAAAAGGCCTTAGGCATTTTAGCCGGTAGCTTTTATTTTGAAGAAGCAGATAAAGTTGAGCCTCAAACCACCTGTCCACATTTAATTTGAATATTAATGCCAAAAATCATTTAAACTTATCAAAATTCATAACGTTTGAAAGGGTACAAATTGAGTGTTTTGATTACTGAATGCAAATCAACCAAAATATGGCTTTAAACATTAAGCGGCCTTTTGATCACTCAGCTGAGGGACTGCCCGGCAATGGGCGTCTATTTCGCTTCCTACGCTTTTTTGAGGCGCAAAACGGACGCCGGAAGTGGGGAACAGCAGCGACTGTCCAATTTGCAGTTGCTGTTCGCGGGTGGAGCCGCTGGAATGTGTTCATGGCTTTGCAATTACCCGGCCGACGTGGTCAAGACGCGGTTCCAAGCGGACGATGCCTACTCAAACTGTACGTTTAAGGAAACATCGGCACCAATAATCACAAGAAATGCCCCCGATTAGAATATTTGGGAGTCTTAATCTTGAATTATTTTGTAATCTCGTCGAATTTCAGATAGAGAAGTGATCAGAAAGGCCTATGCCGAGAATGGTTGGAGAACATTCTTCGCCGGGCTGGGACCAACTTTGATTAGGTAAAACAAAAACAGTAACAATTGTCAATTTTTTAATGAGCCTCCAAATAATTGCGCTTCAAGGGCAATTCCAACAAACGCTGCAATTTTCTTTACGGTCGAATGGACCTATCGGATATTGACTGTCTCTTATACACATCTAGATGTGTATAAGAGACAGATTCCAACAAACGCTGCAATTTTCTTTACGGTCGAATGGACCTATCGGATATTGTTGAAAGCACGGACAATTGATCAAAAAGACAAAGCATCAACAAATTTGGACCAAAACGTTTGTCGCGATCATGGCCCACCAACAGTGGCAAAATTGAGGACATCCGCCGCCGGCTATCTGTTCCCAATGGAGGCGGGATGCACTCTGCAGGAACCGATGATAATTTGAATTAATAAAAATGAAACAGAAAATGTGTTTAACTTTTTTTGTATTTATGCATCAATCATCCTACGGCTAAMAAACAATACATTTGCATTATTTTCCAACAATTTACCCATCCTTTTCCGTGAGTTTGAATGGATTTATGATAGGCATTTTTTGGAAATTTTGCTACATTTGGTGTTGTATAAAGGACATTCAAAAGTGTTACGATTCTGAGTCAAATTGTACACAGACTGTACGTTGATCCATCAAAATCTTAATTCTTTAGATTTAAATCTGTCGGCAAAAGCCAAGAAATTTTGTGTCTTGTGAACTGAGCCCGAGACTCCCGCACAGAGTTAATTAATTTGGACTTAAATTATTATTTTATGCATTTTTTCATTATAATTATAGAAAATTGGGGGTAAAAAAATGTTGGGTTATTATTGTATTGGAGAAAGGTGCTTATGTGTAACGCAAATAGTGAACAAACAATCGCTGAATAAACGTTTATTTTTAAATAGAATAGTTATGTTTTTTTTATTCCAACTTCAGAACTCTTTGGTCCCGGCTTTTTATCAATCTTTTTTTTGTCCCTTACAAATTAGTCCCGGTTTTTTGACCGGGACCAAATTTAGTCCCGGTTTTTCCCAAAGTCCCCGTACCGTACTACCCACTTTTTTCCATTCATAGATTTTACCAATGATATGAAATCACTGTTTGACTTTTTAGCAAATAAAATAATTAAATTGCTATTCGATGCTGAGAAATAATTGGAGACTTTCTTAAAACATTTATTTCCAATAAGACAAAATCAAAATAGGTTTAGTCAAATAAATAAATATTAAATAATGTTACAATTCCTTTCTTGGCACAATCCAAATCCTCGGCCAGGGTTTTAATTTAATTATYTTCATTAAATCTTTTAAATGTTGGGAATTACTTGAAATTGGTGTTTTGTTTTTGTTTTGCAAAAACAGCACTTTCAAATCATTGCTGCCGCAAAATGGCCAATTGATCATCCATCGTAGCCCATTTTAACGCAAAGTGCGATGGTCCGTCGCACACAATTGACCGATCAGAGAGTGGGATCAACGATGTTTGATGACCCCAAGCCAAATTCGTTGCCCCCAAAATGGTGTCATTTTTCGACCAAATGCTCACCTTTAAGTCTAAATAGTGTTTAAACGAAAGTTTAGACAAAAATATTAGCATAAATTCATTTTAGAACATTATCAAATGATTTACAATTTGCCTGGCTTCTTTTCGGTGGCATTTTYTGTTCAGACGTGCCAACATCGCCGAGTATTGGTGGCCATTTCGTGGCTGACATTTAAGCGGCAAATCCGTTGCTTCACATTTGCCCCATTTTTTAGCTGACTCGGGGCAACGCGAACTTGTCCAAAAACCGGTCTGAAATATATATATATATATATATATATATGTTAGGATGAATTTGAGTTTTGTTGCCGAAAAATTAAGGCACTTTTTTGCGGTTAGCATTTTAATAATAAAAAATCGGATAAATATGACACGTATAAAAATTTCACCAATTTTCCACAAGCCGCGAAAGTTTCTGCAATTGTTTCATTTGAGCATGAACACATTCCAAAGTTGGCGCCGGCAATGCCAATCAAATTGCTCACGCGGTTCATCAACTGTTTGCCAAGATGGCATTTTACTGTCAAGGAATAATTATTACGGGTCGGCAAATGAGGCAAAATGGGGGGTGAAGAAAGACAGACAGACGACCGAGAAGAAAAAGTCCAAAGTGAAAAAGTGCCGAAGGAAAAAAGCCCAAACAAAAAAGTCCCGAAAAAAGAWRCAAAACGGGAAATRCCAAAAAAAGAAACCCAAACGAWAAGTGCCGAAAAGGAAGAAGCCAAACGGAAAAGAAGTGCCAAAAATCAGAAAACCTAAAGGAAAGTGCCAAAAAAGAAAAAGCCCAAACGGAATATGTCAAAGGGGAAGAAGCCTTGAGGAAATGCCAAAAGTAAAAAACTCAAATGGAACAAAGGGAAAGAAACTCAAAGAAAGAAGTGCCAAAAGAGATAAACCCACATGGGTTAAACCTCAATAGAGATGTGCCGACAGGGACGAAGTGCCATGTCAAATGGAAAAAGGCCCAAAAGGAAGTGCCAAAGGGGAAGAAGCCCTGAGGAAATGCCAAAAGTAAAAAACTCAAATGGAACAAAGGGAAAKAAACTCAAAGAAAGAAGTGCCAAAAGAGATAAGCCCACATGGCTTAAACCTCAATAGAGATGTGCCGACAGGGACGAAGTGCCATGTCAAATGGGAAAAGGCCCAAAAGGAAGTGCCAAAGGGGAAGAAGCCCTGAGGAAATGCCAAAAGTAAAAAACTCAAATGGAACAAAGGGAAAGAAACTTAAAGAAAGAAGTGCCAAAAGAGATAAGCCCAAATGGGGTAAGCCTCAATAGAGATGTGCCGACAGGGGCGAAGTGCCATGTCAAATGGGAAAAGGCCCAAAAGGAAGTGCCAAAGGGGAGAAAGCCAAACGGGAAGGTGCAAGTGGAGAATTTGTCAAATAATTGTTTTCAGAGCGTAAATATGTTCATAACAAGCATGATTCCTAACGGTTGTAAGCATTTGTCTGAATATGCAGTGACTCTGTGACAATTGACGAGGCGAGGCACCTTTGCCCGCTTCCGAAAATGCTTTTCCTTGAATGATAATTCTGGCAATGGTGACGCCCATAGAATGGGCCACAATGTTCACATATTGGGAACCGGTGTACTGCAAAACCGCCTCCAAAAAGAGACGCATTTTGATCACCGTGGCACAATCAATTGACCTGAATTAAACTCTAAAAATGTTAAATATCATTTAATAAGTTTCATTAGTGTCACCGGTTCATTGCGTACGTCAAATTTCTGTTTCCGTAAGTGATGGCGTACATTTCTGCACTGGAATAGCCATTGTTGAGGAAGTATTCGATGTTGGCACTCCATCCCTGGGACCATTCTTCGTCACCCTGTGCCAAAGCACCGTCCGAATTTCCATGGATGAAAATAACCGGACGATTTTTGAGCTTAATATTAAATAAAATAACAATATATAAATCGGAAACTTTGTTGATTTTAGTTTAAAAATGAAAATGCCTAGATTTGTAAATATATATTAAAATATATATATTCATTATAAATAAAAGCAACGAACAGTTTGACCTTCAAATTGCCGTCCCCCGTAACTATTCTGCGGGTTGGCGACCAATTTTGCCAAATGGAGCCTATCGTAGCCATTCCTAAAAATTGCCGTCTCGCAATTCCAAAAGATTGGCATCACAAATCACTTTTTAAGCCATTCCTGAAAGTCGCTGGTAATTGGCCCTTTGAGTTGAGTGTACGGTAATGACGAGGCCGAGGCCGAGGACTGCTCTTCAGCCTCACAAACACGCGCAAATGAGAAAAAGATAAAAAACAAAAAAATTAGGAAAGACAAAAAAAGCATTTGAGGTAATTCACTGCAAAGTGTTTGAAATAGAATTTAATTACCTAAGAGAAAAATCTTTCTCAAAAACAGAAAAARAAAGTATTGTTCAGAAACGATAAGACAATTTTTAAATGTATTTGTTAATTAGTATATTATTCTAAATGTTTACTTTTGATTTTTTGTAAATAAATATATTTTTATTTAAATTTGTGACAATGCTAATATATAAATAATTTCTTTGCTGCTACCGGCGGGGACACTCGCTAATTGAAAATGATCCGGTCCGGTGCAGACGATGTTTATGCCCATCAATGATGAGCTAATGACAGCGTTCTTCTATTTATATGTGTACTATAAAGGGGAAAGACAGACGAAAGATTTTAAAAGTGTAAAATCTCTGTATATATTTATTTTTCAAACATTTGCAACGATTGTTTTTAAATATCGGGGGGTTTTTGGGCTCAGAGTATGTTGGGCCCATACGGTGGGCGGGGTCCAAAGCCGCCGGGATGGACGCCGACAACCTCAAAAAATGTCTGAAGTTCAGAAGTTAGGAACGCAGAATTCCGACCACTCTGGTCTAAAGCACCAATTAAGAATTCTTTCAACAATTGTTTCCATTTCATTAGTATTTCGAATCGAATTTAAATTTATTTGAACCAGAAATAAAGAAACGTTCCACCCCAACCCCCTCCCCCTCCCCTGTCTCTTATACACATCTAGATGTGTATAAGAGACAGGCCCTAATGATTTCAAATGTCAGCTGTTTTAACAGCAAACAGAAACGAAATTTGACCCGAAAATTTATTTTACTAAAAGTTTAAACTCACACAAACTTTTCGTCGTAAGCAAACAAAACTAAAGTATTTTGTCGTCGTTCTTTAAATTTCTCAAGATTGTTAAAGCTATCATCATTTTATATCAAATTTAAAATTTGTTTTCAATATTTTGCCTTTTGTAATGAAATTTTGGAGGCCAATCGGTGTTCAAAATTTGACAACGGAATTTACTTTATAAAATTCAGCCGGTGTAAAAAAATGAGCCGAAACGAAGAAGAATCGCTGGGTAAGGAGCAAAAAGAACTCCGAGCAGTTCAACACGCCATGGAACGTCTGTTCAAAGCCCGAGATGCGAAAGGGCTTTCCGAGCTGTACACTCTCGATGCTATCTTCGCGAGCAATTTAAATATTATATTATTAATTTATGCTTTTTTAGGATTGCCCACTTTTTTATTCATTTTTAATAATAAAAACGTTTTTTTTTTAATGAATTTTTGTTGTCTCCCAAAATTATCAAATTTTAGGCCCATCCCCCAATTAAAAGTCGGGCAGATATCGAAAAACTGTGGCAAAAGTTTCTGGCCACAGATACGGCCGAATTGCACGTAAATATTTAAAATAAAAAACAAAATTAAAATTAAATTTTATTTATTTGCAAAGGTAACATTCGATGAAGTTTATTTTTCTGGCGATTTGGGCGTCGAAAATGGCACTTACAAATTTACGAGGTTAGGTAAATCAAAATTTTGACGGAAATTTCCCAAATTTCAGCGGCGACGGCGCCGTCACACAGCAAGGACTGTTCATYCAAACGTTTAAGCGCGGTTCGGACGGCAAATGGCTGATCCACAACGATTTTTACACGTGTTGAAACGATGTATAGGCAAAAAAATTTGAATGTTCGATCAATTTCGGCATGAATTTGCAGAATTACTGTAAATAAGGAACAATAATAAATCAATCAAATTAGCTATAATAATTACTACGAAAAAATTGGCAAAAAAAAATCAGAAAAATGTTTAATTTCTGAGAGAATTTGCTGCTTTAACAATATTTGATGAATTTTTTCGTTGCCAACTGTATTTTGTTACTATAAATTCAATCAGAAAAATTTATAAAAATGTATTTAATGTACTAATTTTATTTTTGTTTTTAAAGAGTTTTTTTAAATTAATAAAAATTATATTATTTAATGTTAATGTACCGTAGAAGCTTCTTCGATTAGCTCAAAATGCTCTTAAAAATTCAGATCCCGCAATTTCCCCAAAAATGTGGTGACACTTGTTGTAAATTTCTTTGAATTGGCTAAGACAATATTATAATTAAATGTATTGCCATTTAAGCACAAATATTTATGTTTTTATTCAATATCAATAAAGTTTATTGAAATTTATGTACAAATTAACAGTTCAATAAAATTTGAAAAGGATAAATACATCAAATTTGGCTGCATGAAACTTCAGCAAAAATGATGTGAATTAAGCGGATTGGTCAAAAGGCCCAATAAACCAGAGAATAAACCGTTTTCAGTATTTAGTGATTTAATTTGTATTTTTAAACAGAAAAATGATCAATTTGTTTCTTTCCCCTTTTTCGTTAATTATTTTCTAACCCGGGAGCCTTTATAAGCAATGAACAATCCTAAAATAATAAAATGAAAACATTAAAATTGTCATTTTATTGGCTGTTCAATTCTTTTGGCCGGTCTTCCGTGTTTGGGTTGGCGCTACGCAAAATAAATCTTTGGCCGAGTTTCGTGCCGATTCGGAGGCGGTGCGATGTAATTTATGGGCTCCGCTACTGCCGACGCTGATCTTCTTGCGTAATATTGTTTGGAAAGCTGAAGTTACCTGAGAAAGGGAATTAAATTTAAATAATTTATTAAATTTATTTTAATTTAAATTTATTTTGCTTTGCTTCGCTTCGCTTCGCTTTACCTTTTCCTCTTCTTCATCGCCGCCCCTTTGCTGTGCCCCTCTGATTGAACTGTTCCCGCTGTGCAGTCTCGAAGAACTGCTGTTGATCATCATGCTGCTGATGTTCCGTACTTCCTCCCCGCTGCTACTCCCCGCACTCAATGTTGGAGAACGGGCAATGCGTTCACGCATTGAATCCGGCATCCAATCTGAACCATTTGACAAATCATTTAAAATAATTAAATTTCAATTTCAAATTTTGTTACCGGCCGCTTCAAAAAGGTCCAATGCCTTTCCGCCGCCGTGCAAACATCCGTCGCTGTCGTATTGGACAACGACCGGCTCATAGAAAAGCAGCACGTACAGTTTGGGGCCGAATACAAAAGCGAGCAGAATGGAGCCGGTCAGGTGCAACTCCAGCACTGTCAGGTACTCCATGTGCTGGACGCTCAGCTATGACAAGCAATCATTTGGCAAATAATTTTTATGTTAAAGTACCAAAGTATGAAGAGCGGCCCACGCCGTCAAAATAAGAGAGCAAATAAACGAGGTGATGAACAACCATTTGGCCTCCTAAAATGCAAAATAACACTTCAATAAATTCAGAGGTTGCCTTGTAATTGCGCTTGATGCTCCGGTTTTGTGCCGAYAGAAACAAAGCCAAAAACAAAAGGAAGAAAGTGTAAATTTGAGCGAGGACAAAAAGTGCCGAAGAATGGGAGCAYCGAAGGGCCAAAAAGGGAGGTGACGCCGTCGAGAAGGGCAATGGCCAAAATCCATCGGGCAAAAGCCATCGAGAACAAATCACAGTCTTCAAAATTTGAGTTTTAATTTAGTTTATTAATTGAATATTATTAAACAAAATCAATTTGGTGAAGAGTTTCTGTCACCTGAACAGTGACTATGAAGAACAACAGCAGCCAATAATTCCAATAGCTGATCTGCTGACCGACTTCCCCGGCGGCAGAGGAGGACAGCAATTCGGCATTTCGCAATTGGACAGCCTTTACAACGATCACGCCAAAGCAAATGGCGTGGGCCATGGCCGGAAGTGCAATTCGGAGAAGACAAAGCTAATTAGTAGGTTTAAATATCCCCCAATTTCCTTTAACATACAAACGGTTCGTTGGCATTTTCGGCGGTGAACAAAAAGGCACTGAGATGCATTGTGATGATGCCGAGCAGAAGCAAAATGCCAAGCGATTGACTGCCGCGAATAGTGCGACGCCAAATTTTGAATAAAATGCACGCCAACGTGCCAATGGCAATGGCACTGAGCAACGCGGACAGCGAAAGAAGAATGACACGAATTGCCCAGGCGACTTCACGGTCGACGGCATCGGCACCCAACTCGCGAATCTCCTGAAATKACGGATTAAAATTAAAATTTTCCCGATTAATATATTTACAGGTTCATCGGCAGCATTTTCTCTCAAMAAAAATTCATCACTTTCAAGCTCCAATCTCGATCTTGCCGGCTCTCTTCGGAATATGGAATTATGTCCAAGCAAAGCACCGCCATCGGCATCGAATTCACTTTTTTGGGAGAAAAATATACATTCTTAGATAAAAGGCTATTATAAAAACATTATCACAACCAAAAGATTAAATAGTTAGGTAAGTGTAAAAGAGATTAAATAGTTAGGTAAGTGTAAAAGTTGATAATTCTTTTCAAAAAAAAAAATTCAAATTTACCTAATCATCAACGGGCATTTACAGTATGGGAATTTGCATCGCGATATTACGGTAGCTGATGATGAATCACGAGTGATTGGAACACCGTAAGCGAACGGTCGATAATCGGCCAAAAAGTGTATKGGACTGTTGGACGCGGTTGGATTAGTCGGGAAATTTGATCCGGCAGGCGAATCGGACTGACTTTGCGGCAAAGACAGATTGGCCAGCAGGGAATAGTCAAAATTGCCTAGAAATTAAAATTTGTGCAATTTTTTGTTAATTATTTTAACCAAAAAAAGGCTCCAAGTCTCAAAAATCGAGAAACTGATTGAGTCGAGACTCGGAATTACAGATTATTGTAGGTCATTTTACCGTGATGATCGATTGGCATAAACATTACAGATTATTGTAGGTCATTTTACCGTGATGATCGATTGGCATAAACTCATAGACTTCGAACACATCGGCACTGTCCTCTTTGGCACTTTTTCTCAAAAATTCACGCGTCAATTTCCGCCCGTTTTCAATGAATTCGTCACATAATTTTTCTCGAGTGCAAAGCCTATAATGATTTTTAAATTTTTAGAAATAATCTTTCAAAAAAAATAGAAACTTTTTGTGTGCTCTGTCAATGGCCATCAACAAACGGTCGACTCCCTTGGCCAAATTGCCGGCTTTTGTCAGTTGGCCCATTCCCTTCACATCCAAACGCTCCTCCCCCGTGCACATTCGTCCGTTGAAGCGTGAAAAACTGTTACGGAATCTGAATAATGGCATAAAGAATTGAATCAAATTAAATTAAATTAAATTTTAATATTAATTAATTATTACAATGAACAATGCCAAGTGTCCTCCACATAGCGCCAAAACCACGGCTCGGGAAGGGATAGCGGTGTCACTGTCTGGAGCCAATCGCGAAACTCCGGACTTGTGAAATCCTAAACTTTTTTGTTGCAATTCTTTAATCGCTCGTTCACTCACTTTTCCCTGAAAAGACAAAGTCCCGGCAAATTGGGCCAAATTTGTTGGATCGTGCAAGTGAAAATTGTGCGCATCGCCGAGCATCACATGAACAGTCGGAATTCCCGTGACACCACCGACCAATTCGTCCCGAAGTCGGGTGCCCATATAATCGGCAGTCTTAAGGAATCCAAAATGATCAAACATCAATCATTTCGAAATAATTCTTTTATGATCAAACATCAATCATTTCGAAATAATTCTTTTCTTTTCTAACAATTATGGAGGTGGGGAAGACCTGTTCGGCGGAAGCAAACACCAGCGTCACATTGGCACTTGGCGGGCCAACGCCGCTGAAGCGTCGACGCTGCTCCTCCTCTGTGGCGGCGGATGCCTTTGATGTTGTAGAGCCCCGCTTTGCCTTTCTCTTCTCCAACGGCATTTCTTCCTCCCCCTCATTACTCCCGCCAACATTTTCGCGCCCCGGGGGATTCAACGCCGGTTCACCAACAATCGCCAAATCCGCCGTGCATATGCCCGCAGGGGACGCAATGCGGTCGAACTGTTTGAAGAGGGCGACGGACGAGGGACTCTGAAGTGGGGGGTGGGGGTAAATATAAATTTGAACAAAAAGTCCTATGAAATAAACAGAAAACAACGTACGCTTCTGTCCAACACAACATTGACATATTGCCAATGCATTCGACGCAAAAACTGAGCCAAAGCGAATGCGGTCGCGCRATGGTTTGGTCCTTCGGTAAAAAGGGGTCCTTTTTGGCCATTTTGTGTTGGTTGATCAGTGCCAATTCCGATCACAGGACTTGTTTCCGATTTTTGAAACATTGCTTCAATTATGCCCTCCTGTGGTACATCATGTTCGGCACCAACAACATAGCCTAGAAAATTAGACAGATGGTTATGTTCACACCAAAACAAAAATAGGTTTTAAAATAATAAAAAATGCAATTTTGACCAATTGTGGCGCCGGCGGGGACTGTCCAATTGCTTTCGGCCTGCGAAAATTTGTAGCAATTTCGTTCAGAATCGACAAGAAACTCCAACAGATCGCGTCCATTTGCGCATGTGTCCACCAACACGGCGCCAATGTCCAATGCATTGGCGGCACCCGAATTGAACAAAAGCGATTGGGGAGAATGGCGTCGCCGGAAAGAGGACATCTTTTGGGGGGTTAAAATAAATATTAATTTATATAAAATTACAATTAATTTACCGCATGAACAAATGCCAACGGAAGAGAAATTTGGCGGCTTCCCCCCGACTTGGCGCCGCCAACATTCGCCCCGCAATTTGGCCCTTTCAAATCAAACATTGCCGCAATGAAAAAAGGATAATGCTGGGGAATGCTCAGAAAAGTTTGGTCGGTACGACGGCGAGTGGCCAAATCGCAACGATCGCCGCAATAAGCCCTTCAGTTAAGACAAAAATGCATTTTAATACAAAAATTAAATCATTTCATTTGAATTTTGTCACCTAAATGGTCGGCACCGCGAGCGAAATTGCCGTAGTTTTTGTGGGACAACAAATTTTTCGACGATTTTTTGCTGCGGATCGGTCCGGTATTCCAACAGTCTGAACATTTAAGTCTGAATTTGCGTTCGGAGTCTCGTTGCCCGTGCCTGTACAGGTTGTCCCCGTCTCTCCCCTCTCTTTGCGTCACAATTGCTTCAATTCCAATGCCCACCAACTGAACAACGCCCTCCGGCGTTTCGAAAAAGCGCATTTCGCCCAATTGCTTGGCAAATCCGGGAGGCACGCGGGTCCCGCTGTTCGTCAGTCGATCCGATGGCGAAATGCTTAGCAACGCTGCGCGGATGGCGTCATGGCAGTCGGCAAAAGACGGATGCTTTGCACTGAAAACGGTTTCCTAATGAAGTTACGATATCATAAATTTGTTTAATAATTAACCATTTTTCGGTCAATTCCTGCTTCGATTGGACCTTTTCTGCCGCTCTCGCCAGTGCATATGTCAGCAAAATGGCCGCCTCGGCGGTATTTGATGATCTGAACAAATTTGATCAATTATTAAACGAAAATTTGGGAATTTTAGGAAATCGGTAAAACTTTCACCATATTTTATCTATTTGTCGTTATTCGAACCTGTGCAATTTTGCTATTCTTTCTGCAGAAAGCAAGCCGTCCGAACAGTTTTTGCCTCTGACAACGGTCTCTTCACAACCGAACACTTGCTGGGCGTACGCCCGCAAAAGAGTGTAATGTGCGTGGTTAGACTGCAAAACTCGTAGAAAGTACGTGCTGAACTCGTTCAACTGCCGACGACGACGACGGATGGTCAGAAACTGAAGATGGCAATTGAAAGCTTTAATTCCAATTGGAAAAAGTACCTGCAGTTTGGCGTTTTGCCGCGATTCGCTGTCGTCCGGCAAAAAGTCGAGGGCATTTCCGTCCCCGTCGCTCTCCTCGTCAACGCCGCCTTCCATTTCCGTGTCGATACCAATCCAAAGTTTTTGCAATTCTGTCAAAGCGTTCAACTCGCCAAGACGCGCATTGCGTACAATTCGATGGGAGGCGAGAGAAACAATAATTTTGGAGTCACTGGCCGAAAGAATTGCCGGAAGCATCGGATGGTCGATGGCCACAACCTTTTTCAAAAATTAAAATAATTTAATGGACGAATTAATTCAATCAAAAGTATGCCTCAGCTGTTGAAATGCCTTCAACGCGAAGCTGTTCCTGCAGCATTGGCGTGTAGGCGTAGTTTTCCCCATAGTCCACAATCGAAATCTTTAAAAAAAGTTAATTTCTTTTTCTTTTTTACAATTAAATAAATTACCAGGTCAGATCCGAGCATTTTCAACAGTTCAATCAAAGTTTTGGCGTAATCAATGAACAAAGGCGCCGTCGTGATGAATCGGCGCACATTTGCGTCGGCCAGCACTTGAGCGGAAGCGGCACTAAACGCGGCAATTGGCACGGAAGAAGGACGGAGCACTTGGGCCACACTCTCTGCCGATTCGCGGTCCTTTGGCATAATGACGCCTAAAGGCAAAGGGATGGAAAATAAGAAATTATTCAATATTTAAAAATGTTGTCATGTCTATTTTAAATGTTTAAAGAATTCATTTTTATTTACCGATCAATTTTGGAGATTCAGAAATGCGTTTGGCTTCTTCTCCATTGGGAATACAGCCGCTGGGCTCGTGATAGCCAACACTGTCCACAAAGCGAAGAGTTTGTGAAATTGCCTAAATTTCTAAAATTAAAAACAAAGCAAAAAATGCACAATTTTTTAGACCTCTTTAGGCCGAGAACATGAATCACCAGCAAAAAGACCCAATTTGGGCCGAGCAAATTYATTTGGTTCCGAATGTTTTTCTTTTTTGTTGCTGGGTCCTTGTTCATTCCAATGCGCTTAAATTAATATTTGTTATTTTACAATTAATTAATTATTCAAGTAATAAGCCAAACGTGCGTCTCTTTAACTTTATTTGATGACCAAAATTAAAAGTTGGCATGGACTATTCTCTACTGTAAAAAGTGTCAACAACAATTTTAGTCTTTACCCAAAGCCCATTGAATTGCCACGACGTCCTGCACCGAAGAGGGGATCAACTTCAGACAGTCTTGGCCATGTAACGAGAACGCTCCTCCAATTTGGAAATGGCCAGTCTCGGCCGGCAAAACTTTGAACGGATCAAAAACGTCGCAATGGGCTGACTTAAATTGAATTGAGGAAGGATTCTGAATTCATTGTACATTATTATATTTATTCTTAATAATATATTTTTTAATTATTAAATATTTTCCACACGGCTTCTTTCTATAAACACTCACTTTATTCTGCTGATTATTAGCAGTGCCATCTTCGACCTTCTGCTGCTCTTCGCCGCTTTGCTGTTCAGCACCGGCGGCAATGTTCGCTGAACATCGCTCGATTTGTATGCAAAATGCCAGAAACAATAGTTGAAGAAGAAATTTCATTTTGCCAAACTTGAACAATTTTGCCAACAAATGGCAAAAATTTTGGTTCCAATTAGACCATAAATTGTGAAGTATTGGATGAGTTGAGTGAAGAATAATTATGCTGGTTTAGAACATTAATTCTTGTTGTTAGCTCATCATTTTGCTGCTGGGGAAATTTGAAAGGTTTTATTTAATATTTAAAATAATTTGGAATTGATCAATTATTGTCTGATCAAAGGTTCAGCCAATTTGAGAACCTGATAAAAATCGCGCTACAAAATGAGTTTAAAAAAGATGGAAAAATGATCGGTTGCGATACTTAACGTTGTCCGTCGGATGTACACATTATGAATTAAGTATTATTAAACGTTAAAGGAAATCCGTCGTCATCCGCCGGAGGGGTTACCGAACTGTCAATTCCGATTAATAACAAGCGAAAAATGATTACCCGACTACGTTTATAATTGAAATAGTTAAAATGAAGTTGTAAATGAACGGTTGTTGATTGGTTGATTGGGTACTGATCGGATAAGCATTTTTTGTTTCAAGAAAAATGAAAGGAATAAATTTAAAAAAAGAATAGCGCAATTCCCCCCCCCCGCTCTTTCAATTGCCGATTTTTCCGAACTTTGAGCGCCCTGGAGACAAACAAACTGGCCGCCCCGCAGATTCCATTGCCTAAGTCCAGTCAACGCGCAATTGCTCATCAGCAGCAGTTCATCGCCGTTGCCGTTGGGCAATTGCGCGCAAAACTGGATGTATGGCTGAAAGAATAGAGCAAATACCCTGGCTGATCGGAGTTGATCACCTGCAATTGCTCTGTTAAATTGGATTGACAAAAAAAGGGACCGAATCTC
>MEIZ01000052.1:454007-469507 GCA_001723225.1 Globodera ellingtonae
GGGCACTCACTTCCCCATAAATATGGTGGCCCTGGGGAGATGTGGCGACAGTGACGGCGGCAGGCAAACGGAGGGGGCGGCGATGATTAAATGGCTCGCGGCGATTCACTTATTTTTTATTTATTTATTTGTGTAAATTTTTTGAAGCAGCGATCACTTTTATGCGTTTTGCTATTTAATTCAAAGTGATTTGGCGGCGACGGGGCGTAACTTTAACAATTATAAATTTTTAATATTTGAAATCAAAATTATGCCTATTTTGGTAGGCTACCAATTATTAAATGCCCATCTTTTGGGGAAAAATAATAACAATAAAAGGCGCCAATGCGCAAAGTGAATTAGGCGTTAAAATCGGTACGCCGGAGGCAACAACGAGGAAGAGGAATTGGTGCCACGGGGCATTCCGCGGATTGTGCCTGAGGGACTTTTCACTTCTTAAGTTTTGGGCTTCAAGGGCGTTTATGAAAGGGATTAGAACGGATTTTAAGTGAGGGAAAAGGAGGAGGTCGGCAAATGTTAAAACACGCACAAAAAGCGGTGGTGGCGTCTCCCACTTGGGAGGAGGGATTTGTGTAAAGGCACAGCGCCAAATATTCTCAACTTCGCCAAATATTCCCAACTTCGAACTTTTAAACGAACCCAAAACCTTCAAAATCAAAAAAAAACAAAGATTTGGGAGCTAATCGGAATTTAGCATCGAATGAAACAAAAATTCATCACAATTGGACGGGCTTAAAGTGTGGGGGGATTTCACAATAAATCCAATTTGTCTCATAACAGAAAAATGTCGAACGATTGGTCGGCCGCCGCCGTTCATTTCTTATAGCCAAATCGGTCGCGGTAGTAATAGGCCAACCCGGCAAGACCGGCAAATGCCTGCAAAATTGGCAAAGTTTATGGGAAAATTCGGAAACAAATACCGCGAAAAGTCCGTAACGGGGGCCGGCCTCTGCCGGAAGCCATCGCCCCATTCGATGGGTCGTCTCCTGAAATTGTAATTGCATTAGGCTTAATAATAATAGGTAATCTCTTAGGATTGCCTTAAACTGTTGCGCCGTCGTCATCGTTTAAAGTGAAAATTATTATTTCAATTTTTAGTTTAGGCAGCAATGTCCGGAAAGCGTTTTTTGATTGATCTTAAACAAATCTTAACTTCTTAATCTATCA
This sequence comes from Globodera ellingtonae, assembly GCA_001723225.1. NCBI lineage: Eukaryota > Metazoa > Nematoda > Chromadorea > Rhabditida > Heteroderidae > Globodera > Globodera ellingtonae. Next base: position 455,175 of record MEIZ01000052.1, read on the forward strand.
ATGTGCAACGTTAATCAAAATGTAAATCAATCGAAAATCTTTTTAAATAAATAAATAAGCAAAGAAATCCCCCCCCCCCCAACAGAAATGAAAGGCGCAGAGAGAAAATGAATGGGCGCTGTGGGGGAGGGGGCGGAGGAATGTTTGTGTTTACGCCGCCAATTCTGTTTTTCGAAATAAGCAAAAGCATCAATGATCAGAAGAAGAAACCAGCAGAGTACGAGAATGACCGAAAAGTGTGTGTTTTATTAAGAGATCATTGCATGCATTGAATTAAGTGGTTAAATATGTAAACATAATTATAATTATTTAATTGGTGGGTATGAATTTTCAAAAAAAAATGTTAAAAAGATTAAAATCAATTTGAACTGTGCAAAGGTTTCCGCAYATGTCAGTTAAACTAGGGTTGAGCCCCGAACGCGCCATCGAGACGAGTCGAGTTCATTCGTTGGAGTCTATTCAAAAACTACAAAAATAAATAGCGATGTAAATAAATTTGTACGATTTATTATATTTTATTTTTTGCAAAAAATCAATTAATCAATTTTGGCAAAAAGGTACAATATTTATTTCCGGCATTGATTTACTGCTAAAAAAGAAGATATGTACAAATTCATTATTTCTTCATTCATTCGTTGTTTCATTATCGTGAACCAAAGAAAATGGCTCCAATCATTTGATGCCCATCTCCTAAGTCTAAAACTTTTGTTGCTCGCCGCTCCAATTATGAAAAGCGGCACAAAAGTTGGGTAATATGCACGGCCCTTACCGGTATAAAATAGCCAAAATAATTGAGACGGCATCGAAGAAAATGCCATTGCCGTCAAAGGCGAAGACACAACGGAGAAGTGGGCGCCGGAGACATTTTAGGAAATGCCCGACGGATTCTCACATGGGCACTCGCGCTAATAGCCCCTTAGGGTGTGACGGCCGGGGTTGCTGGGAAAGAAGCCGGACGGCACCAAAAGCCCGCATTGGCAACGCCTTCCTTTGACGGGAGACTTTTGGCTGGAGGGATTATCGGAAACGGCCAGCAGCCCCCCGCCGACCGGTCACAGTGGGCGACACGGGGCAACGGCCAATCGCCGGAGGTAGAAAGGACTAAATGGCAAATCAAAGTGCCGTTTAGGCCAACAATTAATCCTTTTAAACTTTTAGGGCGGTGGACCCTCTGAACGAGGGCCAGGCCACGGCATGAGCAATGACGGACCATCTTCAAAAGGGCCGGGCCACGTCATGAGCAATGACGGACCATCTTCAAAGGGGCCGGGCCACAAGAAATTGTCGAGTTTTGTGAATATTCGTTGTCGTATAAACAACACATTGATGCGTTTGGCATTTGCTTCTGGAAAGTTGGCTTCTTTGTTTTCAAAATTCAATCGGACACCAAATCTGTTCCTAATTGCACAATTTGCTCCTCCACTAACAAATCATTGATCAGTCATAAAAAGTGATTGAATCGGAAGGGTTGGAAGAAATAAATTGATGAAAATTGTTATTGTGATGATGAATTCTATGAGGGGATGACCCATTTTTCGCAGAATAAATCCCCCGGACGGATTTCCTCCATGCGGACTCAGCACTGACATTAATCCCGACGACAAAACGAATTGCGCATTTTTTTGTTTTCAATTACAAATTTAGCGAATCTCTTAAAGTTCGTAATGGCTAAAATAATGTTTTTTGTTTGTGCCATTTTCCTCCTTTTCTTCTCTTTTTTCTCTGCAAATGCCAAAAAGAAATGCTTCAAAAGGGTAAGTCATTTTGGCCAATATTTAAAAGAAAAGCGGCAATCTTTTGAAGGTGCACGGGTCGCGCACATTTGTGCCAGAAGTTGAGAATTCTGACGATGGAAATTCGTTGACGGAAGAGGCTCAACAACAACAGCAGCAGATGAGAGTGGACAGCGCCGGGGGCGACGTTGGCACCACCTTTAGGCAAAAGAATYAATTTAACAAAAGACAAAACAAAATTCAATTTTAAAGGATGGCTAAACAAGACGTGTACCTTTGGCCAACGTAATTTTGTCAATTGTAAAATATATTTATGTCTCCTTATTTTCAGTCTAAGTGACCGTGAAAAGGTTAAGAAGTTAAATTTAAAATTTAAATCAATCTTTTAGTCGATAATTCGAGACGCTTTCCGCCAAATCCATCGTCGATCGTGCATACGGTAATGTGATTTATTCTTTTTGGATTTAAATTTGCTAATAGTTTCAACGAACTGAACTATAAGCCTTGGTATCATCACGAACGATGGTCGGAAGGAAAGCCTTACGTGGTGATTCGGAAGAGCAAAAAATTTTTTGGTTTATTTTTCAAGAAATTGGAAATTCGAACTGGGGATGCCTTTAGGCTATTCCGACAACAAAATCGAAGATGTAAACCGGAGGTCGTTGATTTATTTGTCGGAAAAGTCGTTGGGTCCGCAAAATGCTGGTAACAGTTCCAGAGGGATGGTCATGGAACAGCTGCTCAAATTCATGGGTCAGAGAGAATCCATGAAGCCTGAAGCCTAAAGCCTAAAATACGAAAACCCTTAATTAGGTTATCGCGAAGAGTTTTTGCGTCCGGATGCCCCGTCATACCTTAAGCCGACCCCCGGCAGCACGCGCCCCCCACCGGCCACAGAACAGCCAAAGTTCTCAAATGAGCAGCTAATGTAAAAGGCTTTTTTTTTGTCTCTCCAAATTATCCAATCAAATAAATAAATATTTATGCTTTTCCTTAGGTGGCCCTTCGACCCCGAATCGATCACAATGCCCACGATAGCCGGGGAATGGTTTAAGTTGACCATTTACTGTCAAGCGCGACACGACTCCGACATCGGTGCCGGCCAGCGCTCCGGCATTTTGACCAGGTGAGACAATTGCTGATCAGACAATAGAGAATTAGAAGACTTTTTGGATTCATTTGCAGGTGGGACGCAATTAAGCTGAATACGATGTATTGTCCGCAAAAAGTCGGATACGCAGACCCGCGCATGGGTTGGTGGGTGGGTGTAAAATGTGGACAAAAGTTGATGATGAACCAAAAATTTGTTGGAACTTCCGTCCGTTTGGGAGGGAGCCGGGACGGAGAATGAATGGACAGAAAAGTCTCTYCCATTTTATGCTTTCGTTTAGGGCCTTGTGTCGTTCCAAGGAAGAAATTGTGCAAAGAGGACGGCACTCAACTGTCCAATTATGCGGGCAATAATGCCGTAAGCAAACGCGACATTTCTGGCGGATGCACAAATCTTGCCAAAGGCAAAAAGGACAAAATAAAGGACATTGAGACGAAAAAAGTTGACAAAACGGCAGGCACCGGCAACGAATTCGTTAATGTTAATGTGAATGAGGAGGAGACGGAGGCGGAGGAAACGAACACTAATGGCACTGCCGATGAGATAATCAACAACTTCTTCGATTCTTGAATTTCTTAATTAATGTATCACAATTAAAATTAAATAAATTCATTTCATTTAGTAAAAATTTTTTTAGGTATTTTTAGGAAAGAAAAAGCGATTTTTTGGAAGTACTTTTTTGGAAAAATGGAAAAGTCAATCTTTAGGGGTTCCTTTTTCTTCTTAAGGCATTTGTCGAAAATGCCAAATATGACTTTAATCCCACCATATTTGTCGTCCCAATCCTTTCCGGTTCTGTGTTTGCCCAACTTCTTCAGGTGATGGACTTTTTGCTTCGGACGTAGGTCAATGGGGGGGGGGGGAAGGGCCCTCCCCGCTCATCTCCTCTTGCTTATGCACATTTGTCCAAGTCGAATCATTTCTTCAAATATGCCAAAAAAAAAACATTTTCTTTGTTTGTTATTCCTTTTTTTGCTAGTTCTCGTTCCTATTTTATTGAGGCACAGCATCCATTCGAAATTAAATTATTTAATTCTGCATGCTGACATTCTAATGGCCCCTGTAACTTTTTCGAACATCGGTTTCGTGTTAGTTTTTGCGCAGGTAAATTATTGGGAAAATAACAAATAAAAAATTGGAATCGACAGGCCATTGCAGTCGCCGCCGGCATCATTGTTGAACAAAATAACACCGACCAAGCCGTATCGGCACCGTATCAGCACCAGCAGCAGATGCATCAGCCCCCCATTCACGGCGAAAGGTGCAGCCCCGAAACGGACAGCCAACTGTTCCCGATCGTCGACAGTTTCTACAGCGACAAATTCCTTTACTGTCACCAACGAAAAAGGTCATTAAAGCATAAAATGAAGCCGTTCCCGGGTTTCAACCGAGAATTCTTATTTTTCTAAAAACATAATCAACAGATTTTCGAAAAAATACAAAAAAATAAAAGAGACTTTAAAAAAGGCATTGGAAGGGTTAAAGGACATTGTTAGGACGAGAAGAAGGCAAGTTGTCGGATGGGACGGACGGTCAGCAGCAGAAGAGAATTCCAAATTCCCCGTTTTCTTTTTATGTGGGCATTACACTTCGGTTCTCATTTGTCAGGGTTTATGACGTCGGTTCTTGCACTGACAAAATGACTCTTTTCGATCCGTCGAAGCGCAAATGCCTCACAAAAGTGGGGGAGAAAGCTGATAATGTTACTGCTACAGGCATTTCCACCTTAATTAATTAATTATATATAATTATCGCTTCCACCTTAATTAATTATACATTAATTAATTCGTTTCTCCTCAGTTCCAACGCGCCTAAAAATCTTTGCCAAAGACACAAAACAGCAGAAAATTGCATCGTCGAGCCAACCAATGGTTCGGCAGCGAATGCGCGCATTTTTCCCAGCCAATTCTGAGACAGGCGGCGTTGGCACTGATCTGAAGATTCAAATGGAAAATGTCTCAATGAAAGCGATGCAAACGGAAGAGTCTAAACTGGCATTTTTGGAACAAAATGATGCTGAAAGTTTGGAGRSAACGCRAAATGACGGGYCGGATGTGAAAGTGCTGRTCAAATTGAGGACTAATTCTTCGGAAAATATTGACAAAGTCGGAAAGAGAAGTCAATCCGACCAAGAATTGCCCGAGGCGATGGCCGTCAAAAATGTCGGAGATGGAAAATTGTCCGTAGCGGAGGACAATGAGAGCAAATTGCGGCAATTAGGTAGGTAAACTTRCTCAGACCGACGACTTTCTTTTATTCTCAGTTGTTTGTTCTGATGGTTCCCTGCCCTTCGGCGACAACAACGGCCGTTCCCACCGCTGCTTTCCCGACTACGGGCACAATCCATTCAGGCACATTATTTTGCCACACCTTTTCCCAAAAAAAGAATTTGATGGCATAAGATGCAATTCATTCCTTCTGCTGTTCAGTTCGTTCGCCTGCCCATTCTCCTATCGGTGCGAGTACAGCTCCGTACTGCGTGCCCACCAGTGTTGTCCTCAGTTGATAGACGCGAACAGAGAGTCGTCATCATACGGCGAAGAATATTCTGAACTCGACGGAGAGGAGGTGCCAAATGGTGCCGAAAGGACAGCCGCCGCCGCAGAGATTTTGGTGGGGTCGGATGGAATTAGATTCCCGATTAAAGGGATCAGTTGCAGAAGCTTAAACATTAATCGGGAAATTGTTTTTATAGGACTTCAGCCACGCGTGCCCTCCGGCGCATTTTCTTCGGGTCCATCCAAAGAACGGTTCTTCAGTCTTTTCCGAAATTTTTTCAATGATTAAATGTCACTTTGCCACAGGCAATCCGACGCTGTGCTCCCCGGGATGGCTTATTTTAGCCGGCCAGGGCGGCTGTCCACCGTTCTCAAAGTGCGTATACAGCGCCGCCCTTCTCCAATTTGTTTGCTGCCAACCGAACAATTTGCTGAAGGCCATGGAAAACGAAATGATGAAAGATCAACAAAGAAGTTCATCATTCTACCCATCACGAGGTTCAAAGATGAAAATTGTTGAACAAACAAATTTGAACCCTCAAGGAATCCATCCCGCCCAATCCGGTTGCATCGGCCATCGCCAATGCGACTTGAAGTTCCCCGGGGCAAAATGCCGAAATTGGGTGTGCATATGCCCGAGCGGACTCAGCGCATACGACGGACGATGCGGTGCATAATTTTTAAAATTCTCCTATCCCTGCTCACTCACTATCAGTGCCCAATTGTCCCTACGGACATTCCGATCGTAACGGAATTTGCACGCCGGCGGCACTCGATCAGAATCGGCAGAAATATTTGGTGTTTTGGCGACAAAAAAGATGAAAAATGATCGCATCGGAGTGAGTGGCAATTGCTGAACATTTTGTTAATTTGACAAAATGGGAAAACAAGACTAAAATTCATTATTTTTTTTGTGTAAAATCGGGTCAATCCCGAAAATGGTTGACGCTCGATACCGTCCGCGACCTGTCTCTACTATAATATGAACATTCCCCGAAAATGATTTCAATTAAGAGGATGGTTTCATAATTTTCGTTTTTATTCAAATAAATAACCGCAGGACGCGGCGTAACAAAATAAATAACACAAAAACGACTGCTGGGGGTGAAAAACGAAAATTTGCGTGTGAAGATTTACATACAATCGATCGAATTCCACCGTTATGAATCAAATCATTCGGCCGCCTCCCCTCTCTTTCCCTTCCAAATCAGCTGAATTTGTGTGCCGCGTAAGCCATCGTTTCTGCCCTTTCCGAATTCGAAATGTAGCCGAAGTTCTCCAGGTTGGCACAATGGAAGATGAAATTGGCCATGAAACCCTTTTGGACCAGCTCTTTGCCGTGCGCATCGATGAAACGTTTCTGAGAAATATATAATTTTACATTTTCTAAATATACGTGTTCATGTTTAACAGCAATTATAAGTAAATTTTAAAAAAATATTTACCAATAAATGCATTAATGATTTCAAAAAAAGCACAATTAAATTAAACCAATTTAAAAAGTTTTAACCTTAATGTGTTTCGCAAAATTCACCCACCAAAAGAGCAAAAAGCTGGCAAACTCCGAGTTGGCGGTTGACCCGTTTGACGATGAAACTGTTCCACAGCAAGAAAAAGCCTTTCTCTTCCGCGGAGACGTCCGTGAATTGGTGGAGACGCTAAAAGGGGGGAAAACGGGCATTTAAAAAAGGATTATTCATTCTGACAATTCGATGCGTGTCATTCATCCATCCTTGGTCATTGTCCACTGAAAATGACGCAGAAATATTTTACATTTTTAAAAGTTGATTCATTCGATTTTGTGCTAACCTCCGCAAAGATGGTTAAACGGCGGGTCCTTAAGTTTCGTATAATTCGGCTTGTTGAATGGCAAAATGCCTTTGAAGCTAAATTTTAAGCAATGCAAACGGTCAAAGATTAAAAAAAAGAAAGAAGAAAAACGTTAAGAATTTACACCATTTTTTGCTTTTTCGGTCTTTTTGTAAGACCCATCGGGGGGGATATGAACCAAGAGAGACCGAAACAAAACAGAACATTTTGTCTGACCTATTATCCCTCACTTCTTCGCCGTCCTTGGAACATTTGTTGTGTTTCCGTTTTTGCTGGTCGCTGGTTCAATGGACGTTCTCGACTTGTCAATAATACCACCGGACAAAATCATTGCACGCAAACGGACCATGGAACGCCTATTATTTAAAACAAATTTAAGTAAATCCTTTCGAATTTGAGAGACCAAACAAAATAAATTGTGTTGAAAAGGAAATTTCATTCTCAAAACGAATTATTTTTACCTGGTCAATGTAAAATTTTTCTTGCTGAGATGATTTTGCATTTTGCGAACTTCAACTTCAATAATATCGCCGGCATTTTCATTCATTTGCAAAAATTGGTAACTCAACGACGGGTGAAGGAATTGCTGAAAAGAAATTTTAGAGCAGTCTTTATTTCCAAACGATGCAACCAAACCATATGAACAGCCCAGACCCACGGATGGTCAAATTTGGACTTGCAAAAATAGCACCGAGTCGAAATTGGAGGCATGGATTTAAACCAAATTGGAAGATGATAAATGCACTCTAAATTTTGTCCAAATAAACTTCCGAACACTTAACTAAACTTCAATAAACCACCCAACTGATCAAATGGTCCGTCGCCTTTCGATCAGTTGCAAAAAGACGATATCTAAAAAAGAGGATGAATAATTAAAAAACGATTTTATATTAGAAAATATTATTCATATATTCCTTCTATTTACATAATTCTGGAGCGCTTTTTCTCTTTCGTCGGTTGGGCATTAGACTGGCATTTGGGTAATCGTTGGCCCTTAACATCAATGGCACCATATCCATGCTCATTGGACACCTCCATCTGAAGCATATGGCACGCCCCGAGAGAACTGTTCTAAAAGCGCAAGAGTGGGCGAAGATTGATGGCCATCGAACGCAAAAGTTTAATAAAACAAACTTTGTTCTGACTGAGCAAATCGGTGATCAGTCCAACACTCGGTTTTGCAACGTTTGCCAGCGTGTTCTGTTCATTTACGTTGAAAATACTGAAATTCAGAATTTTAATATAATTTTAAACAATGTAATTAATCACTCAATCTGATCACTTACTGCAGAAGAAAGCCGTTGTGTGTGAATTGAGGCTGGAAGACGAGTTGCTTTTCCCCCTCTCTGATAAGCCAACTCCCGATGTGTTTAGCCCCGCGAAAAGTTTGGTTTTTTGTTTTAAAGTGCAAAAATTGTTGTTTCTGAAATGAAAGAGCACAAATTATTTGAAAATGAATGGCTTTGTGTAACCCACCGCCAAATGATCGCGCGGCTTTGTTAGCCCATTTTTCACACTTTTTTGCCGCAACGGATAAGCGCCAATTTCACTTTTTCTATTCACGCACATTTTAACGTCGACACTTTCTGCTGAAAAGTTGTTAATTCTTTGTATAACTTTATATCTAAGAATCGAAATCTGAGTATAGTAAGATTTTTATTTTATAAATTGTTTTACGATTCATTTCCAATGTTGAGGACAGCCGCGACCGCTTTATCATTGGCAACTTTTCGCCATATTCAACAAAATCCTTTTTCGGAATTGTCTCCTTTTGTTGTTCAACATCGCCGGACCCTTTTTCATTCATTTTTAGGACGGCACTTGCCCCTGAAAATGTGTGCTAAAATGAATGTAAACAAAGCAAATTGAATTCAGAAAGGACCTTCAACAACGATTTCACCCTCGACCACAAGAAACAAATCAACACCGGAACGTAATTCGGGCATCCAAGCCTCCAAGACGTAACTTCCACGGGTTTTCTGGTTGATCGGACTAATAAACTTAATCAGATGGTCCTGCAAAAGAATTTGCTGCTGAGATTGAAAATTATGCTTCAATAGGGCTTATCCCCAACTTTGTGTAAGCGCTTACCCACCCAATAGCGGACAGTAAAGCTTCCATCTGTCGAAATTGCACAGAGAAACACATCAAATTTGGCATACTTTGCAAAGCCGGCATAAAACGGGAGAATGGTGTTAAAGAACTGCAAAAAAGCGTCATTTTAGAAAAAATGGTTCCAAACAAACTTCAAAAGTGAGCGAATCTCCGCTGAACCGCGGTCCCATTTTGCCCTCCGATTCCCTCCTTCCTGTCGTCAGTTGGTGTAATTTAGCTGACTGTCTGTGTTTCATTCGGACCACGCTCTGTTCAAGGGTTCCAATCTTTAGGCAATTGTTGCCCCGCTGTTTGTTTTGGGACATCCGACGATTGTCAACTCGAAGTGGTGACATTCCATCGAAAAACCCGTCGATGGATTGAACGCAGAGCGATCGGATGCCAAAATGGCGCAATCGTTGGGCAACCTTCCGTGTGAAAGAACGGTTCATGCACAAACTGTAGACATCTTTCAAATCTGCAATGGAAGTGTAGAATAACAAAGAAATCGAGAGGGAGGGCGATCGATTGAGAATGACAAAAAAAAACACCATATTTTTGTTTTTTCGGCTCCTCTCATCAACCAACCACTATTAGCCATAATGTTTGGGTATAGGCCTAATTTAGTTCAAATTTTGTTTGTATTCATCCTTTAATTTTCCAACTTACCCAAAAGCTCGTTATCATTTTGCCTTTTTGACATCGTTCTGTGACATATCCGTCCGAGAGACTAAAAATAAAATAATTTCTTTTGCTTCTTTAATGCTTACAATTGCAGACGGTGTGCTAAGAGAATTTTCTTTATTTTCAGCAATAGTCGATGCAAAATCCATTCAAATAAAATGGAAATAGCTAAAATTCGAATTAGAGTGATTTCTAGCACCTATAAAACCCTATTTCGGGGTTTTAGAATCTAAGAACCTATTTCAGGCTTTTAAACCTAGTTCGGCATTTTTGGAAAATCAATAAAAACAAAAACATCCCTAAAAATGATTCGAACCTCCTAAAGATCGTTATTCTCCCGAAAGTCCATTTACATTTGTGAGAGTTTTTAGGTGAAATAAACTACTTAGGGTTTTTAGCACCTATTTTGAGGGTGCTTATTCGGTACATAAAACGGGTTTAGCAGTTAAATTTGAATTCAAATTTAATGCAAAAAGAAGATCGTTCGAAAATTCAAATTTTTAAATCTTTTTCTTTGTTTCCATCCGCTGCCCCACACACTAATGTCGAAGCCTGAGTTCAACCGCTACCAAACTGAACCAACCACAATTAGCTTTTGCTCGTCGAGGCTTCTACATATTCATTAATTGATTTTATCTTTATTTACATTATTTCATTTTTTTGCGTTTTTAGGGTTCTTCTTTTTGAATGGAAGATCCGAGAAAAGGCACTAGCAGAAATGAAAACGATGTAGACCGTGTTTATTTGAACAAACTTGGTTGGTTCCATAACCCACTTATTTTCTATTTTTCCCTTTAGAAAAACGACTAAGCTCTTTGAAAATTGAGGAATTTGGTGGAAAAGTAAATTCTAACAAAATTTTGGAAGAATTGGCCTGCATTCGCGAACAACAGGTATGAAATAAAAAAGTATGAATGGGAATTTAAATTTGAAATTAAAGCTTTTCGAGCTGATTTCTGGTCGTCCAAAAGACGACTGTTTGGCCCCTATACCGTCCAATAATTATTGCTGGTTGCAGCGGAAGATTGCACCAGAAAGTTTGGCTTTGAGCAAAGTTGAACTGCTTGGACTTGTCAATTGCGATCATTTGGAGGTTGGGGAGGGGGCATATAATATATAAACGACGTTAGACGGTTCGTGCTCTTTAGCCGCCATGACCCAATACTCAAATTCCAAATGTAAATTTTATGAAAATGGATAACTACAGAAAATTCAGTCGTTTCTTAGATTGGAAGTTAGTTTCTTATTGGTTTTTGCAACAGATAATCACGCGGCAGCAGGAGGAGGAATAGTACTTTTTTTCGACGAAACAATGAATTTGGTGGCTTTTGCTCGGGCTTGGAAATTGACTCACTTTCAGCCGATCTCTTTTTGCAACACTTACAGTCTTCATCTGATGGACCAAGGTGTTCAGAGAGTTTTTCCATTAAGTTTTGTCAAAAATTTGATTTGGTTTTTCATTCTTGTAAATTCATAGGCCAACGTCAGCTCGTCATCGACATCAATGGCACTGTGCATTGGGCCGAATGGTCGGGCGAAAGCGACGGCATTTCGTTGAAAGAGTGCCTGGAAGGGCCGGAGAAGGAAATGGCTGACTTCGACTTGGAGTTGGTCGCCTCCGATTCACTGTTGCTGGCGGGCAAAGGAACGTCAGAAAAATACGCGTTTGACGGATGCATTGGCACTTGGTGTTATGCCAATTTTCAAACTTTAACGGAATTTTTTCGTTTCAGTTGGGTGGTCTACGACCATCTCTTTGCCGTTGAGCGACAATTTGCCGCTTTGTTTTTAATTGAACCCAATTTCTGCATCAAAATGGGTAAATAAAGTTTTTTGATGTGAAAATCTGATCTAAAATTTTATAGTTGCTAGGTTTGCTCTCCAAAGTATGCCCACTTTTTCCAAAATTGAACAAACGACAGACCATCAAATCCGTTGGCTCGTTTGCACGTATTCCCACGGCATCAGTGCTTTTTCTGTTGAAGTTTGTGCACGTATTTTGGAATTTTTTTAAATTAGTTTTAGCACGATGGTTCAGTGGCCTACAAGCCAAACGTGGACCCAATGTTGGCCCTTTCGGACGTTTCCGGCACAGTGATACGTTACGAACACATTTTGACATGGGGACCCCATCGGCTGCTTTTGGTTGGATACGATACGGGTGCGCAAGCCGGACTTACCCATCGCCTAAATTTTTCTCTAGACGAATAATTGTACTTTAACTTTTCAGGATTTGTGACCGCCTCTATTTGTCCAACGCGACGAGATGCTTCTGATGAGCATTCGCCACTTATTGACAGGTCAGCCCAAAACCGTAAAATAAATAGCAAAAGTTATTTAGAAAAAGTTTGAAGTTTGACGGACCAGTGTCAGTGCTGAAGGTTCTGAGGGTAGGCGAAAAAAGTTTGTCGGTGTTGGTCTCGTCAACTCTTGGACCTGCCACAGTTTGGACACTTCGAAAAAACGAGGTACAAATTCATTTTCAGCAAATCCCGTCCAGTTTCGCTTTTTCCATGAGTTCCCTTTTGGGTGTATAGTGTGGGAAGTATTGAATATAGTTTCGGCAAAGCAAATTGAATCGTTTTCCGTAATTTCAGAATGACTTGCAGCAACTAAGCTGGCATTTGTCCACAGTTCTGCAAGAATCGGAGTTGTACGATACCGTAGTGACCGGTACCGTCTACAATAGTGGCAATTCCGGAAAGGTTGACAATGCCATTGGCGGAGTGGACGACGGTGGAGGGGGAATGGTCTTGATCGGCACTTACGGGGAACTATTGCTGGCCTACGACTTGCACGAACTTTTGAGCCAACAGGACGAAGTCGGTCCGCTGCTGTCGATAAACATCGCGTCACCCATACTCGCGGTCGAACAGTTCGGGGAGGAGTTGGTAAGAAGCTAATGCATTGCCTTTTCACATCCTTTCCCCCTTACGTTGGTGCTGTCCAACCGCGGACTCCACCGACTCAGCCCCTCAGCTGACGAAGCCTTAGCGCTTACCCAGCAACAGCGCAAGTCGCCCGCCACTGTCACCACCACAACAACACCTCCGGCGAAAACTGCTGACGAAAATACGCAGGAAATTGACCAAGCAAGAATATCCGACCACTAAAGCCCTTTCACATTTTTTTCAATTTTAATCCATGCAAAGAAAAACAAATAAAACTTTTGTCGTTAAATTAGCACTAAACATCGCTTCTCCGTCAAATCTTGCCCTTCGTCTTTTGTTTCCCGGCACCGATTGGCGGGTGAATGATTTTGCCTTTCGCAACACGAATTTCGTTCTAAAACAATTTTCGCAATTCAACTAAATAACAATTATTTCTTTGGATTCGCACCTGAACTTCTCGCCAGACGAGGTGCTCGTCAAAGAAAAGGCCGTGCATTTTGAGCATTTTGACCAGGTAGTGGAACATCGGCGTGTTCGGGTAGTACTTCTCGCTGAGTTTGGCCTGCTGTTCCTGCAATTTTTGTGCTATCGCTTAGGATGTTACGCTTTTTGGGGTTTGGGCCACTCACCAACGGCTCAGCGGCCATAATCTCAGCAACGCGCAGCGTTTTCTTATCTGCCTTCAGAGTGACCTGAATTTCCTTGTAATTTAATCTTTTTGGAGTATTGAAATGGTCCTAAAGCTGACAACCGCCACAGGACCATCTCCGCACTCGATGTCACCACTTTTATGGCCTCTGTGGAATTTCTTACCCCAAATTGGCCTATTGTCGGGATTTGTTTATCAAATTTGCAGAATTCAAATTAAATATAATTTTGGTCCTTGCTGTACGAAGAAAAAGTAATCACTTCGCCGAATATTCGATGCGACAAACGCTTCATCCGTCTCCCGTATTCCGTCCTTTCATTCAGCAAACGGTTCGTGGGACACGCAACGCGAACCAGAGGGCCGGACATTAATTGTTCTGAATTGTAATTGCTCAAAAAACGAACAAAAAATTATAGGTGTAAATTGTAAATAAAAGCAAAGGCAAAACTTTTGGAACATATGTTAATTTAATGACAAGCATTTTATACATGTCCCTCTTTTAAGCTTATACATTATTTTCCGAAGCATTTCTTCTAATTTTCCGTGTCCGGGCCGCCATCTTTCTTTCGTTTGTCCAAAACGCCGACGGAGGGCGACACAAAAAACCCTTCAAAAGTTTTTCGTGCATTGGCGAGTGTCTAAAAAAGGGAAAATTAGAATCTTTGTTCATGAGCTTTTTTAGAGCATTTTAAACTAAAAGTCCCCTGACGGTACAGGACTGATTGACGGGGCAGTCGGATGTTTTCATAAAGACATGGATTTTGCCTTTTTTTGAAGAGGGAATTGACAACCGCCAGGGCCGTATGCGGGGGGGGGGAAGGGGGGGGGGTCAGACCCCCCCCC
>MEIZ01000053.1:5028-20245 GCA_001723225.1 Globodera ellingtonae
GGGTTGTCGGCTTTTTAACGGGACGAAATTTCAGTTCATCAACTTTGACAAATTGGGGGTTGATTTCGGCTAACCAACAAACAATTTGGGCCCGATTTAGGTTAACCAAAAATTTTGGAAAGATTGGGTCATCTGGGGGTTGGTTCAAAACTTGAGGATTCAAGCAATATAATCATTGAATATTCAATGAGCCGCCGACAACCAAACCCACATTCTGAAAATAGAAACCAATTTGCCCTCAAAAAACAAACAACAGTAACTGCAACAACGACAACAACACCAATAATTGTTCTGTCCACCACACATTGGAGCAGTACATGCGCCGGTTGGAGAGGAGTATACACATAAATTGTGATGGGAAGCAGAAAAAACAACCAAACAAAAATGGCAACAATTACACCATGCCATGCAGCAGAGGAGAGAATGAATTGAATTGTTGTGTTGAATACAATATTTACGGTTTACTGGAAAGATCGAACAAATTTATTTGCATGAAGTGTCCAAATTTGTTGAAATATTCGAATAAATTTTTGGCTTCATGGCATTCAAATTTTCTGCAATAAAATGCACAAATTTGGTTAAAAAAATGTTCACTTTTTTTGCGTTTTTGCATTGTTCTCCGAGATTTTTTTTTGTGGCAACTTTTGGTCTAAAATTGAACCAATGGCCGACCATCTCTTTACATCGACTAACAAACAAACAAACAAAAATGAAACGGCTGAAATAGAAGTGGGATAATAGTAAATATTATAATAGATTGATTATAAGTACACTAATTTATGTATAATGAACAATGACGATAAGAGCAAGTCCTTCAGGGGTTTTTGGCTGCATGCGGGCGGGAGGGGTTGAGGGAGTTCAATTTTTTTTTTTTTTTAGAATTCCATTCTGGTCACGATCGAGCAGTTCAGAACATTGGCTTACCGGGGGGGGGGGAGTCAAAAATTTCGGCACCAAAAATGTAAAGAATCCGAAAATTCCGGCTGGAAAAATTCTTGGGTGCCTACGGATGTCAGTCCCTCCCCCTCCAGCGCACAAACAACTCTCAACTCCATGAATTTATCTCCCCTCACTATCAGGGCTTCTGGACGGCAGGAACAACAAAAACAACGATGACAACAGCAGCAGAGACGAGAATGACAATGGCAACGGAGATGAGCGCAAAACAAAGGGGGCTGGTGGAGCAGCAACGGCGCCGCCACATTTTCCTCCTCTCTCTGTGAGTGATTGCTGGAGGTGCAGCAGCAACAGAAGTTGAATGTTTTTGCTGTTGTACGTCTTGCGCCTTTTATGGGTTGGGAAACAGTATATTTGGCAAATTAATCAAAAATTAAAAAAATATGATGGCAAATCGCTCCAATTAGGTAATTCCTTCACTTCCACTAACCTCTTTTTTGCTACAACTGTCAGCAGGTACTGCACGAATATTAAAAATTTTGGAGAATAAATCTCCCCGGATAATTTAGAGGCGGCAATTGGAGACGATTATTGCTGTCTCTTATACACATCTAGATGTGTATAAGAGACAGCTTACAATATGATGCACTGCAGTGAACCCTGAAAACAATATATATCATATTTTGTAACAAAAAAAATTTAAACATTATATTAGGATATCTAGAATTTGCGGGAGCGGCCACAAAAATCCCAAAAATTTGGGACCCCCCCCCATTTTTGTGGGTTTGCTCATTCAAAACTCGTAAGAAACTTTGCCAAATCGCTTCTAAAGCAATCCTTTCAGCATGCACAATTTCAGGGAATTTGGGCCATCATTATGCTTGATCAGCACGTACATTTGCTTGTCCGTATTTTCAGTGTGTCCCAGCGCTTCTCCGGCTCCTTTTGCAGCACACCGACGAGCAGCTGTTCAAGCGGTGCCGAAATGTGCGTGGGCGGCATTTGCAGCGGTGCCGTCGTGATGTTTTCGAAGAGCTAAATAATAGAAAAAAATTAACCACAAAAATTTCAAAGAAAAGCAAAATTTTTTGCGAAAAAGTTAAAAGGGGCCAATTGAGTTTTTGTTAGGGGAAAAAGCAGAATTTGCCGAAAATTTTGGATCTGTGTGACAATCAACCGATGAGTTTTTCGAATTTGCTCTGATTAAAATTTTTAAAAAAATGGCCGTAAATTTTTGCGGACAAAAAATGTACAAAAACAACAAAAATACCTTCATTATCACATCGCCGTCGAACGGGTAACAACCGCTGGAAAAATCGAAATTTTAAAAATATATATTTTGCATTATTTTAATGTCCTGCTCAGGATCGACATCCCGAGCCGGAATTTCCCCGTACCGGGCTCTAACGGCATCTCGTACCGAATTTTACGGTATCTCATGCAGGAATTTCCTGGCACCCCGGTGCCGGCCGCTTTTGGTACAGCTGGAGTTAATTAAAAATCAAATCGAAATTTTGGCCGAAATCTTGGCCCAGGCTCAACAGCCTGTGACCATTTATAAATTCCGATTTTGCCGTGCATGCACTAAATCGTGCCGAACCTTTCTGTTACACTCCTCCACAGGACCGGACAATTTTTTTTTAAAACCAAAAATCTTCTATTTTACAAATCGGAGGATGCAACAAAAAGCAGTCCGTTTTTGACGTCCCATCCCAATTTAAAATATAATAAACAAATGAGCTCTTTACCTGACCAGGTTGTAAAGTGTTACGCCACACGCCCAAATGTCCACCAGACGACCCCTGTTTTAAAGGAGAAAAAATAATTTCCAAAACATAATAAATTTCAACTAAAAAAACAACTCACCTAAACCTTTTCTGTGTGCCGGAGACCACCTCGGGCGGTTGGAACTTCGGTGTGCCTAAATTATTATATTTTAAAATTCATTATTATTTTTTTTCAGTAAAATTGGCCCCAACCAGCCCAACCTTGGACAAGTGTACACCAATCGCCAACGGATTCCATCAACTCGGCGACACCCCTAAAAATGCGGACGTTTAAAAAACTTAATAAATTAATTGTAAATTTTTATAAATGAAAAAAAAATTTTGACACTTCGCTTTTTGAAACTTATAAATAATCTAATTTTTTTTTAATTTTAAAAGTTGTCCCTACAGATCGCATATCTTCAGTATGCCGTCCAAACTCAACAACAGGTTGCCCGGCTTGATGTCCTTGTGAATGATACGTTTGGTGTGCAAAAAGTCAAGCCCTTAACAACATTTTTAGGACGCGCATGCATTATTGAACAAAAATCGAGAAAAAATGATTTTAAAAAAATGGAAAATCGTCTTTTCCATCCGACCCTCCCCCCCCGGGCACCAGAATGTAAAAAACACCCGGAGATATTCCCAAGTCGGTTTTTGGAGACCATTAACAAAAAAAATTTGTTTCTAAAATATTTAGGGCCAATTTTGAAGGGTAATCGGGGGGAAACCCAAATAAAACAGACCATCGATTAGCTGCTTGAAATACAGATGAGCCTTAAAATTGAATTTATAAAAAAAAACATTTTTTTTGCCCACCTGAAATTCTGGCAACATTTTTTCCGGACAATTATGCAACATTTGCTGAAGGCTGCAAACGCAAAATTCCATCACTGAAAAATTGTAAAAATAATTATGTTAAAAATTATGCCCTTACCAATGTACAGCTTCTGCTTCGTTTCCACCCTAAACAATTGTCACTTTTTTTGATACAAATTTTTATTGTGAATGTACCCCGGGGGTAATAATATTTTTTGAATTCGCGCAACAAAAAAAGACGATTAATTTTTTCAAATTTTTTGTGTACCTGAAAATGTCGACCACCTTCACAACATTTCGATGGTCGAGACGACGAAGCACGTCAATCTCCCGGTGCACATTTTGGTCACCGCCCGGAATTTTGCGTAACCGTTTGTCCTAAAATAAAAGAAATTGTTGGCTAACAAACAACAATTTTACAAATTCTTAAAAAACACTAATTCATCAATTTTGAGGAGGACGAAAGCCCACACGCGACCCCCGAAATTAGGACACTTTTTTTTTTGTATAAGCCCGCCAAAATTCAAAAAATTATCAAAGAACCCGTTTATTTATGAAAAATTTGCAAACCATTTAATTTACGTTCAAATATTGCGTCCAAATTTCTCTAAAAATGCCAAAAAAACCTTGATAATTTTCACGGCTCGCCTGACCAGCGTCCGCACATGGACCACCTCCTTCACTTTGCTGTACGAGCCTTCGCCAATCACATCGCCAAACAAATATTCTTCAATGATTTTTGGCGGTTTCTCCATGAACACTTCTTCTGAACAAATAAAATTGATAAACCCCACCTCCAACCATAAAAATGGGCAAATTTTCCATCAAAAACTGATAAATATTCTAAATTCTGGACATTGGATCTCATCGCATATCATTCAAAAATGGAAAATTTGGTCCGTTGACGGGACAGAGCTCGGAAAAAATCACCAGCTTCCTGGCTACCGAGATTCGAAAGCCTTAAATTTGGCTTTTTTCCTAAAAATTCAAAATTTTCATGCAATTGGCAAAAATGGACAACCGTTGGAGAACAAAAAGCATTCGCCCTCAGCGCAAAGCCGCGATTGGTTCGGCAAGCGCATTTTCACAATATCCGCCGGCGTAACTAAAACAGAAAGGACAATGGGAATTGAGATGCTTTTAGGGCGAGTCATTTATAAAAAACAAAACAAATTGGTCGGAATGGCGGAATTTGAGAAGAAATCCCACAAAATCGGGAGTGTGGGATTGGAATTATGAACCCAATTCTCTAAACATTTCGGAAGGAAAAAACGTTTACGAGAAATTCCACCTTTTGAAGAAAATGTTAAAATTTTCAGAGCCTCGAAAACCCAAAAAAAAATTTGTCCCAAAGTCCATGCTTTGGATGGAGAATGATTGCATTTATAATCATTGAAGTCGACGAACGAACCGACGAGTGAATTGAGCAAAGCACTGGCAGAAGATGCTAAAAAAATGCAAAAAAAATTAAATTTTTTTTTTTAATTTTGTACCCACCAACAAATTGTTGTGTGGGAATGTCGCCGTTTTGGATGGAAGTGGAGGAAGCGGAAAAAGTTGGTTGGGGACAATACGACGGCGGTGCCTCGCCACTCGACGAAGGAAATTCATTTTCATTATTATTCATCAAGAGTTGAGCTGCAATAAATGAAATTGAATGGGGGAGAAACTTTTCCATTCTTTTCGTTGTCCTCATCACTCTAAGAGTGCGGAAAATGGACTCTTTTTGGCTTTTTTTTTGTGGGGATTTCATTAGGAGGGATTATGCGGGATTTTAATTTGATTAAATTTCAAAAATTTTTAAGGCTGCCCCTTCGGCCACCGACGAATCTCTCAAATTTTTCCCGTTCCTGCGGGACTTTCGTTAAAAATCAACGGGACTTTTGCGGGAGTGGGAAAAGGCGGGAATCCCGTCCAAGTCCCCACGAAATTTTGAATTCCCGTTCCCCCCTAAATTATTTTTTGTTTACCGGACTCTAATGCAGAAAAGACTTAAAAGACTCCATCATCCGATCAGACACAGAGCCTACTAGTGGTAAATGGAGAATTGCAAGTTTAAATTTTTCGTTCGTTGTTTCCGATTATGGCAGACAATGAAAAAAAAGTCAAAAAATAGTGAAGAGGAGCAAAGAAGGCAGAGTATTGCACTTATTTGCTTCGAAAAGAAAGCACAACAACTGTGCCGCTGCATGACGAAAACGATAGGAAAAATGTGTTGAGGCAATCTTTTCTTTCTTCAGTTGCCAATTCTTGCGGGATTGTATTAAACCAATTTGTTTTTTAACTTAATTAAGCTTGAATTACGATGAAAAAGAATAAACCTGAAGTCCAATCGTCGATTACCCGGATTGCAATTGTTAATCCGGACCGATGC
This sequence comes from Globodera ellingtonae, assembly GCA_001723225.1. Lineage (NCBI taxonomy): Eukaryota > Metazoa > Nematoda > Chromadorea > Rhabditida > Heteroderidae > Globodera > Globodera ellingtonae. The sequence goes on from MEIZ01000053.1 coordinate 10,885, forward strand.
AAACCGGTAGGTGTAAAAACTGTTGGTTGGATGTTTATTACATTTGTACACATAAACAAACCGTAGCTAATTTCCGAAATCAAAAAAAAAAAAAATAATTTTTTAGGCGAAAAGTATGACAAAATTTCGAGCTTTTTCCTCAAAAAATCATTCAAAAAATGCATAGGTCGACTGAATTCTGGCTAAGTTAAATATTGTTTTTAAGAAAAATTGTGGACAAGCGTGCAAGAAGAACTGTCCCGTCGTGCGGATCGGTAGAAATTAGTGTAATATGCATAATTCTGACTCAACATTTTGATTCATTTGGGGGCCTTTTTCATTGAAAATTCGTTAAATTTATAAATTCTAATTATTTTTTGAAAAATAAAATCCCTCCCAAATTTCAGTATTGATCCATTTTTTAAATTTTTTTTTATTGAATTTGCAATGTTACTTTTTTTCACAAAAAATGTTTGGTTTAAGGAAAACAGTGCATTGCTGTGGAACCGACGTCAAAAATTGCGGAAATCTCCGAAGTCCTATGCATCGGATGCGGCATTTGTGTGAAGGTTTGCATTAAATTTTTGAAAAATTTTTTTTTTCTGGCGAATGCCCATATTTTCTCTAAAATGTTTTCATTTTCTCGAAAAAATGGCAAGCACTTTACGATCATGAAATCGAGATTTAAAAAAAAACTGTCCATCTTAAACGCTTAAATTTTTCGACAATTTTTTGCTTCCCTTCTCCAGAAATGCCCCTACGGGGCCATCCAGATCATCAATCTGCCCAGCAATTTGGAGAGGGAGACTACGCATCGGTACAGTGCCAACTCGTTCAAGCTGCATCGGTTGCCCACGCCGCGCCTGGGCTCCGTGCTTGGCCTGGTCGGCACCAACGGAATCGGCAAGTCCACGGCGCTGAACATTCTGTCCAATCGGCTGAAGCCGAACCTGGGCAATTTCAAGGTTTTTGACTTTTGCAGCACAAACCCCTCCCCATTTTTGGGCTTTCTGGCCATAATTTCGAGAGACAAAAATTTCTGGGGTTTCAAACATTTTCCTTTAATATAGGAGAAATTAAATTTTTTTGAATTTTTTTAGAGTTCGCCTGATTGGCCATCAATTCTGCAATATTTTCGCGGCTCTGAGCTGCAGAACTACTTCACCAAGCTGTTGGAGAACAAATTCAAGGCGATCACCAAGCCGCAATACGTCGACCAAATTCCAAAGTCCGCAAGCAGTGATCGGATAACATCTTTTGATCAACATTTTCCCATTTTTTAGGTATCTTGAAAAACAGCCACAGAAATTGGTTGGCGAGATATTGCAGAAGCGAGCGGAGAAGGACAACGTGGACCAAATCATCAAAGACATGGGTTAGCATTTTTTTGTTTTTTTCAAATTTGGGAACTTTAGCAGATTGGACGGGGAGGGGTTTCGAGAGCATTTTAAATGTAATTAAAATCCATTGAATATTTACGCAGAACTTCACCATTTACTGGAGCGCGAGGTGGACCAATTGTCAGGCGGTGAATTGCAACGGTTTGGTGAGCAAAAATAATTTTGTTTTGAATACTTTGAATATTTTTTTTTGTTTTAAATTTGAGTTGGGTCTTTGAGATTTTTTTATTATTTCAAAAATCCTAATTTTTACACACACAGCAATTGCGATGGCGGCAGTGCAAAAGGCAGACATCTACATGTTTGACGAGCCGTCCAGCTACCTGGACGTCCGGCAACGGCTGACCGCTGCTCGAGTGATCAGAGAGCTGTTGACTGATCAAAAGTGAGTGAGTGGTTGTTTTACACGTTTTTGATCAGTAGTGATCAGAGACTGCGTTGATTGGTCAGAAGTGAACATTTGGTAAACTTTTTGAGTCAAAAATTTTCTCAAATTTAAAGGCCGGGCTTGATCGGTTTAGCGTGAAATTGTTTTTTTTATTTATTTTAAAAATTTGGGCACTTTCGGAGTTTGCTTAATCGAAAAAGTCTGTGGGAAATTCCTCAATTTCCACAGTTATGTCATCGTTGTTGAACACGACCTGGCCGTGCTAGACTATTTGTCCGACTTCATTTGCCTGCTGTACGGCGTGCCGGGCGCGTACGGTGTGGTGACGTTGCCGAGCGGTGTGCGCGAGGGCATCAACCAGTTCCTGGACGGCTTCATCCCTTCCGAGAACATGCGTTTCCGGTGAGTAATTTTTGTTTGGTTTGGTTTTGGTGTTCGATCGATCGGTTGATGATTCGAAATTTGGCCCAAATTTATTTTGCCCGGATTGTGCAAAAATGGATTAATTTTTGTGTTGTTGCCAAAATTGTATTAAATTAGTGCAGAGCTTCGAAAACCAGGGTGGATCTGGATGGCCCTTATCGGGAATCGGGATTCCCGAGTTTGACTGACTGGTTCAATCTCAGTTCCGGTCTCGAATTCGTAGGGGCTTATTATTTGTAAAAATATGTTGAAAATTGGATTTTAGCGACAGCGCCCTGTCCTTCAAAGTGTCCGAGGACAAGGAGGAGGTGAAGCGCAGTTCGAACTACGACTACCCGAACATGACGTACGAAGTGGGGGTCAAACAACCGTTTCAGGTACTTGTAAAAAGTGGCGGTTGCTGAAAATGTTTTTTTTTGACAAAATGTGGGCCAAAAATTAACAGTTATTTAATTTAGCTTGTCGTGCCGTCTCATTCAATGGCTTTTTAATTTTCAGCTGAACATTTGCCGTGGGGAATTTACCGACTCCGAAATCGTGGTGCTGCTGGGCGAGAACGGGACGGGCAAAACGACGTTTATACGGTGAGAGAGGCGGGAGCGGTGAATTGGGATTTTTTAAATTAAATTTTTATTTGTTTAAATTTCTAATTGAATAAATACTATTTTTTTAGCATTTTGGCGGGACAACTGAAACCAACGTCGTCCGAAACGGAGGTGCCCGAGCTGTCCATCTCGTACAAACCGCAAAAAATTGCGCCGAAATTTGAGGGCACCGGTAAGGGAGAGGGCCAAGGGCGTAGCCAGGGGGGGCCCGTGGGGCCCGGGCCCTCCCGAAAATTTTTTTGAGAGAAAAAAAACCAAAGGGGGGACCCTTTGTTTTTCAAAATTTAGTAATTTTGAGACCAAAAATACACCCCTAAGAATCGACTTTTGGTCGGGCCCCCCCCCCGAAAAAAATTCCTGGCTACGCCCTTGGAGAGGGCGAATGGATTGTTTCTCAGATTTTTTGCGCCTCTCCTTAAATTCAAAAAATAAATGTTTTTTTGGGTTAAATTTGCCCATATTTTTGACGGTTAAAGGGGTTGGGTGGTTCAGTGTTGTTATTGAAGTAGTACAATATTTGCGGGAACAGTTCAACTCGCCGATAATAGTTTGTCCTGTTTCCAGAACTAAATTTTACATTAGATAAGCAGGAATAAAACTATCGGCGAGTCACGGAGTATTACATGTATCCAATATTTGGCACCTAAAGTTTGCCAAAATTTGCTCGACGTAATTTTTTACCAAAAAATTGTTTTCAAATTTTTATTATAATCATAAGTTTTAAAAAAACCGTCGCACATTTTTCAGTCAGGCAATTGTTGCTACAAAAATCCCGGCAATGTTTGTTCATCCGCAGTTCAAAACGGACGTGCTGAACCCGCTGAACATTGAAAACATTATCGACTTTGAGGTGCAAAATTTGTCTGGAGGAGAACTGCAGCGAGTTGGTCAGTTTTTTAATTATTTTTAATGTTAACCACTTTTTCTTGTTGTTATTTTTTAACCATTTTTGCAATCATTTTGTGTGGTCGATGATAACTCCCTTTCCTCCCTGATCACAGCGATCACGCTCTGTCTTGGCAAGGTGGCGGATGTGTACTTGATCGACGAGCCCAGCGCGTACCTGGACTCCGAGCAGCGATTACACGCTGCCAAAGTCATTAAACGGTCAGTCGATGCTCCCCCCCCCTCAATTTCTCTCATCGTTTTTTTAAATTTTCTGTGTTCACAGATTCATTCTCCACGCAAAGAAGACCGCATTCATTGTGGAACATGACTTCATAATGTCCACGTATCTGGCCGACAGAGTTGTCGTTTTTGATGGGTCTGTTTTTCAAAAATTACGAATTTTTTGCTTAAAAATGTGCAATTTAATGCATTTTTCAGGCAACCCGCTGTAAAGGCGACCGCAAATTCGTAAGGCGTTTTTTAAAAAATTAAATTCCGATATAACGCGAAATTGGGTTTTTTGAATTTAGTCCCCAGCCGCTGGTGGAAGGAATGAACCGCTTCCTGGGCCAATTGGACATCACTTTCCGTCGGGACAACGAAAGCCACCGGCCGCGCATCAACAAAATGGGGTCGCAGGTGCGCGAATTTTTTTATTATTTTCTTTTGTATCTTTTAAATGCTGAACGAACTCCCTTTTTCAGCTCGACACGGATCAGAAGCATCGTGGGCAACTGTTTTACCTTGACGGATGAAAAATGTTTTTTTATTTGTTTTTTTCTTGTCGAATTTGGATGTATTATTTATATTGTTGTTAATATTAAAGAATTGAGTGGGTTGAAATTTTTGAAAGTTAAGGAGGCGAGTAAAAACCAGAGCCGGAGAGAATAAACGAAAGAAAATGAGTCTTGCAATAAATTATCGCTAAAAAGGTCTCTCTAGGGGTATTCGGGGGGGGGGGGAGTAGAGAATTCGAATCTGGCCATGCTAATGGGTGCTGGAGCAGAGTTGGAGGTTAAAATTTTGTAAAAATGTTAACAACTCAAACATTTTGATTAGAGCTCAGACGGGACCGGGCCCGGAATCGGATTTTTCAGGGCCCAGATGTTTGGGGTGATTTTTGAAAAACCCGGACTAATTGGACCCTCCAATCGAATGCAAAATTTACTGCAGTCCATACCAAAAAATCAAATGAACAAAGGAAATGTTTTGTGCTAAATTTTCATCTCAGCGAATTGTTTTTTTGTTTTGTCGCACAATAAGAGCCGGCGGGGGCAATGTTTTGATTTGTGCTCGTCGGCTGTTGCACTTCCCGGTTCCTTTTTCGGAGTTTGGCACGCCGATTTTTGAACCAAACCTCAAAAATTTTTGCGATAAATTTTTTTACCAAAAACTAATTAATTCCGCTCACTTCAACGCGTTCTTCACGCAAATTGCACTTGTCCGCCATCCCCTCCCGAACACTGACGTCCGGGTACTGCGTGCCGCGGAATGCCTCCTCCAGCATGTTCAGTTGCTCCTCCGTGAAGGTGGTGCGATGCCGACGCTTCCGCTTGCCACCGCTCAGCGTTCCAAGCTGAAAATTGGAATAAAAAAATTAAAATATAATTTGGCGCTACGTCAAAATGCCAACCAGGCCCTAAAACGGTCAAAATGCCAACCAGGGCCCTAAAACGGTCAAAATGCCAACCAGGGCCCTAAAACGGTCAAAATTAAAACGGTCAAAATGCCAACCAAGCCCTACAAAATGCCAACCAAGCTCAAAAACGGTCAAAATGCCAACCAGGCCCTAAAACTGTCTCTTATACACATCTAGATGTGTATAAGAGAAAAATTCTTGGGTGCCTACGGATGTCAGTCCCTCCCCCTCCAGCGCACAAACAACTCTCAACTCCATGAATTTATCTCCCCTCACTATCAGGGCTTCTGGACGGCAGGAACAACAAAAACAACGATGACAACAGCAGCAGAGACGAGAATGACAATGGCAACGGAGATGAGCGCAAAACAAAGGGGGCTGGTGGAGCAGCAACGGCGCCGCCACATTTTCCTCCTCTCTCTGTGAGTGATTGCTGGAGGTGCAGCAGCAACAGAAGTTGAATGTTTTTGCTGTTGTACGTCTTGCGCCTTTTATGGGTTGGGAAACAGTATATTTGGCAAATTAATCAAAAATTAAAAAAATATGATGGCAAATCGCTCCAATTAGGTAATTCCTTCACTTCCACTAACCTCTTTTTTGCTACAACTGTCAGCAGGTACTGCTCCAAGTCCACGTCGACCGTTGTTGTGTTGCGGTGCTGCAGCAGTTGGTGTTGTGATCAAAATGGGTTGCAGCTCGAACTCATCGTCGTCACCGCTGTCGTAGTTGTTGTCCAACAAATCCATCCTCCTCATCACAGCGTTGCCGTCCGCTTCCAACAGTCGGTTCCAATGTTTGCCGTCGCTACCGCCATTCAGCCCTGGAGGGTAAAAGCAAATAATACTTAAATTCCAATCTAATGACAAAAGTGTCAAAATTTTGAGCAACTTCTTGCCGACCCTAAACAAAAAATTGTTTTCGAACAAATAACAAAAATTTTGAGAATCTGAACAACCAGGTTGTTGGTGTTTGGACTGCATCAACTGTTGCTGCGTCTGCAACTGCATTTGTTGTCGATCTCCGTTGGCTCCATTTGTAAGCCATTGTTGTTGTTCAGCCGCCACCTCGTCCACCTCCTGTTGCATTTGTTCGTCTTCGACTTGTTGGCCATAGAGTTGGTGCAGTGCGTCGTAGATGCCCAGCGGATGGTGGGCCGGAATGTCTTTGATCGGCGGCACGCGGACAATGCGGGCACTATCCTGGAAGTATTTGTGCAATGGAAAATCAGAAAACCGTCTGTTTCAGAGACGATGTGTCACATGCTTAGACATCATTTATTTTGTTTTGTTTCATTAAACAATCCAGGATGNAATGCCAACCAAGCCCTAAAACGGTCAAAATGCCAACCAAGCCCTAAAACGGTCAAAATGCCAACCAAGCCCTAAAACGGTCAAAATGCCAACCAGGCCCTAAAACGGGTGCAAGGCATGGTCTCTTGCCAAGGTTCCTGCGAGTCCCGGTGCCGGAAAATTTTTGTACAGTTCTTGCCTGATGATGAAAATTGAATGCTGTTGATGACGGTGCTTTGAACACTGTACCACCACAAACGGACGAGCAGGAGGCGGCCATAAGCAAGGGTGCCGAAGATGCGAGTGCCGTTGCTTGGCCTAAACAATGACATTTTATATTCCATTTTTAGCTAAAAATTTACTTCTCAGAAAATTTTTGTATGCACAGAAACATGCATTATTATTGCCAAAAAAAGTTCCTCCCAACAAAACAGTAACCTAAAGAATTTTTTCTTTAGAATTTTTGTGTTAAAAGCATTCTGGACCAACATTTCCGGCACTTTTTGTCCAAAAATGCCAAATATTGAACTCATAAAGAACCTACCGCTGAGGCGGCACACCGCCTCATAATGCTCAAATATTTTTTGCCCCCCCCCACTTTCCATCTCCTCTCTATTTACTGTTCCACACCATCTTTTCTCCCACCCGTCCATCGTCCCATAATTCCTTCATTTTATTGTGACTCGCCGGGGGGTGGGCGAGTGTTTTGATCAAACATTGCAAAAATGAAATGTGTGAAAGTTGAATTGTTACAGAAAAGCAATTTTGAAAAATATATTTTTTAAAAATAATTGTTTTCGCCCAATTGTTCGAATTCGGGTTAGGGGTTCGATAAACACAAAAACGGATTCGTGTTTTACGCACGATGTAAGACTTTTTGTGATCTTTTGTCATTATATAGAGGGGAACGAGTTGATAAACCCGTGAGGACATTGTTAATAATAAAATATTATTTTCTGAATACCGTAGGGCCCGGAAGCCGTCGTCGTTTTTGGACTGGAAAATGCGCTGCAGTTGGACGGCATTTGTTGTGCAAGTCCATCTCCAGCTGAGCTCGGCGTTGAGAGCAAACTTTCAATAGAAAAATTAATTTTCATTTTACTATCTTAAAATTCAAATTTTTTATTGCATTACCGGTAAAATTGACATTGATTTAAATCTGTCTCTTATACACATCTAGATGTGTATAAGAGACAGGGCCTATTGTTTGCTGTCGTTGTACTACACACACATTTTTGCCCTTAAGAGATTTAATGGACTTTGGAGCTCCTCTAAAGAAAAATAAAATAAATATCGTGTTGTTCCCAAGGATTTTGTGATATAGAAAAGGTTGCTAAAAGTTTTTTGTGTTTGGGTTGTGCCTAATTAGGAAGGTATCTGTCTCTTATACACATCTAGATGTGTATAAGAGACAGGTTGTGAGCTTGTCCAACTGAAGGAGTCAAATCGCTTTAAATATTGGCACGAAAACAATAGGAATTCACTCAAGAGATACTGTAGACGAACAACGAAAGTCCATTCTTCATTCCCAAAGCTTTGACCTGGTAGTGGTGGTGGTGGCATTTTGTTGTCTTAAACATTGAAACAAAATGAGTGCTGTCTCTTATACACATCTAGATTTTGTTACAAAATATGATATATATTGTTTTCAGGGTTCACTGCAGTGCATCATATTGTAAGTGTGCAATTGTGTTTTTGGGCTGTCTCTTATACACATCTAGATGTGTGTAGGGGGGAGGGGGTCAAACGCTCAAAAGTGCCAAAAAAGGGTGCCAACATTAAAAGAAAATAACTTTGAAATTTTTTAAAACTTCTGAACAAACATTTTAGAAAGGTGGGCGTATGCAAAAAATTGGGCTTAAAGTGCCCAAAAAGTGCACATTTAAAACAATCTGAAAACTTCCCAAAAGTCACCTAAATCCGATGAGAAATTTTCAACAAAAATTGTTTAAAAGCAAGAGGTCCGGCGGTGCCGATAAGCGCCGTCGGAAATTTTTTTTGAAGATTTTAACGATATTTTTTAAGAAAATTAGTTTCATTTTCACTGAAAATTTCCACATTTTTGAAAAATCAGGAAACCTTTCAAAAATCAAGCAACAGGCCAGATTACCATTATCACCGGACATATTGGCGCTGGAGCGCCCAACAACACCCACCCACCAACCCACCTTCACTCACACATCGTTTAGTTTGATTAGCGGTGCGCCGGAGAGGTGGGGAAATGGAAGTATAAAATTTTGTGGGGAATTTATAATTTTAAGTAATTGTTAAAAAGTTGTGTTTAAAGAAGATATAGCCAGGTTTAGCTCGCCAAAAACCGGCCTAATGACTTCAAAAACAAGACAAAGGCTCAGTAAAATTAAAAAAAAATTTGTTTTTTTGCGAGTGTGTTGGAAAATGTTGAGAATTTTAAGAAATCGGTTGAGAAAGTTGCACAAAAAAGTTTCGGATGGCGTTCAAATCATTAAGTTTCCTCAGTTTCTCACCCGGAGGTCGAGCTCCTGAGCAAAAAGAATTTAAATGCAAAAAAAAACTAGGGATTTAAGCAGATGGGCGGGCAAAAAAGCTTTTGTGGCCAATCATTTTTCTTACGGTTACGGTAAAAGACGCGGAAAAAGAGGCGGGCATAAAAAGAGAATGTGAAAATTGAATGGGACGCGCGCGCGCGAGAAGTGAGAGGGCGGATTAGGGTCGTGGCTCCAAAAAATGGCATTTTTATGGCAAGTGTGGAAATATGGCAACAATAAGGC
>MEIZ01000053.1:23968-45968 GCA_001723225.1 Globodera ellingtonae
CCAGACATCGGCCGTCCTGCTCTGTCCGTCCACTCATTCCCCCCACCACCAAATGCCCGCCATTTTCTGTGGGTCGGCGTTTTGCCCCCCAATTCAAATATGCAAAATTACCTCTGCTGAATGCAATATGAACACAAATGCTTTACTCCATTACGCAAAAGACCGTGTAGGTATATCATCAAGTGTTCCAAATTATTCCTTTGATTTGTCCTTATTTTTGGGTGAACTCGGCGCCCGTTCTGTGGCAGGACAAAATCCCTAATAACAAAATCACTAATAGTACATTAAAAGCGGACAAAATCACTATGAAATCTCTGATAATAAGGCTCGGTTTTTACAGTTAAAACTGTGAAGAACCAATTTAATCCTTCAGGCAAATTTAATATTTTTGCATTTGAATATCTTTTGGGTCAAATCTTTCCTTGAAATGGGCTAAAATTCAGTGAAAATTAATAAATTAAATTCATCAAATTACTCGGATCCGCTCAGTTCGGCGCGATCAGTCATAACTTAGTTAATAGTAAAGCAAACCAAACAATATTCATATCATACAAAAGCTCTCAGTTATGCTGCTTTCGAATGGTACCAATTTTTGTATGATTTGGTCAAATAAACAAAAAGTTATAACGTTTCAAACTTGTCGGCGCCGAAACGAGCCCGACCGAAATTACTCTCCCCGTGGCCAAAAAATCCGGCGGGATCACTCCGAACACTGCCTTTTTCCCGACTCTAACAAATAAGATTGTGTTGTTTTTAGTTATAATTTTTTTTAGATAAAATTGAATTTTTACTGATTAAACATGTCTGATTTGATGAAGGTTTTCGAGGATAAAGACTATTATGAAGACGATTGGGAGGTTAACTTCCGCGGCAGTCACATAGTGTTCAAAGGTCAAGGAAGAGGTGATACTTTGACTTTAACTGGTGGCTAGGCCCCAAAAAACGAAGAATTTCAAGGCAAATGCCCATTTGATTTTTTAAAGACATTTTGGGCTGAATTTTGAGTATCTAATACCAAAAAAATGTTTCGTTTACAGTAAAAAAAGGACAAATAAAATATTTTATCTTTTTTAAACCAAAAGTTGGTTGACAATAAGTGACATGCCAAAATCAGATTCTTTGGCTGGTCGGATGAAGCATTTGCTGAGTGGGGCGAATGAATTATTTCAAATTAATTTGAGTATTTTTTGTGGCTAATTTTTGAATTTTGAAATGTTTAAGCTTCTGCCAGCACATAAAACAATCCTGGGGGCGGCCTCCGATGTGTTTGAAACAATGTTCCTTTTTGATGCCCGAAATGCAAAGGCCGCTGTTGGGACCGGTGCGGAAATTAGTTTAAAAATAAAATAAAATAAAAATAATTTTAATCCCTTCAGAAGAGATTAAGCCCGTCGAAGTGACCGACGTGAAGGTGGGGACGTTCAAGGCGATGCTCAGCTTCATTTATGCGGACGATGCGAGCGGAATCAGTGGAGACAATGTTTTCGATGTGATTTATGCAGGTGAAATTTTATTGAGCGATGAAAAAATGGGAGGATTTCAAGGAAGCAATAGTTCGAGATCAAATCTTTCAGATATAGAATCTCCTATAGTTCTTTTTTTTGAAAAAAGAAATTTGTGAAAAAAAATCTTCTTTTAAAAAAACAGAAATTCAAAAAAATTTTTAAAAAAGCAAAAATGAAAAAATGTTCTATTGTTCCTACAAAAATTTTTAATTAAAATCAAAAACAATAAAATGAGGCATTATTAACCCAACTTCTTTATTGTAAATTTAACTCTCTTATATTTTTTTTGTTCCCCAAACTATTGAAATTAGAAAATGATAATATACTTTTAATTTCAGCCAAGAAATATAACGTGACCGGACTGGCCAAAGTGTGTATCAACTTTCCCAAATGTCAACTGCGCAATGTTTTCCACTCGATTGAGCAGGCGCGCGTGCTTGGAGAAGAGGTGAGGCAATTTCAACGTTTAAAAAAATAAATATTTGCAAATTTTTTAAACTAGTTTTGACTTCAAAAAAACTGAATAAAGCTAACTTTTTTAATATTTAAGAACTTTGCGCGCAAATGTTTGGATTACATCGAGAAGAATGCAGATTATTTGATCCAATCGACCAATTTTTTGCAAATTGATCATAAATTATTGTGTGAGATTTTGGACCGTGACCAGCTGATCGTCGTCGGCGAAGAACTTGCAATTTGGAATGCCGTAAAAACCTTTTTTGTATAATACAGAATTTCCTTTTTTCATATTCGAATTCTTTTAATTAAAAATAAATTATAAGGCACTTCGCTGGGCGACCGAACAATGCCGTCAAAATGGGAAAGAGTGTTCGGCGGAGAATAGGCGCGCAATGCTCGGTCCGGCACTCTTCAAAATTCGTTTTCCTTGCATGCCACAAGAGGATTTTACTAAAATTATTGGTGCACATTTTTTAAAACAAAACTTTTTTTATTCTTTTTAAAATATCCAAATCCAAAATTTGGCACTATCAAAATTGAACTCCTTCTCGCTTTTCGGCTTGTCGATGTGGGGCGCATGGACATGATCTTTCGCTTCCATGTCAAAGCAGTCCGAATCACTTTCGACATTGGGGACATGGCGACTAATCTCAAGCGCTGTTTGCCACGCTCTGACATTTAATTTCGGAGGTTTGACGGTCTCTGCCATCATAGCAGTCCAGTCGGCCACCTTCATGCCATTGTTGAGCAACTTGCTGGCGTATTTTGTCGCAACCGCCCGCCAATTCAGGCGACGTGTTCGCTTCGCACGTGGCTTCATCAAGTGCTTGAGAGGGGCGTCACTATCAGACGCCGCCTCGCTCGAAGTGGCCGCATTACTCTTGCTCAAAGCCCTCTCCATCGACGCATGATCAGAGAGGCCAGCGAATCGGCGACCGTGGCTCGCTCATCTCGCAACTTCTCGTTGCACTGGGCGGTGGCCACCGCAGCAACAAAAGCTCGTCGGCCGACATGACCAATATTCCGCCAATGCTTCATCGGCCTCACGAGCTCGTAACCTTCTTCGTCGATCACCCTCTTGCCGAATACGCTACACAACCGGGCGGTTATAGCTTTCCGCTGGCGGTCGGTGTCTTCACGGGCCACAAAGTCCTCATGGCCGACCCTGGCGCTGGACACCTTGTTGCTGTTAGGCTTCCGCCACTGGTAGGTGACCTCGCCCGCTGGGCAAGCCAACCGCCCCTCTACTGTAGTGTAGCGTTGGACAATTTCCCACGCGCGCGTGGTTCCATTGCGAAACTTCCATATGTAGCCAGATAGGCCTTTCTGCTCTTCTCCGGTCAGCTGCTGTTTACCGCAGTAAACATAGACACCGTCAGATTGCATCCGGGCGCGCACCAACCCCGCTTTAGTGCTGATGGCGTTCATGGCCCATGTCCCGGCGTACGGTAATAGCTCATATGCGCCAACAATTGCCGTCGGCATCTGCCGGAGCTCGCCAGTGCCTCGTTGATTTGTTGCGATGCACATGTCATCATAGTGCCACTCCTGGCTAAAGCGAATGCCAAGCTCGCGTATCATGTGCGATGCACCCACATACCAGTCGCCTCTCCGGGAGATAAATCCGTTATGGTAAAAGGTGTTATCTTGGTTCGGCAGCATGGACGACACATGCAAACCGCTGACTTGACGTTTTGAACGCGGCATTGTCGTGTAAACGCGACCGAACAAGGCGAATTCCAGAGCGGTGCCTCGCACTGCCCTGCGCACAGCAAACCAGCAAGCAGCTGCTATCGGCAAAATCACCAGCAGCTCCGGTGCGTCAGCAGCCCAGAGCAAAATTGTAACGCCGAGCAGCGCAATGGCTCCGCTCAAAGCGACACACCTCTGCCCTATACCCCTCGCACGCATGTTGCCATCAGCGAAGGCTGGATAAGCCTCGCGCACGCCACTGCGCAAGCCAAGCGCCCTTGAGCGCATCTTGAGAGCGCGGTGCAAAGCGCTTCCGAGCGGGCTCTCGCTGCTAACAGAGGTTGAGCGCAACCCATAAGTCAGACGGCGGAAATGTTGCATCGTCTGCGCTGGTTGTCGCGCCAATCGCATCAGCCACATGGTGGTGGCCGTCACGACAATCGCTTGTGCACATGTCCCACTCAAAGCAAAGCCCAGGCCAATGCTGACGGCTTCTTCAATAGCTGTCGCAAATCCAATTTGATCAATGGCAATGCTGTTGGCCAGAAGGTCTGCCCCACTTAGCGTCAGGCGCAACAGGTCAGTGAGCAAGCACAGTGGTGCGTCCACATTCAGATCATAGGCAAAAGCACCGTTAGCAGCAAACCAAACAAAGCCAGCAATCACAGCACCTGGCCAAAACCCATTGGCCACGCTGAACACGCCCAGTACGATGACAGCAAATGCGAGCAACATCTGGTCGAACTTGCCGAAAATGGCCTCAAGTGGTCTGAGCAAGCCATCAAATGACGGCAACCGCACCGTCCAATTGCCCAGCTTGCTCTCCACAGTTTTCCACTTCTTCGCCAGCTGATAATCGACCTGGCGCGCTGCACCTACCAAAGGCACGTTTATGGGCTCTGTCGGAGTTAGCACAACAACATTGGTATTTATTGTGGCCATGCAGATAAAGCGCAACTCAACAACTCGGCGCTTTACGACGAGCACGTGTCCGGGCCCCAATAAGTCACAGGAGCCGCTGTGAAGGCCTAACATGCAGCTGCCGTTAACTTGCACTGTAATGTTCACTTTGCCGATGGAGAGACCGTGTTCAAGGGCTGATTGAATCTCCCCGACTGATATTTCGGCATGTTTGCAGAGGTCGTGGACAGGCGTGAGCGGCTCGTTCACCGTGAGCGAAACGTAAGCAGAGGTTACTTCCTCGAACACTCGGATTTCTTGAGCGCCAGTCTGCCGGACCTCAAAAGAATCGCCCACCATTTGGGCAAGGGGCTGCAAATATGTGCCCACATACTGGCTCAATTGGGCCGAGGGCACCTCCATTTTTCGAATGCCATTCTCCACAAACACCTGCTTCGTGATGCACTGGCTGTTCTCGAACTCCCAAGGCTTCTCTGCGGATGGAGCGAGGCACAATGATCCATGCGGCCATTCGTTGCGAGCTGCCAACCAAGTGCCATTCAGTTTGACAAGATAACCCAAATATTGGTCATGAGTTGTCTGCAAACTTGCCATCTTGATTGTGAGCTTGCCGAGCGAGCATTGGCCGTTTCCGGCCACTGTGCAACATGTTTCAGACCCAAGCAAGCACATGACCATCGTGATCTCCTTCACATTCGGGATGCGCTCCCAAATGAAACCGTGGTTGGCGACTTCAGTGGTGGCCATGTCAGCAGCTTCGCACTTCATTCCGGTAGTAATGACCCCCGGATAATAGCAGGGCTCTCGGCCGATGCCACGCTCTTCGCGAGAGCAGTCCGTGACAGCGACGGTCTTGCTCTTGCCCCATTTGCAAACACTGTCGCCTTTTCCCAGCGGGCAGCCGTCCTCAGCCTCACATCTCCACGTGAAATCATCATGCGCAAAGCCGAGCCATGAGTAATCTAGGTCGGCAGTAATGTTTTTGACCACAATTTGCTCAGACGGTAGGCGGAAGCACGTTCCCTGGCGTGCAAATCCGGCATATCTGCTCACTGCATGGGCACCGGAGCGTTCAACGAGGGTGGCTTCAAAGACGAGGCCGGCTGCAGTACACTGCGCAGCCAAGACGATCCGACTGCCCGCCGCCAGCACCAAGGCGGCTACAGTTGCTGATCGAGTGCCCAGCGCCACGTTGGCCCACATCACAACAACCAAGCTCACGGTGACATACCCGATTGTGTCAAAATGGTGTTCCCACGTCTCGCCAAATCCGATGCTGCCGTTCTCAGCGGTGAGTGATGCCGGGCGATGTTCATCCTGCAATTTGCCTTCATTAGCACAGGCGAGGAGGGCAGTGTAATCTTTCGCGTCGACAAGTGCGTGGAGCGAGTGCGGCATGCTTTCATTCCATGCAGTGCCATCAGCACAGGCGCTTTCAGCTTCGTCAATCGATCCGCCCTCGTATTCTGCGGTACGACCATGTTGGTACTGCCGGGCCCATGGTCCCGAGCACGCTTTGTCGTTGCGCGCCCAAATATACTGGCCGAAAATGACTCGGCATGTCATGTCCTGGAGTCGGGCTGCCGCACCCAGCAGCTTGCCCGTCACCGGCGCTACCAGCACGGCCAAGTTAGCAGTCATGCCTGTGATGCGACCGACATACCCGGTATTGGTGTGTGTTTCATTGCCATGACACCAAGCGGCTTCAGTAGTGGCACTTGTGAGGCCACAGCACAAGGCAGTGCGCGGGTTGGTGGCCCGAAGCCCTTGTGGCTGGACCACGGCAGCAATTTCGCTACCAGCACCGTAGATGAAGCCGTCTTCACAGAGCATGTCACTCGGGACAGTCCTGAACACCGTGGTGGTAGCTTCGCAGACAATTTTTGTGTTGTCTTTGCAATTATCGCTGAGTGGTATGAGCTCCTCGTTCTCACTGACCTCATGGGAAACAGCTTTGAAGACAGGCCGCTGTGCTGCTCGTTCAGCGCGGATGGCGCCTTCTAGTCGCACGATGCCCGTCGACAGAGCGCATTCTTTTTCGAGCCCCAGAGCAGCGCTAGCGGCTCTTTCGAGCTGTCGGCGTTCGCCTTCGCTGACTTTGATCATCTCTTTCTCAAGTTCGCGTGCCTTGAGCAGCTCTGCTTGCATTTTTGCCAATAAGGTTTGCCGCTCCTTGGCATTAGCACTCATCACAGTGAGTTGGTCGATTAACGACGTGATGGTCGAGCGGTGTAAAACAAGCTGCGGCAATAGCTTTATCGCCAAGTCAAGCCTATGCTGCAGCTCAGCGCCCTGCTCTGACAGTGCTGCGCGCACTTGCTCATCTGCTCCTCCAGCAGTGCTGGCGATAGCAGCGGGTACCAGTGTGTCCATTTCAACTGACTCACTTCTGCTGCCGCTTTCTTGGCGGCTGAATTGAGGGCTCCAACAGCTCTAGCGCCAGCGGAAAAAGTTTCCGGTTCCGTTTGGCCTGGTTGCAGGCCAGGTGTGCCAGCGGCGCGCGCCGCCGCATCCAGAGCCACAGTGAAGATTTGACTTCGATCTTCAATGGTCTTGCCATGATTGGCATGCACGGCGAAGCCTGAGCGCGTCAACATCTCAGCCCACGCTTTGAAGTTGAATCCGGCCAGCGCTCCATCAGCCTCTGTGAAACGCCACAACGGCGAGCCGAAGGCCTTAACGTTTTGCTTCTCTCGCGGTAGCAAGTTGTCGGTGGCGGCCGTACCTTTGCAGTAGATATTCTCTTGCTCAGTGCTCCACTTCCAACACATGTTGTTGAGGGTGATGGCGGTCGCACGTTTGGTTCGACCATTGAGGCCTTCGACAGCCTCAAGTTCATTAGAGGCGGTGGTGACCGTGCTGAGACGCGTGCCATCAACCAGGCAGAAATTGTTTGCTATGGTGTCGATCCAAAACTGGAATGTGTGCCAAGCCGGCATGCCGTTGCAGCCAATGAACTGCTTGTTGTCTTCCCAAACTATCACACAGCGGTGATCAGTGATGGGACGTGCTTCAACTGGGCCCCAGCAAACAGTATCATACCCCGTGGTCGGGTTGACATAAGCACAGCCGGCTGACGCGACCTCTGTTTTGTGGTGGCAGTGTGGCGTGGTTATCGCAGCAGTAATCATGATGATAATGCTCAAAAACAAACCAAACCGACCAACAATGCCGGGCATCTTTGGCGCCTTAACGCGGTATGTTGCGCGGGCTCGATTGGGGATCATCACTCGGTAAGGCTTCATCTCTTCCCCACTCGCTTCACTCAAACTCCAACTATCGATCTCGATCTGATTTTTCTTGCGGTGCCAATAACCATAATCCATCGAGTCGGACCCACCGCCTGCGTTGCTCCCAGAGTGATGCACGGATTCGAGGCTACACGCGGTCATCACATTCTTTATAGAGCTTGATGCGCTCTTGCCAAGGTCGTTTTCGCTCCCGAGGCGGTGCATATCTTCTAGGCTGCACTGAACCATTGCGGTGTTTTCGGAGCTCACCGTGCTCTTGCTCAGGGCGCTTTCGCTGCCGGAGCGGTGCATAGTTTCGAGGCTGCACAAAACCTTTCTTTCCCCCTTTGTTCCCTTCACTTCAAACTCTCCTTCGTTCAACAAAATGAAACATTTTTTGAAATTGGAATATGTACGAAATTTGGATTAACTTTCTGAAATAATTTTTTTTAATAAAAATCTATTGCCTAGCCAAGAACTAGCCGTGAAATGTTTCAGTTTAATTTCAGCAATTCATAATTAAAATAAATAATGATTAGACATTTTTTAATTTTTTTCCCTTTTTCTCAGCAATTACACTGGCGCCTGGTCTGATGGAAATGATGCATGGAAGAATATCATCTACAAGGATGAATGAGGTGCTGTGATTATATTTAAATTTGATTTAAGAAAATTATTTTGACACTTTAATATTTTGTAATAAATATTAAATTTAAGAAGGAAATTCTTTAGCATATATTTCTTTGAAAGTGGGGAGGAGTGTGCATTTTGTTTGATGGGGCCTTTTTCAAAAATGTTGGGCCCAAATAACGGGACGAGAATCGCGTACTTTTGCCGTGTGAGTCCCGTTCCCGCCGGTGTTAGGGTCGTTTGGGCGCCGGGCATAGCGCGTCAAAATTGGCACGAAAAATCGTGATTTTACTCATTGTTGGTCGGGACCGGGATTGTTGTGAAAAATCGGAACCGTGAAAGCCGGGACCAGAACTATTTGAACCCGGATCGGGAAACGGGAAATTATTGCTCAAAAATCCCATTCTTAGGGGTGTAATTTTTTCCCGGTTAGTCTCGGGCCGACCGGGACGGGACCCGGAATTTAGTTTTTTTAAAACCGGGACCCCGGTCGGGATCCCGATCCCGACCAACTCTATTTTAAATCCGACCGGCCTCAAATTAACAAAAAGGTGCTTATTTTTTATGCCATGAGATGCACAAACAACTGGTTTTTATTTATCCTTTATGTTTACTTTGGCTAAAAGCAATTAGCACCTTTGACATAACTTTTTTGAAAAATCGAATCGACTGTCTTCAACGCCAGGCGAACACCATGACGATGCCCCCGGCGCGCTTTACCGACGCTTCTGCTTTGAACTTTTTCCATTAACTTTTATAAATTTCTTCAAAGTAAAAAAACGGGCTAAATCAATAATTTAATTTTTATAATTTGAGAACCGCTTAATGAAAAAGGTAAAATTTAGGGGAAGCCCAATTAAACATTTATTTTTTTCAGAATCTTTGACCCATTATTTTTTCGGCAAAAAATTCTTCCCCAAAATTGTTGTTTTTTCGGCAATGCTTTCTCAAATACAATTTTTTTGTTGTCGTCAGAAATGCATTGATTTCAGCTCGCCTACTGATTTGTACTGATTTTCAGGATAATTCGTATTTTTGGGCCAATTTTCTAACAAATATTGTTTAATTTCAAAAAATTTTTCTCGGAGGCGCCTAACGGCACCGCCGATCGCCCCTCCGATTGGTAAATGATTTGGGTCATTTCGTTTCTGGGATATGATTCAAGATATAGGTATGTAATAAGCAAATTAGGACATTTAAAAAAGGTTACTTTTACAATGTAAAAGGGACAAAGGAATCAAAAACAATTAAATTTCAAACAAAAAAAGAAAAAATTTTATTACTTGGATTTCAAAAAAATTACGTAAAAATTGCCGTAGGGATACAAGCAAAAATAAAGGGGTGGGACGGGAATTTCGGCGAACGGGTAAAAAATTACCCGAAACCCGCCAGATAAATGCCGACTAATAGGAACATTTTTTTAAAATTCCCTGCCGTCTTCCTCTATGTAATCGGACGCTTGAAGAAATTAGGCAGGCTCCGTACGCGGATCCAAACAGAGTAACATTTTTTTGTTTAAAATTTCGAAAATTTACCAAAAGTCGTAAACGTTACCTTTTATTCGAAAACTGATTAAATTTTACAGTTTTTTGAGCATAAATCGTAACAAGCTTACTCAACCAGGGCCGTTCTAAAATTTCAAATACTCGCTCTCGGAAATTTTTATTTTACCAATCTCTAGTCAAATTAAGGGGTTTCTCTTCAATTAATAGTCAAAGAAAATGCGTATTTCCGGAACCACTAAAATTTTTTTTCGCAATGTGCAAAGAGGTGGTGATTTTTTGAAAAGAGCACGCCGTTTCGGCTCGAGATTTTTCGAGACATCTCGACTCAAGATCTCGCTCAAATAAAAATGAATTTTTTTTCGATCTTGTCTTGATACCTCGCTCGAAGCTCAAGTTCGGGCTCTAATCATTAGAGATCGGCGAGATCGAGATTCCGACCGTGATTTTCTGAGAGTCCATGTCGGATCTCGGAAATTTGTCGAAAACTCCGAGACCGGGACTCTCGGAATTTCGAGATTATTTAACTCGAAAAT
This sequence comes from Globodera ellingtonae, assembly GCA_001723225.1. NCBI lineage: Eukaryota > Metazoa > Nematoda > Chromadorea > Rhabditida > Heteroderidae > Globodera > Globodera ellingtonae. Next base: position 34,444 of record MEIZ01000053.1, read on the forward strand.
CCAGGTCTCGGCCCATCCCCAAATCTCGATCTCGGTCTCGGATTTTTCAAAATTCCGGTCTCTACTAATCATAACTGTTCATTTTAAATATATATTTTTAAATTTTACTTTCTTGCCCAGTGCGATTATTAAGTGAATTGTGTCGACATCAGCCATTAAAAAAATATCGTCACTCAAAATTGCATCTTCAATTTTGATTGCATAAAATATTAAGCATAATCTTTTAACTCAAAATTTTTGGTGATTTATCAATATAAATTAGATATTAAGGTTTGTTTTGAATTTATAAAACTTGTTGGTTATAAAAAAGTAAATTTTATTAAGGTCTGGCCGCCTTTTATTTGTTTTAATCTAATTATCATTTTTAATTAATTACAACAAAATAATTAATTGGAAATTTTTCGTTAATTAACTAAAGTTTTACGCTGTTCTATATTTTAGTTTTTTGAAATGATTTCTTAAATTTGGTGCTGAACGTTTTAGAAAAACTAGAAAGATATAATTTATGATTATTTTATTGTAACACAAATTCACTAATAATCTGAATAGAATACCTAGTCCTGATGTCTAGTGAGTGCGTTGCAGCCTGATTATATAACCGAAAGATGTTTAAATTTTAAACTATTTTCGTTTTTATTTATTTAATTATAAACTTTGGTTTAAAATTTAAATTTTTGAATTCTTGAAGTTGATTAAAAAATTAGTACCCTTCATTTATATTCTTACATGTTCAGAAAAGAGAGCTGCGTTAAAAAGGTCTCTTGTATTTAACTTATTTGGTTTAGAGTTTGTTATAATTAATGGTAAAATTCTACAATTTTTTTAATGATTATTTTGGTGCTTGAATTTTTTTACATTTCATTTCGTTCGCCTTCTTATTTAAATCGAAGCCGGTGTATTTTTTAAATTCATTTTTGTAAACTTTAAATATTGTTATGTTGTCGTTTTGCTATTCAATATGTTTAGTTTTAGTTTTCATGGAATTTTTTTAAAAATTTTACAATAAAAGATTTTTGATTGGCATAAATATCCGTCACCAAAGTCCCCAGCAGTTCCATTCCAATGTGCGCTTTTTTTTCTCATCAATTTTATTTGGATTTGCAGTGCAACACATCTCTGCTGATAGATTTAGAGGTCGTTAATTTGCTAATGAATCTGTCGATTTTTTAAATTAAGCAAAACGTCAAGATGCGGGCTATTATTATAAAATACTTAATAACAACACCACAAAAATATAACATACACATAAAATAATTAAAAATCTAAAATAACTAATTAAATAATTTCGTTAAAACCTTAAAAAGAAATTATGAAATAATATTTGAAATGTTATTTTTCATCTTAACATAAATAAGATAATAATTTTCACTATACATTTCAAGATTTATACTAAAAATTGAGACCATTTTAAAAAGGAACACCTCAGTATAAGGTCAGACTTTGATTTCCAACAAGAAGCATATGGGATACGTAATGAACCACATCCGCTGTTTTACTTAAATACTGATTGTGATTTTTTTGTTTTAAGTATAATATATATTTGTTTTGTGTCAGGCCTACTGGTTCTCAACAAAGATTTGTTATTCGCATTTTTGTTTTTATTCTTCAACTTTATGTAAAAATAATTAATTAATTTTTTATTTTTTAGGTCAATAAATTTTCCCTTGTAAAAAACTTATTTAATTTTTTTATACTGGCGCAGTATATTATTTTTGTTTTCTTTTTATGACATTTTTCTTTTATCTTGTATGAATTTTAAGTAGTTTCAAAAGCGTTGTTTTAGTTTAATATAAAATACACTTGGGTTCATTGTGGTATGTTTTAAAAAGGATCTAAGTCTTCTCCAAATATTTAAGTCGGCATCAATAACAATAAATATTTCGACTTGTTATAATCGATTTGAATCATTTATTTATTATTTCTTAAAGGTATATAACATATTTTTTCAATAATATTTAAAAAACATTATTTTAGCGGACATTCGCTAATTATTTTATTGTAAAATTAATGTTTATAATGCATTAAAATTTAAATGAAAATGAATTCAATTTAACTTTTTTTGGTATTTTATTTCTAGTATTTTTATTATTTTAGAGAAATTTTGTTTGATTCATTTATATTGATAACGAAAACTTATGTTATAGTTAGAAAAATATTATTTTATTTTATTGTCTTGTTATTATGTTTTTGTTTGCTTTTTAGTCTATCATAATAAATACTTGATTATAATTTTATTAATTATTTTATAAAATTTAAAAAATTCCGATCTTGAATTAAATCTGGCGTTGCCCAACCCAGATCGGAACCAATACCGATCCACAGCTGGGTATCCTGTTTTCGGCGTTGCTCGTCTTCCTTCCGCATCTTATCATGTATTATATCTAAAAAATGTCTGCTTATATATAATATACTAAAATCAAATGTGATAAATATTTATTGATACCATTTAGTGTTTTAGAATTGTTTGCTATTATACGATTGCTGCTCTGCAAATCGATGATTTTTTAAGCAAATTTATTTTGAATATCGAAAATGCAAAATTATTTGTTGATTCATTTGTTCCGGACTGATTAGTGCTACAAATTCATTCTAAATTTTTTAAATATAAAATTTATTTATAATTTTTTAATTTATGGATTTTTTTGTAAAATTTTATGTAAATTTTCGTAATAATCCTGCAGATGTAGAATCTTTTTTTAATTTAATTTTATAGTAATATAATTTATTGTTTTATTTTTGACGAACCGGCGTAACATGCGTTTAATAAAGAATTTTTTTAAAATGAGGATTTTTATTTAAAATTTTCATTCAAGGGTTTTATTTTATTTAACTTGATGAAATAACCACAACCATTAAAATTATTTTTCGGTGCTTTGTCGAATATAACCACAATTATTGATTTTTTTTAAATTGATTAATTTACATTTGAAAATGTTTTCAAACAGAAGGCTTTATATAGTATTTATTTAAGATGATTTAAAAATTCTAAAGATGATAAGAATGTATTATTGATTAATTAATTTCACCAAACTTAGGTTTGTTTTCCTATTATTTTGCCCATTTAATATATTTTAAAACAAACAATGAGTGGATTTTATGTAGCAACACATATGGTAATTCATTCTACCTTAATTACTTGTGTTAATATTATGTTCATCTGTAATATATTATTTTTCTTTTTTTTTGCAATTGGTTCAGTTTGCTTTTTTTGTATTGCTATTTGTTCAACAAGCTCATAAGACATTTAAAAACATATTTAAAAATGGCGCTGTCCGTTTCGAACCGGCTTGGCAGTCGTACGCCATTGTTGTTTGGTCCAGCCCGTTGGCTGGACCCTTTTCTTAGGGCCCATTTTGAGCTAAAAAAATTCAAATAAAAATGTACGTAATATTTAAGGTTCAGATTAAACACCATTAAGTTTAACTCGCCGTCTACAAAACATACTTCTTTAATTAAATCAAAAGGGCGGGTTTATTTGAAGGTTTGATATGCATTAGATGGTTAGGAATTTTATGTAAATTTTCATTTTTAAAATAGTCATTTGTAAACACTTATATTTTAATAAAACATTTTTTCTGTCAAGCAAACTGGGTCTGATTAAAAATTTTAATAATAAAAACTGTAATTTTTCTTTGTTTAAAAGGTTGCTTATTATTGTAAAATTGCTTTTTTATGCTTTATTGAAAAAGCATGTTTCTAATTGTTAGGGGCTTATATTAAATATATTTCATTTTATTAATCGAAACATGGAAAAAGCCAAAATCTTCAGCCTTGCTGCACCGCCGCAATCTCCAAAAAACTTAAATCATTTTATGCGCCGCCATCATAAAATATTTATAATTGCTTGTGTTATCTTTAGCATATATGTCGGTTAAAGAAAATTTAAGTGTTTATCTCTTTAAAAATGATAAATGACACATATTTTAGTCATTTGACAGTTCTCAACGGGTAAAGTTACAGCGTTTTGAAAATATTTGTGTAATTTATTTTAATTTATTACAAAATTAGTGTTTTAAAAGAAATAATAGCTAATTTATGTAAGATTAAGATTTTTTAGCTATGCATTAATTAGTATATGTTATAATTATTCAAATTCAATTATGTTAATTTATAACTAGGACCACTCTTCAGCTATATTTTCTTGTTTTTCGATGAAATTTTTTTCAAATTTGCGTATTGATGATATTAGTATATTTTATAAATGATTTTTTTTTAAAAACAGACGAAGATGATTAGAAATATCAGGACCACTAGTGTAAGAAAATATTTTTAATGAATTATAAAATTGTTATTCGTACTATTTTATCTGTGACTTTTGATTAACATTCCCATTTATTTTAATTTTTTATATTTTTTGTAATCGACTTGGTTAATTATTCTCATTCCAAACCGTTATTAAATATAATATTTTTTAATTTGGCTACTAGTCTTGAGTTTATAAATTGATTTTTTATATTATTGTTTATCATTAATATTGTGTTTTCAAGCGTTTAATTTTTTAATACGCTATAAAGGGATATTTGCTCAAAAAGAATTATTGTGTGTCAAAATATACAAACTTCCTGTGGTCGCTTTCACTTTTTTAATTTATTTAATATTTTTGACTAAATTATTTAACTGTCTGGTGAACCTGGTTTACGTAATACACTCTAATGGAAAGTAAGGTTTGTGTTATTTCGCGAGTTAGTGGCAACTTGGTATGGTCACAGGCGCAGGCCAACTCCGGTTCTTCGAAATCCACGGATCGAAACTCAAATATATTTTTGTACATTTTAAAATCCAAATTATTTTCGATTTCAAATAGAAACATTTTATAGCCCAAATATGTAAATTTTTCCCTTTTGCATATTTGCATATGATATTTTTATTTTGAAATTCTTCTTTCATTTAAAATTGCTTAACTCTAAATTTTCATGCATAATTTTCATAATTAGGCTTTGATAGCTATATTTTTTCATTCTAAAAATAAGGTTCGTATGAAATGTTAAAATAATCGCAGGGAATTTGTTTTCCAACTCTTATTTTATTTAGTATTAGTTTTTATATTTGATTAATTTGTCAGTAATTGGAATTCATATGTATTTTATATTTTTATATAATTTTTTTTTATCTTGAACATATAATTTGTTTTTTAATTTCTTGTTCAACATAACTATTTTCTAATTTATAGTTAGTTTGCTTGTACCAATTAATCAAATGGTTTCTGAGTTGCAAACAAAGCCTTTGACAGTGCGTAGCTGAAGTTCGTGTTGTTCATCAATTCGTGCAGAAAGCAGTTATGAATTTAAGAATTAACTGCATTCATGATATTACAAACTCTTCTAACTGGCAGGACCTTTTTTGCCTTCAGCAACTGAGCCTCGAATTCGTATTTCCTCAAAAAATGCCTGGAATTCTGATGAGTAAGTGGCAAATCGTCGTTTGAAAATTTTTAAGTTGTCAATTTCCAAAATGCCTGCGTCTCAAGCGTAAAGGTTCAAATAATTTACAAATGAAGTTATTTATATAACATTATTAAAATAATTGTTTGAAGTATTTCTATTCTATATTAAGTTTCAAAGATTAGTTTTTGCAATTTTTTCTTCTTTAAGCATAGTTGATTAAATTTTTATGTTTTATTCCTTCTGATACTAAATTTTAAAATCTTTGTTATTTATATTTATTAATTTTGTTTATTTTTTAAATTTTGTTGTTTAATAAAACCAAAGCTTTTTCAATTATTTATCATTTTTCAAATTAAATTGTAATAATTATATTTTATTTAAGAAACAATAGATTGATATTAAAATTCCGTTGATCTGTATTAGTTTACTTATTAATCAAAAGAAAATTTGTTTCGCATAGCAATGCCAGCGCGTAGTGAAACAGGATTTAATAATTTCATTGAATATTATAAAATTTATATATTTTTTAGAATTTATCCTCCGGCGTTCATTTTACTTTTTGGTTATTTCACCTTAGAGTTTAAAAATTAAACTCATGGTCAAATCACAAAAAGATATTTCTTGTTAAATTAATATTTTTGTTATTTTTTAAACCGGGGTTTTATAGACATCGTTTTTAGATGTCTGAATCATCTAACTCAAACCCAAACACTGATGTTTTGTCCGTTTGGATGGACACTTTTCCGTGTCAATGTTCGTCCGATTTTTTTACGCATACTACATTCCGGCAGCATCAAATGCTCCCGTTTTCGTGGGCCAATCGGCGGACATCACGCACGATGCCGTCCTCGTGTCGTTCAATTGCACAAACTGCAATCAGCAATGCAATAAGACCTCTGACTTAACGGGTGATGGCAACCGGGAGCGGTAAGCATATGAATATAAATTAGAAAAAAACATAGTTTCACCTAAATAAAATGGAACAAATTTGAGTTTTAATAATTTCGATGAAAAGTAGGATGGGAACGTTACCAGCTTCATACATCAACAACCAAGCATCGACAAATCATGCGTTGTATCGGGATGTTCAACAGGTTTTGGCCGACGTGGAAGACCGGCCGTACAATCCGCTGATGAACAACTGCAAGCATTGGGCCGCTTCCTTTTTTCCAAAAGGTGGTTTTTAATAAATGAAACATTTTATTGCAAAATAATTTTGTTAAAAATAAAATACCTTTAAAAAGTTTAAAAAATTATTTGAATTAATTATTTATTATTTTAATTCAGTTGTCGCCAAATCAATACCAGACACTGCCGTGTGTGCTTGTGGTGTGCAGTACTACAGAACGTCCTCAATCGAGAGTAGGCATCTCGGAATCACGTGTCGGATTTAATTCTCTCATTTTTTTAAATTTGTTTAGTTCATAAGAATGGCTCTGATTACGTGGCTCTTGACAGCTTGAACTGCATGCATTGCCAGTTCGCCTCGTATAGACGCTTTATTCGCTTGCTTTAAATGTTCACAGGGATCGGGCGGATGCAGGATGCAAACAGGAGAGTAAATTTCCGGGGTCACATGGGGGCTTAAATACCCAAAACTCGCTGATTTATTCCCGATAAGTTTTTTGGGGTAAAAACAAACAAATCTTCTATAATATGCTAGTTAATTTCAACTTTTTTAAAAAATGTTTTCCTTTTTTCGCGTTTTTAAAAATGAAATCTCGTATTATTTTTATTTGAATTAGCGTTTTTTAAAATATATTTATTTAAAAATTATTTGTATTGCATATGGGTCACATGTTTTTTGATTTTTTCGTTGAATTTTAAGTTATTTTTATTGTGAATAACAAAATTTTAAAACGATTTTTGCATTTATTATACCAATGCCGCTGCAATCTGCAACTTTTTATAAGCCGGTGGTGCGAAAGCTTTAAAAGACATTAATCCCTTTTTTATAAATATTCAAATTATTGCTTCTAATTCGATGAGAATAATCAGCTTGGCTGCTTCGGACGCAAGTCTGCTCATCAAGATTTGAAATCGCTAAAATCATTTAATTTTACCATTTACATTTTTTTATTTCTAAGATATTATTCTTTTTCCTTTTCAAAATTTGATTTATTTCTTCTTTTCTTTATTTTGATTATTCATTTCGTTATTTTTCCCACGACATTTATTCCCACTTTTTGTTATTTCATTCGTTCTTTTCGTACATTTATAAAAAAATTTTATTTTAACATTAAATGCTTATTCATCCGCTGGGCCGCCCTTTCGCATTTTATTTCATTTCAGTTGTCATTTAATTAGTTATAATTTTTTTTTCTTATTTTGTTTTTATTCTTTAGGTTTTTAATTGGTTTATTAGCTAGATTCTCGCGCACGCTACAGTTGGTAAATTCAAAAATTAAAACTTATTATAGTATAGGTATACATAAATTGTAACCAAGATGGCGAGCGTTTCGCGCAGCGTTGGCTTTCTCTGACCCTGGGGAGGGAGAAACAAGATTTAATAATTTGTTTATTTGTTATATTATTTTAAAAACGCCAATTTAAAAAGGTATTGTCTATTATTTTTATTGGCACTATTTGGTTATCATGATTTGATTTAGAATTTTAAGATTTGTAAAAACTATTAATTCAGTCTTTATCTATTGATTCGTAACTGATCAAAAGGATGCGCATGATTATCTTTAAGTCAATGGTAGATAGATGGTGCATCCAGGGATGGGCGGAAATCTATTTTTATAAAAAGGGGAAAACAAAAGCATTATTTTAACGCAAAATGCCAAAAACAACGGAAGACCGGAAAATTTCAAACCGAGTTTTAGAAAATTTTAATAAAATAATTTAAAATATTCACTTTAAAACTATTGAGGTTGTCATTAAGGCAGGGCAGGGCTGTTTGCAATATAAAGTTATCAAATCGGAGCTAGAAAGCGAGAACTAATGGGATTTGTTAAAAAAAGTCCAAACTGCTGAATTTCCCCAATTTTATGTTTGGGGATGGTGGGGGGGGGGAACATATGGTTTTATTTGTTAGGGATGCATATTTTTTACGTTTTTTCCTCGGATTTCTGGTTTTTTAATTTCACTTTAGACCTTCCTATTATTTCTTTAAAATAGATAAATTTATTAATTTGCTAAAGCATTTTTCTTGCTAAAGTTCGACTTTCCAATCTGCTTTAAGTTATTTAATTAAAAAATTTTACTATTCACATTTCACAATTAAATATTTTTAAACTTCTCTTAGCGAAGATTATTATACTTGAATATTTTATGCAGACTGCGGCGGAATTCGTGTTGCTTTGCACCTAATATATATTTCTCAATTTCAATTAGATTCTACTTTTTTCAAATAAAATTTTCGACATGTAAGTAAAGATCGGAATTTTCAACTGACACGGACAAGGGCTACGGGCAATGGTTACCGACCTACACGGGCAAGGGCTACATGGGCTAAAACCCCGTGTACCCCGTGACCCCGTGTAACCCCGTGTTTTGCAAAGACACGGGATCCGTATACGGGTAAGGGTTTTTTTGAAAAAAAATTTCATGCTCAGATAGATATTGAAATGAAGTATTTTTTCAATAAAACACTCGGTAAATATTGAAAAAGTTGGTAATCAATAGGAGAGGCCCCTGGTGCCGATAAGCGTCGCCGGGGAAATTTATTGATTTTAATGAATCTTGCTAAAAAATTAGTCCAATAATTACAAAAAAGTTTCCCTAAATATATGCCAAAAAATTTAGCCCGTGTTAACCCGTGTCAAAACACACGGGCAAGGGCTACGGGCAAGGGTCGCCGACCTACACGGGCAAGGGCTACACGGGCTAAAACCCCGTGACCACGTGTAACCCCGTGTCGGCACAAAAAACACGGGTTACGGGCCACGGGGTCCGTAAAACCCCGCACGGACCCCGGCCCGTGTCCGATCTCTAATGTAAAGGTGTCCGGAAAAAGCGTCAGTGATATAAAAGGCGAGAAAAAATTCCTATAGGTTTTTGGGGGCATAGACTCCGTTTATAACATCCATTTTGTCTAATTTTAAATTCCAAACCCAAATTCGAATCAAATTTTTCCGATAACAACTCAAAATCTTAAAACATGATTTGATAATTACTTGCCTCTTCGTTGTAGGTTTGTGTTTTTTTGTCGATTAGAGCCCAATATGTTTTGTTGAATTTTAATCAATGTGTTTGAGTTATAAATTAAATTTGATAGCAAAATATGTAATTATCATATTGATTTATATATTTGTCGATTTGCATTAGTAAATTGATATCTTCATATATATTTTGAAATTAATAACTTACATTAATTATAATTTTATCTTGGAATATTATTATCTGCACCTCTGTCGTAAAATGACCACGCCCAAACTGGAGAATCGTAATATATAAACAAATAACTCTCTTCCCCCGGCATTTGATCGTAAATATCCATAATTTCTCTTCGACGTTGCAATTCGAATACATTTATTTAATCGTTATATATATTTTTAGTAGACTAATTGTAAATTAATTTTTTTTTAAATTTGTCGTCCATCTTCTTGGCGTTCGCACGATTATAGCCTGATAGCATTATCTTTAGTCCTCGTCTTTGATTTGTCGGCTTTCTCCTGGCGCTTGGCGTACAGCAATATATTTTAAATTTATTTTTATTATTTTCAGTTTCAAATTTAGCTTGCAATCGCGGCAAAAAAAAAATTCTTCTATAGACAAATATAATTGGTTTTATTTAATATATCTTAGTTAGAATTTTTTGCTAATAATAAGTTTTAATTTTTAGAATTTACCAACTTATTGTGTTTAAACCGTCGGGCTCAGCCAGTGTCTCGGCCATATATTTTAATATTTTACCAGCTTTATTTAAAACTGCCTAGATTTGCAAATTTTTTTATATATTAGTGTAAATATAACACGGAGTAGATAAAATCCAGGTATAATTAAACAATAATTTTTACAAAATTTAGAGTGCCTGTTCAGCGACTCAATGCAGCGGACTGCCGCACTTATAAAGTTTTAATCTTTGAAACACGATTTTTTTGATTGACATTTTTTAAGAAAAACTTATATTATTTCTAAAGTTGGAACTGTGGGTTTTTTCAAATAAGTTAATATTTAATTTAATTTACTTAATTTTCTCTAATCTTTCGCTCATTTTTTGTTTAATTTTAGTTAATAATTCGTGCGCGTGCTTATGTAATTCACAATCCCTCTAGGTGATGCGTGATTGAGGGCATCTGTTTTTGAAAATATTTGTGTAATTTATTTGAATTTATTATAAAAACTAGGGTTTTAAAAGAAATTAATAGCTAATTATGTAAGATTAAGATTTTTTAGCTATGCAAAATTATATGTTTATGTGAACATTAGTAAGTTATTTGATAAATTTTGGATTTTTTTCTTTATTTCATATATGATTATCAGAATATATTTTTATTGCAATCAAATTTATGTGGAGTTTTAACTTTGGATCACTATTTTTAAATGTGAATTTTTTGCGATTGTTTTAAATAGTGCTTTTTAGACTTATTTGAACGTTCAATGAATGCGTAGAAGTGTCGTTTGGTGACCCTGGTTTAGAGAGTATGGCGCAGGCCAACTCCGGTTCTTCGAAATCCACGGATTGAAAAATGAACTAACAATTGAACAACAAAAAAATAAACTAAAATAAAAAAACCATGCCCAATATTTTCATTTTAAATTTCTTTGTGTAACTAATTTTAATAAAGAAAATATGGAAATATTAATACATTATTAAAACGTATTTAAACAAACACCTATATGTACATTGTCACTAGAGAGTTAATTGCGTCATTTCATACGGATAGTCCCTTAAAGCTCTATTGACCATTATAAAATCACGCCGTTTGATGCACTTTAGACCAATGTTTCCCGGCCCCACTTTTTCAGGCGGTTTCGGTTTAGAAGCGGTTCCAGTTTTTTGCGGAACCGGAACCGGTTCCAAAGCGGTTCCAAATTCCAAAAATTTGTCAATGTGACCAAAAAAATTTTAAAATCAGAAAAATGTAAAAATTTTTGTAAATATGTATACGAAGTTATGTCAAAAAATTCATTAATGGATTTTTCGTCTTCGTCTTGACTTGTCCAACTTAAAAAAATGCAAAAAATTTTGAA
>MEIZ01000053.1:46049-174673 GCA_001723225.1 Globodera ellingtonae
TTTTGACTCAATTTGGTTATGAGATTTTCAAACAAAATTTAAAAAAAAATTTTTTGAGGTTTTTTAGGAATGTGAAGTGAAAATTTAAAAATTTTAACGATGTTTTGTTAAGAAAATTAAAGCAAAAATTCAGAAAGGTGCGTAAATTTTTTGCGCATTTTATATGAGTAGAGAAAAACGAAATAAGTGCAATGGAATTGCATATGTTGGACCGGTTATGGAACCGGTTCCGAACAGAGCTGGACGAAACTCAAAATTTTTTTCCGACGAAACGAAACGAAAAAATTATTTTTTTCAACTTACGAAACGAAAACGAAACGAAAAAAATTAATTTTCATTTTACGAAACGAAAACAAAACGAAAAAAATTAATTTTCATTTTACGAAACGAAAACGAAACGAAACAGCAAAAATTCTACGAAACGAAACGAAACACGAAACGCCCAAAAAGTCACGAAAAACACGAAACACGAAACGAAACGAAACAGTTTCGTCCAGCTCTGGTTCCGAAGCGGTTCCAAGCTCTTCGCGGTTCCGGTTCCAGAACCGCGGTTTTTAGACTGAATAACTAGTAATTTTTCTTTTACTGGTATAATTTATTGAAAATTGTAATTAATACTCGCTGTTTCAATGATTTTTTTATGCTAACAGTATGAATGCAATAAGTTAGGATTTTTTGTTGACAAGAGTTTTTGTTTTTTTATTTAGTTTTTTGGTTCTAAAATGTAATAAATTTTATTTTAATTTTTTAAGTTTAGTTTTTCTTAAGTTGCCGCTAAAAACTAATTTTCAATTATTTCATATTAAAATTAAAATTTCAAAAGTTTTTGATTTCCATTTAAAAATTTAAATCATAGTTTAGAAAATACGAATTTATTGATAAGATATTCCTTTTTTTTTAAATTTTTTCCATTAAACGCTTTTTGTAAGTTAAGTTTTTATGTTTTCTCAGTTTTTTTCATTCTTGATTTTAATGGTCGTGCCCGTTGAATCTAACCTTCCGATTAGTTGCTCGTGGGCGGCTTTCATTTGTTTATGTCATTCGAATGCCATTTAATTTTATTATCCCACTAAGAATTAGTGATAGAAAGGTTGGAGTCTAAGAAAAGTGATTGATTGTTCAATATTTATTTAGTTTTAAACAAATAAATATTTTTACCACATTTTTTAGGTGTTACTTTTATTAGATATATAACAGGTTTTAACTAATCCAATTATTTGATCGCCAAATTTTATGATTATTTTTATTTTATTTTTTAATTTATTGGTTTGAGCGTCTTTTATTTTGTAATTTTATATCTAAAAAAAGTTGGCATGTTTAAACTCTAATGAATTTAATTATTATTTGAAAAAATGAATTATTAATTAAAAAGCATGCTTCGTTCATCTCGCGATTAACTTTTGGCCTGAGGCATCTTTCGTCCTTTTGTTATAGCAATGCCGGCGCAAAGAACAAATAATTGTACAAATTGGCAATGATTTGAGTAATAAAATTTAATTATAATTTTTCCTTTTTAAATTTGGGCACGCTGCTCCACTTCTAATTCGATGCGAAATAATCCGCTTAGTGGCCTCGGAGGCAAGTCTAGCTCAATCTAGATTTGGAAAAATCGCTAATTTAATTTTTAACCACTTCCATCTTATTTTATTTCTATTTTAATTAAATAATAACATTACTATTATTTCTTTGATCGATCAATTTTATTTAATCAATTTATTTGAAATAATTTAATCTTTGTTGTTAAGCTGTTTATTTCGCTTTAGACTTTTCTAATATATTCTTTAAAATATGATAAAGTTAATTTGCATTTCCAGGTGAATTTAACAATTATTTTATTTAGTGTTAGTTTTTATATTTTGTTTAGATTAATTTGTCAGTAATTGGAATTCATATCTTGAACATATATATATTTTTTAATTTTTTGTTTAATTGTAATGATTTAATATTATTATTAGTTTATTTTTAATTAATTTATTTTGCTACGTGTTATTAATTTTTTAACAGGTTTTAACTAATTTTGCGGCCGCACAGCCTAGCCTGAATTTAATAACAAAAAAAATGTTAACATTTTTTGCTTGGTTTTATTGTCAAGAAAATATAGAAATTTAATGTTATTGCAACATATTCGTTTAATTTTTGATTTATTAATGAGCACCTTTTTAATATTTTATTTTTATTTGAGCTAATAGCCGCCTGTGAATCGGCCGACGGAGAGGATGTTGCCTTTTCCGTTTACTTCTTCTCTGTTATCGATAAATGGTCGGCGTTCGAATGTCCAGCGCGAGAGAGATGAGCACTGGTTAAATCTATAGTTTTGATTTTTTGGATAAAATTTATTTATTCATTAATGTATCAAATAATTATTAATCAACTTTTTCTCAATATTTCTAAATAAATTTATATTTCCATAAATTTGTTTTTGTATATACCTAAGCCCTTTTTAATAATATCCGTTTTCTTTCGTCTGCCGATCATCCCATTTTCTTTCACATTCACATTAACTTTGGAAGAACAGCTTTTTTCTGATACTTTTCCATTGCCTCACTTTCGTCTTTGGCCCCGACAAACACATTGTCCATAAACAAATTTTTTTTGTTTGGAAATAAAATTGATTTATCAAAATATTTAATAAAGTGTGTATGATTTTCTTAAAATTTGCATCGATCGCATCGTTTAAGCGCGGGATAGACGGGATTTTTTATCTTTTATATATGGAATTGTTTAATTTTCTCTCTTTCATTCTCCGGTCGTTTCGGCGCGAGTTTCTAAGTACCAGCTTAAATTTTAAATGCTAGCAAATTTTAATTGTTAAAATTTAATGTAAATTTCATAATTAATAATTTACGTAAAATAAATAATAATTTTTACAAAATTTAAATTGCACAAAATCAACAAACCCATTCGTTCTCCGTTCAAGAAGAACGTACTTCCCCAGACCCTTTGTCTCGAAGAAACAACGTTATTTTACTGCGGGCAAAATTTGATGCATGAAAGTCATTTTATTTTTAGATATTGCTTATGTAAATTCGTTTTCGTTTGTGTTTGCGGCTGAATGTTGTTCTTTGTCTGACTTTGAGCTCTCATTTGGTGGAAAATGGTCATTGTTTAATTTATATAGAAAATAATGTTGAAATTATACTATACTTTTAGCAACACATTCGTTCGGTTATGATTTATTTATTAATAATTTTAAAAATGCAAATTTAATAATTTTATTGGCATCTATTTTGCTATAATGATTATAATTATTCGGTGACTATTCAATACGGACACCTTTAGGCTTGTTTTGTTCATTTCGCGAGTGGTTTTTGGCTTGCGGCATCTTTCGTCCTTTTGTTATAGTAAATGCCGGCCGCAAAGAACAAATAATTGTACAAATTGGCAATGATTTGAGTAATAAACTTTGATTTTTCTTTTTTTAATTCGGTTTAGAACGTTCGCCGCTCCATAGCACGGCGGCCGATGCCGAGGGTACTTTTTTCTAAAATGCGGCCGCGCAGCTTAGTAATCTGATTCAATTTTTTAATAAAAAAGATTTTAATATTTTTTGTTTGTTTGTATTGTCTAGGAAATTATTGATAATATTTTTGCATTTGTTATACGGTCGTTTTCGTATTTATTGGTTTTACTTTTTGGTCGTTAAAAGATTATAATTTTTAATTATTTAAGTTAATTTTATCAATTTTTATAGAATATTTTAAAAATATATAATCCTGTTCAAATTTTGGTCTCGTCCATTAGGTATTGTATTTGAATTTGTTTCTTTTATTAATTTTTTCATTCAAATTGAGTTTGATGGCAACAGTACCCGATACAATTTCTATATATTTGCGATTATTTATAAGTATGTTTGATTTTCTTAAAATTTGCAGCGATTGCATCGCTTAAGCGCGGGATATACGGGAATTCCTCCCCAAGGCAATTCAGACATTGTCGGCGGATCCATTTTCGGTCGACGAAGTTTCGGAAGTCGCCTCTTTACGTAATATGCTCGTTAATTTGAATTTTTTTGTATTCTTTTAGTGCCTTTGTAATTTATTATTTTACCTTTTTTTGCATTTTTAAAATGCAATATTGTAATATTTTATTTGTAATAGAGTTTTTTAAAATATTATTTATTTAAAAAATTATTTATATTGCATATGGGTCACATAATTTTTTTTGATTTTTTTTTCGTTGAATTATAAGTTATTTTTATTATGAAATTACAAAATTTTTTATTTTAGAAATTTTGAAGATTTTCCATTTATGTAATGTATTTACTCAGTATTGGAATCTTTGCAAAATTTTACGGTATTTAGTCGTTATATTTTTTTTTTTTAGAATTTACCAACTTATATTGGGTTTGAACCGGCGGGCTCAGCTTGTTCATCTCTCGGCCGTATTTTTAATTATTTTACCAGCTTTGAATTTTAAATGCTAAGGAATTGCAAATTTTAAATGAATTCCATAAAAAGTAAAGAAACCTTTAAAAGATTTGTGTGATCTACGTAATAAGTTAAACTAAAAAAACGTTTAATGTTTACATTGAAAATTATTCCCAAAGACAAAAGCTTGATACATTAAATAAAAAAGATTTAATTTAAAAGCATAATAACAAAGTTAAACAAGGAAATATATTAGGACCTATAAATAAAAAGTTACATTATAAATCAATGAAATGAAAGAAATTTCTCCGAGGCTTACAAATGAAAGGTTAATTAAAACAAAACAAATATTGCTAAACTTTAAGAAATAAAAAAAACAACACACTGACAAAACTAAAAAAAGATCCAGCTTTTTACGTATTACATAAGGATTTTTTAATGCTCCGATGCGGATTATAATGATTCTAACTTATTTCTATCCATTTCTATTTCTGTAATGCTGATTTAAAGATTTGCAAGCAAATATCATCGAGTAACGTGCCGATTTTCGCAGAATTCGGTTACATTCTGTTATTCAAAATGCACAAATAAATTTTAATATATTTAATTAATTTTTTCGTGATTGTTTCATCAGCAAATGGCATATTTGGTAAATCAAAAAGATTTGGTTGTACCGGAACCTGCAATATAATCAATTTGGTTTTGACTCATTCCTGATTATATAAACAAAAATGCAATTATTTTATTTTTTTATGTTTAAATATTGGTTTCAATTCGCGCGATCAGTCCCTCATGCTGTCCGGTTTTTTTTTATTATTTTTAAACTATTATACGTGTTCTGCACACTTTGAACCACGCCATTTTTGGATACCCTGATGAAAGCGGCCTAAATTTAACTCATTGTTTCCATTTGCGAATTACATTCAGTCAATTAACACAGTTGAGAGAACGTTATTGTTTTATTTTAAATACAAGCATAACAAGCATCAACCCGCCGAACATTAAGCCGGAGCAGAAGAGACAATGACGCAGAATTTATCAATAATAGGTTAATTTATTTTTATTATGCGTTGAGCCTTTTTTTAATTTAGTATTCCATCTCATGCCCAAAATGTAAAATAAAGTTGATTTGTTGTTTGTTAATATGATGCTTGAAGATACAGTTTTATTTCAAGTTTTATCATCTTCTCACACTAACATAAAAATGTGTTTAAAATTAAATTTTGACAGATTTTAACCGCAACAGAAACATATAAATTTATTATTTATTTCTTTGTCTGGATATATTTTAATTCATTCAGAACAAAAAATAAACATACGAAATTTAATTTTTTAACAATTTTTTTGTTTGGAATATATTTGTACAACGTTATTTTATTCATTTCAAAAATTTAATATTAGAATTATGGCAAAAATTTTTGCATAAATTTACAATTTTTAAAAATTAGATTATTAAGGATTTTTATTGGTTTGGACTCTTTATTATCGTATTCTTAGTTAAATAGATTAATGTAAGATTTAAATAAGATTTTTAATTAATAGATATTTTTGTACTTTTAATTATTCTTTTATTCTTACACTGTTTTTGCAGCACTTTTACAGGTGGCCGGCCACACCCGGTGTATTCATTTTTACATTCATTATCAATTAACTTAAGGTTTTATTATTAATTATTTTAAAAAATCTCTATTCAATTTTTTAAACATTTTTGGTTATTTTTATTTGGATAAATGATGCATAAAATTTAATTGTTTCTTTAATTAGTATGTTCTCAAAACTTTTGGGTCATTTCAATGTCTGGGGTTTACAACTGAACAAGCATGCTTCTCATAATTTATATTTTGCTTTATGCAAATTAAAAAACCGAATTTAAATTTTCTTAATATGTTTATTTTACTTTGCTTTGTCTTGGTGTGGGATTTTTGAAGCTTCTGAAGTCGCGTTTATGAAAATGTGATATTGGGGAATTAGTTTTGGGTATAAAAAGAAAACTTAACTTTTCATTCTATTGTACATATGATAAGATTTCCATATTAAAGCTGATATTAAATTTTATTAGAATTGTAAATTTTATATGTGAATTTTAATTTATATGTTGATTTTATTATTATACAATATTTAACGTTCTAATTTTAACCAGGAACCACAGTTTAATAAAAATATTTGAATAATAATTAAATTTTTTTTATAAATATATTATTTTGACATAAAATTAGTCATTTAATATTAAAATTTGGGTTAAAATCTTTATAAATTAATTATATTAATATAAGATTTGTCGATCTGTTAGTCTTAAAAGCTATTGGTGGCTGTTTTTGTGCATTGGACAACATTGGCTGCCAAAGCAGGGTGGTTTAATTGTTGAATTTTAGCCATATGCTATGGTTATATTTAGTGATTAATCCATTTTATAGCATTAACCCAATTAAATAGTAGTATTTTTGTAATCATGAATCGTTTGTTTATTCATTGGGTATTCGAAATTCCAAATATTTAGTTTTTTAAATAATAAGGTCTGGATAAATCTAAGAATAATTTCATATTCGTTTCAAATAAAATAAATTTTTGAGGTTAAACATTTGAATAGAACTAAAATTTTAATTTGATTAAAATTCAGTATGTTAAAAAAACGATTTGTTAATCGATTTGTCCAAACACCCCCTAGTGCAAATAAAGTATTAAATAAGAATAAAAGCGCAGTAATATATTTATTAACTTTCTGTCGTCTGCATCTTTAAAGCATTTTAATAAATTTTATTTTTTTGAAAATTTAAACAATGTTTGTGAGAAAATGTTTGTACACCTAATTATATATATGTGAATTTATTTTTTTGAACAATAACAAATATTTTATTCTCATTTATTTATTTTTTAGTTTTAAGTTCTAATAAATTAAAAATTAATTTGCTTCAATCATTGCGTTCTTCTTTTTATTTTCAAATGTGCGCATTGCGCCCGCCACAGTACTTGCTCCAGGGAATGCAGAGAACGCTCCAGAGGTCTTGAAATCATAAATAAAAAGGATAGGTATATGAAATAAATAGTTTAAAATTTAAATAATGTTATCACCCAAATAAAAATTTTAACTTCAATGAAATTAAACATTTTGATTATCACAAATAAGTATTTATTTTTTGCAGTAGGCAGCAACGAAATAAAATTTTAATTTTGTTTCTTTTAATATTTTTTAGATTTTTCTGATTGTTTTCGTTATAACAACATATTTTAAATAAGTGATTACGTTATTTTTTCAGTCGATGGGCTTCGTAGGTTTGAATCAAGGTATTATGCCTATTAATATTTTAATTCCAATTTCTTTCATTAAATCTTTTTTCTTGAATACGGCCGGCACCTTCACATAAAGATTATTATAAAGGATTTTTTAACAGCCTGTATTTGCTATTAGTATTTGCTATGTACTTTTAAACTTTTAATATTTTTTTCATCGTTGTTAAAAAATTGAATATATAAACTTTAATTATTATTTTTTATTGGCTAACATGCAGATTTATAAAAATCACTAAATTACGTATGGTGGATTTAAATTTAATGTTTATTTCAATGAATAAAACATTTTAAATTATATACAATTTGTTTACGACCCTCTTAGCTGTTCTCAATTGCAAAAAAAAAAAACAAATAAATTTCCAATAATTGAAGTTCGATTTTTATTTATGAGCATAAAGAATTACTTACTTGTAATTTACTCACTTCACGTTCAAGCATATCGTAAGTAATCATGTTTTTTTGATTATTACTTTAAATTCAAATATAAGGTAATAGAAACATTTTTTTATCTCTGTTTATTATGATTATTTCTCATGCGAATCGGCCTGTTGTGGGGATAGCTTTATGGGAAAGACATTTAAATCAGCAGTAAACTCGTGTTCAAAGTATTGTATGTAATTGAATTAATTTATTGTTCTGGAGTAGAATTTGATCTGTGGTGGTGTTACATAGGTAAGCAGTAACTTAATTCAAAATTTTTTGATTATATGTTAGATAATTTTCTTTAGTTAGATTTAACCCTTTCTAAAAAAAATTATCATTTATTTTGTTTATGTTTAAAAGTAATAAAATTGTTATAATCTTTTTTACTTTAGGATTTCGCAATTTGTAAATAGTTGAAAAATATATTTTATTAAATTAATTAAATTTTATATTATAACAAATGCCATTTTTACCATTTTAATTAGTTTGTTTTGTTTGATAAAAAAATGAACGAATTTGCGCAATTAGCGTTTAACGAAAGTGTCTTTGTTTTTAGTCAAATAAATTATTTTAGTTTTTTGCATCACCATTGTAAAGTTCTTGTATAAGTTTAATATTCCGTTTTGCTTTTTTAATTTTCCAAAATGGCTAATTCTTTTATTAAATTGAATAATTAAATTTTTATTTATAAAATGTTTTATTGCAAGCTGCAAAACTCTGAATTGTTAATTTTTAGTATATCTCATTAGCATCTTTATTCTTCATGCACAATTTTTAATTTGCTAGGTATTTCAAAGTTTTGTTTTGCACTAATGATTTTTAGACAAACAGTTTTGATGCGTTTTTGGATATAAAATATTTGGATTTAAGGGAAATACGAATACTTCAACGCCGAATCTTCAATATTTAGGATATTGGAATTTTGATAAAGAGTTATTAAATCAGTTTTTGAAGGATAACTGGCAGTATTATTTATTGAATTTTGAATTTTTCATTTGGGCGTCCAAAATTATTATGAGCATAATAAATATAAAATCAATATGAAAAATTATTGCATAAAAAGGCTCTCCCGATGGAGTTGAACATAAATGCGATGAAAGGACTGGAATAAAAATTCCAAAGCAAAATTGCTACGAAATATAATATGTTACATCAAATAGCTAATAAAACAAAACCAATTTGAGCCTAGAGTTAAATTTTATATATAACTAATCGATTCGACTTGCTAATTACGAAAAAAAAGAATTTTAAAAAATGATTTAACATTCAAAATTAAATACTCCTACAACAGCTTGAAAAAAACGTTCGGGCACTACCACTAGTAACGTAAAAAAAAATTGAGTTCTACTGTATATGACCACTCGACAAGCAAAACGTCAAGAATTTTATTGTCTTGAAAATTTACAGGGACCTCATTGGTCTTATTGTTCAAATCAAAACACAAAAACGAAAAAATATGCGTTTTCGATTTTGAGCATAGGCAAAATTTTTAGGGGTGCATTTTTTGATTCCCTCCCTCCCCCCAGTAACGCAGAACTCACAAAAAACTTGCATTAGAAGTGGAAAATCGGCATAATTTTCGAAGTTTTTGCAAATTTGCTTAACAAAAATTTCGACTGCTGTTCGATTGTACTCCAGCTTACATCTACTTTTTACTAGGTTTTTTATTAAATTTTGTTAATAGAATTGTTTTTAGTTTGGGTTTAATGCATGGGTTTAATATTAGCCTATTATTTTATTTTTTTATAATTTTATGCACCTACCTAATTTAATTATTTTTAATGCTATCTAATTAATGTTTTTTAATTGGAGTTTTATAACGATAAATGTCAATTATTTCAGTTTAATTTTATAATTCACGCACGCAAAGCTCTCCGGACCGGGCAGACCCAAAATCTCGAGCGAAGTTGACGTAACTTTGGAGAAGATTATGTCCTATATTTTATAAACTTATTATTGCTATTTTTTGTATGCTTTAAAATTTTTTAAAATTTTATTTATAGGAATTTAGTTCCGCTTTTAAAATGAGTTTTTGGAAAAGGTTCTCTGAATAGTTAATTTCTAAATAAACGTTAAACACAAATAGAAATTTATTAATTATATGCCCATCATTTAAAATAAAACCAAATTTTTTTGCTTATTTATAAAATTTAAGTTTAAAAACATTCAAAAG
Organism: Globodera ellingtonae; assembly: GCA_001723225.1. Lineage (NCBI taxonomy): Eukaryota > Metazoa > Nematoda > Chromadorea > Rhabditida > Heteroderidae > Globodera > Globodera ellingtonae. The sequence goes on from MEIZ01000053.1 coordinate 56,301, forward strand.
TAGTTCAAGATATTCCGCCAAAAGAATTTCCACTTTGCTAGTTAATATTTAGCTTTTTTTAGTGAATTTAATTGATGTTTACGGTTTCATTGTTTATTTTTTGTGCCGTAAGAAATTTAAGGATTTCATTATGTATTTCATTAGAATCTTCAAAATTTCGTCATTTGCGTAGAAAAAACATTTTTAATTAAAAACTTCGGCTCATTAAGTGCAGCCCTCATATCAATTAACATGTCCTGGGTACTTACATTGGCCTGAAGTTTTAAATGTTTAGCATACGATTTGTTAACAAATTTTATTAGTTTAGTGTTTATAGATAGTTGTTTTTTCTTGGAAATTTTTAGATATTTATAAAAATAAATTGTAGACATAATAAAACTTAAAATTAATTGTAGTAGATTCTCTGCGGCGTGAAGTCTTTTTGAATGATGAATTTTTGTTTTTCATTGTGCAAATTCATCCCATCTCTTCATTGTTTTAATATTTAAAAGTGTTGTTTCATTTGTTTTTCTTAAGTCCAACTGGCCATTAATTCTTTATTAAAATCATTGTATCTTGTAAGTACGGCCCATACAGTGTGTACGAAAATAAAATTTTCAGACATTTCCAAATTGTAAGTAAAAATGTTTTTAAAATTTAATATTTACCTATTTCTATTTTTGCAAATATAATTGAAAGTTGTTCATTTAGTACTTGAATATTTCTTTAGTATGTAGTATTCCTGAATTTATATATCAGAATATTGTTCACATATGTTCTTATTAATATATTATTTAAATATAAAGTATTTATTTATCACTATTTATTGTTTCTCAAATTTACTGCCTGTCACGCAATTATAAAATAAATGAAAAAGTGTGTTGCTGTTTGAATTTTATCAATTTAAGTAAATAATTAATTTTATGCAAATTACTTCAATTCTTCTCAATTCTTTGTTTTCAATCTGTTTGAATTTGTAAATAATTTGCTTTTGGTATAATTAAAATTTTTTATCAACATCTATTCTATTGCAAATTAACAATTATATTCAACCATTTAAAAATAAATGTATAAGAAATGGGACAAATTTATAATTCATTTTTGAGTTTTACTTATTTAAATGGCCTCATATGTGATGATCTTTTCATAATTATTTAATAATACAAAAATCTACCGAATTAATTTTCTGTGCTAATTTTAAGAAATCAGAAAAAATGTACTAATTAATTTAGTAATTTTCTTCAATAAAACTTCTAAAAATAATGCGATATTAATGGTAAAATTCTGATCCTTTCATAATTATTTAATAATACAAACATCTACCGAATTAATTTTCTGTGCTAATTTTAAGAAATCAGAAAAAATGTACTAATTAATTTAGTAATTTTCTTTAATAAAACTTCTATTAGAATTTGGTTGACTATTTAATTTTACCTATGAATTTAGATTATTTTATTAAAATATTTTAATTATAAATTTTTTTAATTTTGTTCTTTTATTTTATCAATTTGTACTGCATTCGGTGTTTACATTTTCCAGCCTTTAGCCCCGACAAACACATTGTCCACAAACAAATTTTTTTTGGAAATAAAATTGATTTATCTAAATATTTAATAAAGTGTGTATGATTTTGTTAAAATTTGCATCGATCGCATCGCTTAAGCGCGGGATAGACGGGAATTCCTCCCCAAGGCAAAGCTCTTTCAGACATTGTCGGCGGATTTTGAAAGCCATTTTATTTTTAGATAAATAATTTTATATAAATTAAATTTCGTTTACCTTTGTGTTGGCGGCAGAATGTTTTTCTTTTGTCTGGTATTGAGCCCTCTTTTGGTTGAAAATGAACATTGTTTAATTTATGTAGAAAATTATTAACTATATTTTTTGCAACATATGTTTTTCGTTTAGTTTTGATAATTTTTTAGAAAATTATCGTCTGTCTGATTTGATTTATAAATAATCAGGTTTGAAATATTCGTTATTAAAAACGGTTATTTCTGAACCCGAATTTGAACATTTGTTCGAAAATTCAAATTTTTCCACTACAATTTTGAACTCTTACTTGCCTCTTCGTTGTATTTTGTGCTTTTGGATAATTAGAGCCCAAGAGTTTTGTTTTTTATGATAATTTATGTATTTGTAGCAAAATATGTAATTCGTTTATATTTTGTCGACTTATGTGTACAATTTTAATGCACAAATTTACTGCACTTGTCAGCCGTTGATTCTGAATTTGCGTTAGTTATTGTTTGATATTTTAGAAAATTGTAATATTTCTATTTTCCATACCAATGAATGTCTTTAAGTTTTAATTTTATAGTAAACCATGTATATATTTATATTTTGTCGACATTGCCAAAATTGTACATATGTATAAATTATTATTTATAAAAATTTTTTACTGAAAAAATTTTGCATTTTTATAATTGTTAGTGCTTTTTAATAAGTCATGTTTCATTTAGCGGGAAACATCTTTTGCTCCCATGCCCCGTCGCCATTTCAACAAAAACTTAATCATTTTATGCAGTTTCATAAAAAATTTTGTTCTTGCTTTTGACATCTGATCTGTTGTTATCAATTTGGCTTGGAGAAAGCGGGATAGAGAGTTTTAAATACGGTGCTGTGATGAGCCCGACGCCCATTTTTTTTTAATATAGAAAAACGATACGTACGTTTTACGGTTTCATGCCATCAAGAACAGCAAATGTAATTCTAAAAATTTGGTCAATTGAACTCCAAATAAATATAATCAGTAGTTTCATTTATTGCCCAACACTGATTATTTATGGCTATGAGTTTTGACTTTTACATTTGTTTACTCATAGTAAGATTTATTTTTTATAAAGACGAAAATAATTTATTTATTCGCGATATTAACTACACTAGGTAGTTTAAAGTTTTTTGGGGGTTTATAATTTTGTATTTATGTTCAAATATTTGTTATAATTTTTAGTCTAGTCCCATAAATTGTATAAATTATTTGGGAATATTCCTTTAATTTTAAGTATCAAAATTAGCCTTTTGTAACTGTTAAATAGGTTGGTTGGAGAATTCGGTGTAACGTTGGTTTCTTGCAATCCTTTTAAGTCGGATCTGAATCCGTAATTATCTTTATTAACATCCACAAAGATAACTTGATTGCTTGCTTTTAATTTTGTTGTTATTTTTTATTAATATATTTCTTGCGAATTAGGCCTTAATTATTTATTTTCTGATATTATAATTAATTCATGGTTTATTTTATTTTTAAATGACTTTATAAAAAATCTTTACGAGATATTTTGCTATTTATTTTTGCTCGTTTATTATTTAATCTTGTCAAATAATTTTAATTGTTTATAAACAAATAATAAATTACTAGCTTTATTTTTAAGGTTTCCATTTCGTTTTAGTTTCCATATGTGTATTAATTAAATTGATTTAAATTGTTACTACACAAATTTTATATAAATAAAGAATTTGATTGGTTTTGAACGTTTGTGTCATTTAAAACATATTTATCAGTTTATTTTTGCATAATAATATTGTCAATTTTGGTAATATATATTTTTGTTATTTTTAAATGTTTTAATGTTCTTGTGAATTCTAATTTGAATTACCGTTGTCCAACTACAATTCACATTCACACAACACATTCCTGCTTGTTAGCTCCGCTGTTATATTCATAGTTTTTGAAGTGTTCATTTTCTTTGTTGAGTTTCTTGTTTTTGTTACTTGTGTTGGAGCCCCACATTATTTATGTAATTAAATTTGTTAATTTATAACGCAAAAATTAAATGATTTAAACAAATTTCTCAAATTCTTTATTTGTTGAATTTTATTAAGAAGCTTAAATTAGCATTTTTAAAATACATTATTTATCTTCATGTGGTTTTGGAGAACGATAACTTTTATAATATTTTTTATTTAAAAATTTAATTGTCATCTGAATTTTTAAGAATAGATGCCGTTGTTTTTGACTTATCCAAAGCGAACCTGTGGCAACGTTCTATTTAAATATTTCCACTTGCATATCACTTTTTGCTTATAAATGATTTTGCTTAATCAAATTAAGCATTATTTTTTTCGAGAATTAGGAATTTGTTTAAACGACAAGAAATATTATAAAACAAAAACTTTTCTTGTTGTGATGTTGCATAAACAAATTTTGCTTGCGCCTTCGATATCCGCTGGCCGAACGCATACTCAATAATGTAATGCCCTCTCCACCCCAATTCCAGGGGATCTAAAAAAGCCACGATTTATTCTCTATTTTCAAACATTTTATTTTATGATTAATGATTGATTTTATTTGTTTTATAATAATTCTAAAAAGTTTTAATATAGCCATTTTTATAGAAATATATTCTTACGCTTAGGCTAACAGTCGTTAATGACAATTCATCGGAATTTTTCGTCTCCCCAAAACATTATTTAGTCTTTGTAGTCTTGCAATTCACATCTCATCTATTTTCTTGAAGTCGATTCATTTCGTTAGTTAAAACCGTTGTATTTTTTAGTTAAACAATTTATTTCATTGCTTTTTCTGTTAAATAAAGATTCATTCATCACAAGAAACTTTTTAATTTCATACGTCTTTTTGAATATATTTGCTTTTATTTTAAATTATTTGTTTAATTTTTTTGATTTTTACATGTTAATTTAATTTTGTAATTAAACAGCTGCGCTCCTGCCCTGGTCCCACAACAATTTGATGTAGGTAACTTTGTCGATTTGAAACTTTGTACTAAAATTAAAGGTTAGAATTTTAGTTCAAATTTTTGATGTAATTTAATTTTAAAAAGTCCATTAAATAAATCAATTTAGATTCAATAAATAATCCAAATATTTTGAACTTTTGTTTAAGGGTTGCTTATCAGTGTAAAATTTGCTTTATTTATTTATAAAAATTAGTTTGCTTTACTGAAAAAAGCATGTTTTTAATTGTTAGGGTTTTTGATTTGCCATCTTCAAAAAAACTTAAATCATTTTATGCGCATTCATAAATTAATTTATAATTGTTTCTGTTAATTCTTTTTATTTTATATAAGTCGGTTTAAGAGAATTTTAGTGTTTATCGGTTTAAACTGATTAATGATAAAATTTGTTAATTTTAAGTGTTCAACATTTTTATAAAACAAACAACCCATTATAAAAGAATTTTTTTGATTGACAATAACAAAAACATAATATTATTTTCAAAGTTGTAACTGTGGGTTTTTCCAAATAAGTTAATATTTTAAACTTTAATTTAGACTTAGTTTGTCTAATCTTTCGCTCATTTTCTAGTTAATTTTAATTAATAATTCCTGCGCGTGCTTATGTAATTTACAATCCCTATGAGGTGAAGCATTTTTACCGCAATAAGATTTAACTGATTTGAGACAATCAATCAATGCCCGAATATTGCTTTAAATATTATAATATCAATCGCAGAACATGTTTGTTTAAAAACGCCGCAACAGTTCCACTTTTTGATCAGACTTTGATAGCTATATTCTTTTCATTCTAAAAATAAGGTTCAAAATTTTAATTTAATCGCCGGTGCATTTGTTTCCAACTCTTATTTTATTTAGAATTACTATTATTTTATATTTTGTGTCTTTTGAAAATTTTAAAGTTTTCATTTGCCGAAATGCCTTTGTCCTGAAGCTTTTGTAAAGGCTCAAATAACTTTCAAAAATTAAGTTATTTACTTAGTATTTATTATTAATAACTTTATTAAATAATTGTTTAAAGTATCTCTATTTTATATTAAGTTTCAAAAAATAGTTTTTTTATTCTTTGAAGCCATAGTTAGGTTAAAGATTTTTAATTTTATTTCTTTCTTGATACAATATACTTAATAAAAAAATGGCCGTTTCAATCATTTTTAAGCAAAATTTTCAGCGCACTGAAAATAGATTCAATACTTTTAATTTTATTAGCCATTTACCTTGGTACGGGATCGCATTGACTGTTCGAACCGATAGGACTGCTCTCTTTTTAAACTTTTCGGATGATATTTGTGATTTTTGCGATTTTATTTATTTCTGTTCTCAAAATATTTATATATTTTTTAGAATTTATCCTCCGGAATTTATTTTTACTTTTTGGCTATTTCCCCTTAGTGTTTAAAAATTAAACTTTTATGGTCAAATCTTAATGGAATTTAATTTAATAAGTTCTCAGAGTAGATGAAGCCCTGCAGACAATTGAATTTGTTTGAATCCTCGACTTTCTTTTTCTTGCGAATTTTTAGTTTGATTGTATCAATATTTTAAAGTCTAATAATAATGTATGTTATTAGAGGCTCAAATTTTTAAATTTGCTGAAAATTTCAATTGAAAATTTCAATATTGTTGCAATTAAGTGGATCATGCGGTGCTGGCATACGTAGACGGTTGAGGCTCAATAGCCTCCTCAGCTGGCGGTTGGACAGGGGGAGCTTGTTATATAAATTTACTTCTTTTTTCAAACGGTTGGAGCCTTTATGGGCCTTTTTAACTTTAAATTTAAATTGTTGGGTTTCACTCAATGCAAATTTGCATTATTTTAATTACCGGGTTTAATTTGTTTGATTTTTTTTAATATTAATTTAAATTTCGTAATTAAACAATCACGCCTGCATTGACCAATAAATTTGTTTCATTCATGAGGCATTGTCTTGTATATCGTAACAACTATTTTTATTAATTTCATTCAATGTTATGATCTTTTTAATTAACACCTGGCTTTTTGAAATTTGTTTATTTTTTTCCTGTGTTCTTTTTTTATTAGCTAGAATTATTGAGTGATTTTTACCTTTGAAATTTATTTTGTTGTAAAAAAATATTTTACTTAAGTATATATTCTGAAATAGCTTAAGATTTTTGCATAAGTTTTATTCAAAAACATACGGTATTTAATCGTTATTTATATTTTTGTTTAATGACGCACTGTAAATTAAATTTTTTGTTATCGGCCATCTTCTGCCGTCCACAAGATTGAACAGCGTGATAGTTTTTAGCAGTATCTTCAATCCGCCGCCTTTGAAGAATTGTCGCGTTACCTGGTCGCTTGGAGTACAGAAAATTTAATTAATTCATTTTGCACGATTCCTTTTAGTACTCAAAATGGTTAATTTATTTTTTAAATTTCTAATCCATTTTATCCTTTGAATTTTATTAATGGCCAAATCAAATTTTACGTTTTTTTATTATTATTTTCTTTATTTATTTTGGTCATTGATAGTAGCTGCTTCTGTTTTATTTAAAATCAATTTACGATGTTTAATTAATTTATCATATTGCTTTTATTCTGATAAATGTTTGTTTAATGATTGGTGATCGGTACATTTTACTAACATAAGTAAGCTTGTATTTTTATTGCAATTTAAATTTTTATTTTTTAATTGAATAATTTATATATAAATTTTCTGAGTTTTTTAAAATTATTAATGAAAGGGTACCGTTTAGTTTTATATTTGATTCATGCATTTTGACCAATTTCTAAATGTTATTTTGTTTTCCATCAAATGCGGTAGTAGACAAAGTCAACGTATAAATTAAATAATTTTTTTACAACATTTAGAGTGCTGCCCGCTTTATGTAAATTGTTTGTTTTCTTGCAATCCTAAGTCGGGGCCGAATGCGTAATTATCGCGAGATATTTTGTTGGTTATTTTTGCACGTTTATTAAATATTTTAATTAAAACAAATATTAAAATTACTAGCTTTATTTTTAATAAATTTGGCTGGTTTCCATTTCGTTTTAGTTTCCATATTTGTATTAATTAAATTGATTTAAATTGTTACTACACAATTATTATATAAATAAAGCATTTGAATTGGTTTTGTTTAGTTTTTAATCTTTCTCGTTTGCAAAAGTCGTTGTCCCGCGTAATGACACCAATTGCCCAATTTCTTTTTTCCATATTTTATGGTTTGGCTCTGCTTAAGTGGTGTTGTCCCGGGTGTGGACTAATTTCATTTTTGTGGTAAAAATTGCATAATCAAAAGCGATTAAGTCAAATTTTGGAAATATGGAGAATTTTAAAATTAACATTTTTTTGGTGCAGATTTTTTGGTTTCGAGAGTTTAAGAAAATATTTTCTAAATGTTTTTTAAAAAAAACAATTCTTTTCTTAGATTTGATAGCATTTATTAAAGTTGATATTTATGATTTACTAATTCAATTTATATTTTTTAGTTTTGGTTTATAATACTTGATTTTGCAGTTTTATTTAAGCCAGCCAAGAGGGTGCACAACTGCCACAATCTCATGCCCTGAGTCATAAATGAAGCCAAGGCCTTTATGATGCTTAATTTTTTTTTTACAATATATTTTAAAAAAAATTTAATTTTATAATCACGGATAATGCCGTTGTTTTTGGATCAAAAGACGACAAGCTCTTCACCCCGGTTTCAGTTCAACGATCTAAAAAATGAACTATTTCTCTATTCTCAAACATTTTATTATTTATGATTGAATAATTGATTTATTTATTATTTGTTTTCTTGTTAATGTATACTTTTTTGCATGATAAAATCACCTTAAAATACGGTAGATGGTTGTGATTATCTTTTTAAACAGTCGATTAAAAACACTTATTTTACTTTACATTTTTTCTGCCAAGCAAATTAAGATTATAAGTTGAACTGGGTAAGCAACTTTGTTATTTTGAATTTTTTCCGTCTCCCCAAAACATTAGTTTGTCTTTGTAGTCATGCAATTCAAATTTAATCTATTTTCTTGAAATTGATTCAATTCGTTATTTAAAACCGTTTGTGCCTTTAGTTAAATATTATTTATTGATTTTTTTCAATAAAAGTTTAAATTTAATATTCATGCTCATGCGCTGTGGTACGACAACGGGAACCGAGAGGACTTTAATAAAAAATACGTTTTTTTTTGTATTTCCTATTAATTGTTTCTAACAATATATACACTTCAGCTATATTTTTCGTGGTTTTCGAAACATATTTTTCAAGCTTGCTAATGATATAGCATATTTTTTAATGCTTTTTTTTTATTAAATTAATATTTAATCACAGTTGTAAACTCTTTTTACTAATAAATTTGTGTAATAATGTTCAATTAGTTTTTCAAAGTTAAAGGTTTTTTAATAAGCGAAGGCTTTTTAATCCTTGAATATAAATGCACTTAAAAGGGAATGTGGAATTACATATGTGCATATTTCATTTTTTAGGTAATTTTTATCTTGAACATATAATTTTTTTAAAATTTTCTTGTTCTAAATAACAATTTATAATTTAATTTGCTAGTACCAATTCAATTGGCTTATGAGTTTAGGGCAAATGTTTCGACACGTGCGTAGTTGAAGTTTGTGCCGTTCATTCATTAATTCATGCAGAAAGTACGTCCTTCATTCGCAATTAAGTCGCTTTTAATTCTTGTTTTGTTAAAAAAGGTGCAGATGAGTAATTGGGGAATTGTCTTTAAACATTTTTAACTTGTCAATTTCCAAAATTCCTTTGTCATCAAGCCTTTCGTAAATGTTCAAATAACTTTCAAAAAATAAAGTTATTTACTTAGTATTTATAATTAATAACATTTTTAAATTAATAAGTTTTAAAAAATTAGTTTTTGCAATTTTTATTCTTTGAAGCCATAGTTGATTAAATTTTATGTTTTATTCTTTCTTGATACAATATACTAACAATTTTTTAGAAAATATCATTAATATATTTAACTTGGAAAGGCATTTTGGTACAAATTTGGTTATAATGTCTCAATAATTCGAGCTTGTTCTTGTTGAGGCCTCAAACCCAAACTTGGATAGTTAAAGCGTATTGAATGTTGTCAAATTTATTCTTTTGTTTATTTTTATTATTGGCATTCTCACAATTTGTTGCTAATGTTATTTTCAATTTAAAAAATATTTAATTTTCTATTAACATTTTATTTATCCACTTAATTAGCATTTACCTTTGTCTGTTCTTTTCAAAACTGGCCGGCCATCACTGCTTGGGAATGAGAAAGAGTTTTTTTCAAATTTTTCATTAAAAAAACACTCTTTTGATGATTAGGAAAAAAAAATTAATCGTAATTAATACAGAATGCCCATGGCATTTTCGCAAAATATTAACTTAATAATCTTAGAAATAAATTAGAAAAACCAAAACCGGACCAAGATTTTCAACCGGGACAAACCGTAACTTTCCTTTTCGAAACACTTAATTTTAAATATTGTTAATTGATCTTCATCATCATTGCCAAATTGGTTTTCTGTTTTAAATGCTCGACCTTTTTCAAAAAAATTTTGAATTTTTCTGTGAGGAGGAGAGCCCGGCGATGCCGCCGATAGGCGCCGCCCGTTAGGCCAACTCATCGCCATCCGGGCCATCTCAACTTCATTGTCATTTCAGCGCCGCCATTTTTCCTTTATTTTTTTATGAGAAAGTTCAATTTTTAGGCCTTTTTAAAAATGACTAAAAGTCTATCGAAAAGATGAATTATTTTTCAAATCAGCCAAAAATCTATCTTTTTGAGACTATTTTTTTCAAATTCTTGGTCAAAAATGCCAATTATACTCCAAATATGCTCGAAACCCCAAAATATGCTTTTATTTCAAAAATTAAAATCCTATCCCTATTCATGACTTATTATTTTTAATATTTTCATTGGCGCAGGAGGAATTTGATTTTACCGTTTTGTTAGGTTCAATTTTATTTAAATTTAATTTATTAGCGGGTCAATGTTTTTTTTAATTGCGTTTTCAGAGAAATCAATTAAATAATTTTATTATTCGTTTTTAATTGTGTTGAATAAATTACCCTTTCCATGTATGCGATCCACTAATGGTTTGAAGAATATGGGGGCGTAGCCTTTCGTATTCAAATATATTTATTTAATTATTGAACTTTTGATAAGAAACTTAAATTACTATTTACTTTTGTTTTAACATTATTTACTTATATCTTTATGTGGTTTAGAGAAGATTAAAATTTTATTAAGTATTTTTTTATTTACATGTAAAAATTGTCAACCATTTTTAAAATCTTAATGTTTATTTTATTTTATTAAAGCTCAGGTTTTATTTAACGTTTTATGTATTAAGCCCTTACGCACGATCCTTAACTCAGTTTATTTGAAGTCATTTTGCATAATTTGAATTAAATTTTTTATTTTATGTTCTTATTATTTTCAATATTTATTTGCAGAAAGATAAACATTTAATGTATTTCAATTTTTACTAAAAATATTTAAACTAAATTTTTGTTGTGGCGAACGAAACGTGATCTGTCATATCAAAATTCTTGGAAATTTACTTTTTTGTAATTATTCTATGTGCTTACTCAGACATCCTTTAGATCGGTTTCGGTTGGCTTGATTTAGCATTCTCTGTAAAATTTCCGTAAGTAATTTTATTGTCATTTAAATTATTATTTTTTCGTCTTTTATATATATATTTACTGATTTATTCATAAATTTGTAAGAAGTTAAAAAATGATTTTCTTCTGCTTAATAAATTTATAGAGTTATTGGCAAAAATCATAAATTTTTTAAAATTTATAAATAAACAAATTATTTTTTTTAGTTTTAATGTTGAATAATTTTTAAATTATTTTCTTGAATAATACATCAATTTAAGCGAATATTTAATACCTTTGTTTCGGATGCAAAAATTGTCGCTTGAGGCTCAATATCCTCCTCAACTTGTGGTTGGACAGGGGGGGGGGCTTGTTATATAAATTTACGTCTTTTTTCAAACTGTTGGAGCCTTTATGGGCCTTTTTAACTTAAATTTAAATTGTTGGGTTTCACTCAATTACAAATTTGCATTATTTTTAATTACCGGGTTTAATTTGTTTGATTTTAATATTGATTTAAATTTCGTAATTAAACAATCACGCCTGCACAGTGGTCAAACAATGTTGCACGTCAGTGCCGTATTATGAAACTTTGTATTATTTATTTTAATTTCATGGTTAGATAGAATTTAAATAATTGTAGTTCATTAATTACATTGTTTAAATTAGTAGATTGATAATTTATTATAAGCATGCTTTAAGAGAGTGAAGTTAAAAAATGATTTTTTTTCCTAGCCCCCCTATTCATGATATATTATTTTTAATTTTCATAAATTTTTTTATTGGTGCAGGAGTTTGTATTTGTTAGGTTCAATTTTATTTAGAATTTAATTTAAGCGGGTCAATGTTTATTTAAATTGCGTTTTCAGAGAAATCATTTAAATATTTATTATTCGTTTTCAACATTATTGTGTCGAATTAATCTTAACTCTTTCCATGTATGCGACCCGCGGTCGAATCGTGTTTTGTTTTCAAAGAATAGTGGGCCGTAGCTTTTCGTTCAAATATTTTTAGTTTATTATTTAAGTTTTATTGTTCCAGCGATGATTAAATTAGTTAATTTATAGCGTGAAATTAAAATAATAAACTAAATTCTCAAAGCTATTTGTTGTTGAACTTTTTATTAAGAGGCTTAAAATTATCATTATACTTTTGTTTAAATGCATTAATTACTTATATCTTTATGTGGTTTTTGATGAAACTTTTATTAAGTTTTTTTTTATTTACATGTAAAAATTTTATTTTATTTTATTAAAGCTCAGGTTTTAGAGTTTTATATAAAGTAATTTTATTTTTATGCCGGTTTTAAGGGAATTTCAGATTATTAATTTATAAGAAAATCTTTTGTCTTTTCTTCGATTTTATCTACATTTTAGTGATTCATTAATTTTTCGTTGTTATTTTTTTGTTTTTATTTATAATTTATATTTGCTGAATATTTTATTTTTTAGATATTAATTTCACACCATGAATGGTTTTTTCAATTTTTACCGTCGATGCGGTAGGCGCTGGACCGGGAAATTTTAATTAATCAAATTTTGTAAGAAATAACATTTTGTTTTTACAATTTTTTGCGGTCCAAGCGATTGGTCAGTTAGAGCACTCTGTGTGCCCATAATTCTGACTTTGTTTTTTAACTTACCAAGTGGTGCCCAAATCAGCGTGCATTTCTTCAGGATATTTGCACCTTATTCTCGTTCTGTATAATTTATAAAAATGCAATTTGATGAATCTTTTTTGTCGAAATTTAAATTAAAGTTGATTTTCCTTTGTTATAAATATTTATCATTTTTTGTTTGATGTCGATTAAGTTAATTCATTATTTAATATTTAATTTAAAAATTTTTAATTATTCGTTTGCATTAAAATGCTCATTAAAAAAACTTAATTTTAAAGAAAGGACAACTTGAGGCGACGACGTTTCTACATATTTATTGAGGCGCTTCATTAGCTTTTCTAGGATGGGTTGTTTAAATGTTGTTTTTGCCAAGAAATAAACACGAATTTATAAGACCCTTACTCGGTCACTATATGTAATTGAATTATTGAAATTTTTTAACATTAAAACCACCAATAAAAGACCATATTTATTTAAATTTATTTTTTATAATTAGTCTTGCGTTTTGAAATGCGCATCTTCCTCTTTTGTATTTAATCTTCCAAGAAATGAATTATCACATTGATCTTCTCATTTATGATTTTGGTATTTAACTGTTTTGGATGTAATTTAATTTAAAAAATGGTCAACATTAACTCTATATGCTTTATTTGTTTTTATTGTTTAATTTAAAAATTCAACATTCACAAAGAAATAGCTTTTCGAGTTCTAAAATTTTAATAACTATCAGCAAAGATGGTGATCCCGAATATGCGAAATAATATTTAAAAAAATTATAGCATATTTAAAAAATAACTTTTGTTTTTCAATCATTCTCAGATTTTCCAAAGTTATTTTAAATTTTATTGCCGCAATGTTTGTTTGCCTTTGATGGTTTAATTAAAATTGTTTTTTAGAAAAAAACTTACTAAATCAATTTGAAGTCATTTTCTGGCATGAATTATTTTATTAGAATATAAAGATTAAATCATATCACTGTTGGAACATTGATATTGTTTTTAAATGTAAAAGTTGAATGGATTAATTTTTATAAACCTTTCGCATTGCTCTTTAAGACATATTAAAAGAAATTATTAGCTATTATGAAAAATTAATTCAAGTGAGAATTTTTTTTTTGTAATAGTCAATAATAAAACAAAAAAGGTCAGATAATTTTCATTATTTCACACACGGGTTCACCAAATCGAACTTTTGATGATACGCAATAAATGAAAAAACCCAAACAAAAATGTTTTAAAGAAATTCGAGTTTGAGAATTTATTCCAATTTTCAATCTAAATATGTCTTTTAGGATTTAGCTCGTATATATTTTAGCCTTTTCGTGATTTAAAGAAAAAAGAATAATATTTGTATATTTTATCGCATAAAAAAAATCCAAACCCCATTTATTACTAAAATCGCAAACATTGATTATTTGAACAAAAATGAATGATGAATGAATGAATGATTTGAAAATGTTGCCGTTTCCATTCCCTCGCCTCCCCTCAAAATCTTCACTTTTTAGGCACTTTTGTTTAACGGAAATTATACGAATTTAGTGTTGAAAATGTCATTTTTTAAACAATAAAAGATTCGAAGTTAAATTAAAAAATATTGCAAAGAAATTTTATAATTGTTTTTTGGACGCACTTTCACGTTTATTTATGTTTATATTTTCATATTTTGGTTTTAATTTATTACTTTTAATATATATTTTTTCTTTTATTTTACTCAATTTTAATTTATATTGTTTTATTCTCCTTTTTATTGATTTTTAATTTATGAAAAAATTAAAAATAAATAAGATTAAATATAATTTTTGTTTAATATTATTTGACCAACAAAAGAGGGCTTTCCTTGCTTTGAAGCTACCCGTGGCCATGTTCCAGGCCCCGGATATGCCACCCATCGACTTGGCATCTCCGTCAGTTCGAATCATTGGACGGGTGGCGTCACTTCGATTTTTAATAGTTGTTAACATCAAATTTTTATCTATCAACTTGATGTGGCGAACGAAATTTAAATATCTGTAAAATTTCCGTTTGTTATTATCACTTAAATTATTTCTTTTTTCGTCTTTTCCGTATTTTTATATATATAAATTTCACTGATTTATTCATAGATTTGAAGAGAGTTGTAGATAAACAATTTTTTTTAGTTTTTAATGTTTCAATAATTTTTAAATTAAATCGTTACTCGAAATCAAAATTTTTCAAAAGAATTAATTTTTCTCAAATTATAGTTACTAATTTAAATTTTTACTTGAGCAGAGTCCATTATGGTTATTTTATTTTTGGGGGTTTCATATATTAAAAACATAAATTGAATGCATTCTTATTGTATGATAAAACTTTATTTACTGATTTAAGTCTTATTATAAAAATTTATTTCAATTACCGCGCTTAATTTGTTTGATTTTTTAAAATATTTATTTAAATTTCGTAATTAAATAATCACTCTGCGCAGTGGTCAAAGAATGTTGTACGTCAGTGCTGTATTATGAAACTTTGTATTGTTTATTTTAATTTCAAGGTTAGGATTACATATTAGAATTTTAATATCTTGTTACATTATTTAAATTTTTCTAGTTGTTAATACTTACTAATTGTTTTATGAGTGATATTTCTTTAAAATGTATTATGACATTTATTCGCGGCAAAGGGACCGAACCGGTAGCCAGATGTTGTCGTAAATTTATTTTTAATTGCACATTATTGCTGGAAATCGTTCACTCATATAGATAATTAACAAATTTTTAATTGAAATTCATTTAACTAAAAAAAATGCAAAAATTGATTTGTGTACAAAAACGAAAAGTGAATGAATGATTGAAGGCCAAGCGATTGCCATTCATTCATTAGTGCACACCAAATCAGACACTAACAAAAATTTTCAAAAGTACTCTCGGAATGTGAAGCGAACGCCAATTTAAATTAGAACTTTTACAAATTTGCCTTTTTCTTCACAGAATTCACTGAATTTTATTAAAATTCTGAAAAAACCCAAACAAAAATGTTTAAGAAATTCGAGTTCAAGAAATTTTCTTACAATTTTAGCATCTAAATATGTCTTACATGATTTAGCAACTATATTGATGAGTAAAAAAAGAGAAAAAAGAAATCTTGTTAAATATTAATATTTGTTTACTAAAAAATGGAAAAATTGATTTGTTGTACAAAAACGAAAAAACGAATGAATGAATGAACGATTGAATGTGTTGGCTCCGTTTCCATTCCCTCGGCTGCCCCTCAGGGGAAAATCGATGATTCGTTGGCGGGCGGACGGGGAGCATTCACTCACTTATTGAATAGTAATTATCTAATTTAAAACGCTTGATAGGTATTTGATATCCTTTTATTTTTAATATAATTTTTTATTATTTATTTATTTACTTTTTGTGTTTTACTTTTTGTGTTTTAGATTTCTAATTAATTCCAAGTGGGTATATTTAGAACAATTAAAAACTTTCTTCAGTCGTATTAGTCTATAAAGTTGTGTTTGAAGTGCCAGTTCTCAGTACATGTCACCCACGAATTCTTGTTTGTTGTAGTGTTTTTATGTTTTAAAATAATTTATTTTTATTACGTTTTTTGAATTTCTGTGACCACCTTTTGAAATTTGAACCGAGAGATATTTTATTAGAAATAACCATTCATTAAGCATATCTTAATTCTTGCTTTATTAGAAATCAGAAGTTATTCCAATTTTCTATTTTAATTAAGCAACTTTTAAAAAATCTTTTTTTTATTATTGTATTAGTGATCGCGAGCCTTAGGAATCCAACAAAGAAGAATCAGCATATAAAAAAGTACCATGGGCATTGTCTAGTTAATTCAAAAATTGTTATTTATTGCATTATATTTATTAGTTCTTATTAAAAAGTTAGTGAGAAAGGTTTCATAGATATTCAGCTTAATAGCCAATTTATTTTTAATAATTTTTATTTTGTTCTTGAATATCCGTGACCATCGAACATTATTTTAAATATTATTTAGTAAACCTTAATTTGGTTTGTTTTTTTAAATTCAAAATTGCAGCGCTCTCTCTATTCATCTTCAAAGATCCCTTCCTTTCGCATAAAGCGCCTGAAGTTAAAAAGGTTTACACTAATGGATTGTTAACTTCATAATATATTTTGAAAATTAACTTTAATAAATTTGAGTTTATGATTAATATTATATTTGTTATTTTTAGGTAAGGTTTTTTTTTGGTAAAAGTTATTTTGGTTTTTAATGTTTGAAGTAATTTAATTATTTGATATAAATGATCTAATACGAAATTTAATACATTTATTTCGATGTAAAACATGTGCAAAAGTTGATAATATTTGCTGCTGATCGAGTTCGCTTTGCTTTTCGCAGTAATGAACATTTATTTTGATTTTTATAAAACTTTTACCGTTACTCGAGATCATAATTAAATTTTGTAAAAATATAAAAGATGAAAGGTAAGTCAATGCGTTCTATTTAATTATATTTCCACTTGCATAATGTTTTTTTGCTATAAATGATTTTGCTTAATCTAATTAAGCCCTATTTTTGAGCATTTGTTTAAACTACAAGAAATTCATAAAAACAAAAAAATTTCTTGCTGTGATTTTAAATAGTTTTATTATTTTTTATAAACTTTAAAATATGCGTTAGATGGTTAAGAATCTTATGTAAATTAAAAACTTGCAACATTTATCTTTTAGGAGTGTATTTGTTAATGTTTCATAAAATTTTATACAAAAATCAGTTGAAATATTTAAAAAAATCGATTGTTAAAGATTTATCGTGCCCGGCCTTGAAAAATGGTTTAGGCATTGACGCTTATATATCTTGATAAACCTTTAGCTTCTTTTGTATCCTGTTCGCCAAATGAGGTGTGATTCTATTATATTAAAAGTTTTATTCTTTTTCATTCTATTTTCATTTGTTTGAATTGACTTTTATTATTTGGGAATTAATTTATGGTTTTGTGTTTAACTGTTATCTCACAGAAAAAGCCAACAAGTAAAATTCTTTCGACGAATATTTTAATTTTTGCGATTCAAAATGCAGATTCTTTTTTCCATTGTATACAAAAATATTTTGAAGATTTTTTGCTATTGAATTGATTAAAGTAATGTCGAGACAAAATGTTGCGCCGATTTTTAACATGGAATTCTGCAATTACATTTTTATCCTTGGCGGTAAAAATATCTTTGCTCCGTTTTTTAAATTATTGTTTTATGATTTGTTATTTTTATGAATTTTATAGAAATAATATGACTAATTGTTTTATTAAGTTAATAATGCTCCGGGCAATTGCACGCAAATTGTCGTTTATCTTTCCAATTGGGAAATACCATTATAAGTTGTCTTATTTTCGTTTTAAAAATTTAACACGAAATTTAATTTTAAAATCGCTGATTTTTTTAGTTTTTAACGATTTTAAATAATTTATATTAATTCATGTAACTTTGTTTGTTTTTATAGATTTCGCATTTAATTTCAATTCGTCATTTATTTTACTAATTAATCAAATTATTGTTTATTATATATATTTAATAGAATTTCGTGAAAAGCCATTTTAGAAATTTTCTAATTTGGATTTTAATTATTAATTTGCTTTATGGTTTATGATGCAAAAAATGTGCAAGAGTCGACAATATTTGCATGTGATGGTTTCACTTTGCTTTTCGTTGTAATGATTAATTCTTTCTTAATTTTTGCAAGTTTTGTTTTGCAAAATTATTAATATTTTATTTTTTCATTTTATATTGTTACTTAAACCTTTAAATATTGATTTAAAAATTAATAAATAATATTCTATATATTATTATTTTAAGTGTCTTGCTTCCAAGAATTTTGCCATATTATACCCGATTTAATGCATCTATAACACTAAACGAGCCCATTATTTATAGTTTCAGTTATGAATTTAAAAAAATTATTTTTGAAAGATTATAAGAACCGCCAACAGAAAGCTTGCTTTGCAAATTTGGCATCTCAATTGCGTAAAAATATATATTGCGAATCAATTATATCTCAAGTTTTGCCGGAATGTTTATATTGGACATCCATGTCATTAGTCCACCGCAAAGGCTAATTTTGAAAAGTAGGTATGTACAAAAGTATACTTCTGTTACAATGTATATTTTCTGTTTGTTTTAGGTTATAAAGAGAAATTATCTTATTAATATTTTGATTTTTTCAATTTTATTATATTTTTTGGCATGGATTTATACTTTTTTATATCATAATCAAATCCATTTTATTTAATATTTTATTATGTGTATGTAATTTTTTCTACTTATATTTTAATTAACCATTTGGCCAATCAATTTGTTTAAATATAATGTCGTCTAACAGCGGATAACAGGTGTGCAGAGTGGATCATTGGGTTTCCGCCCACATCTTTCACGACCGCTTGATAACCGTCCGAAACAGTTTGTGCCTTCACCCTGACTTACGTTCAAGCGGTTCATCATAAAATAAAAAGATAGAAATATTATATATACTTTTTTATATCAATTAAATCTAATTTGATTGTCTAAATTTCATTTTATTTTATTTTTTCATTTTTCATTTTGCATTTTTATTTTACTTTATTAAAAGTTTTATTGTCAGTTCAAGGCACACTTTGTTTAATATTATCATAATTTAGAGTAGGCTTGGCTGGAAATTGCACCAGTTATTGCTATAACAATCAGATATTATATAATTTATATTATTTTTTACAGGACATTAATTTGTAAGTTAGAATTGTTTTTAAATATAGTTTCTGTGATTTTATTTTTACTTTCATATATTACCATTGCCATTTTTTCACCAAAAAGGCAAATATTAAAAGAATTTATTACACCTTAGGTGTGGGGCTTAATTTTTGGATAATGTAATTTTTATAAAAACCTCTATTTCTTTTAGTTTATTTTTTATTTTTACAAAATTGTTCATGTTAAATTTTATATTCATTATAGTATGTAGAAGAATTAGGGACTCAAAATATATATAATTTGTTTGAAGATTTAAGGTTGATAACTTCACATTATATTTTAAATTGTATAACGTTCACAAATAAAATACCTGCTTGAAATGAATGCCATTGAATCAACTTCTTTTCTGTGAAGGTATATTTCCACGGTTAAGTAATCTATATTATTTGTGGATAAAATAATTATTCATTTTTGTTTGTTAAATTTATACCTTTTAGTCATTTCTCAGATTTGCCAAAGTTATTTTATTGTTTCCTTTGATATTAAATAAAAATTTTTGTTTTAAAAAGCTACAATTATTTTTGACGATGATGAAGAGGATGAGGATGAAGTCCAGCGACGGCGTTTTTTGCTCGGGCTTAGAAAAATGATTTCAAAATCGTAAAACGTTTTATAATCGTATTTGTCCAATTACACTTGGCATTCATTCCAATAAATTTTCGTCTTTTATTATTGGTTTTGCTTTTGTATTGTACGATTTAATATTTTTTCAAAACAATTTAGTTATTTATAATTGGCATTCCCAGTTTTATTTGCAATCAACAATTTAATTTGGGCTGTAGCTTATTGCATTTTTGATTTTATTTTTATTTTTTTCTTCTTAGTTTCCCGATATTTCGTTTGACAAGCAGATCTCTTTTATAAGTTAATTGACTATTTGATGTAAATACAAAAAAATATTCAATTTCGACTTTATTTAATAGAAAATTCCATTCACAACGAATTTATTTATTCATTAACACTAATTAAAATTTGATTTAATTTTTATTCAAATAAATTAATTACATATGTGCCTTCCTCGCCCACTGACGGGTAAAAATGATTTTTTCATAGATGCATCTGTATGTAATTACTCATGCTCATATTAAACTAAGTTTAATTAATTTTTCAATTTAGGGTTCTAATGCTTTAAGCTATTTTACATATTTTTGCGTATGGAAAATGGGCACATTTTTCCTGTCTTCACTTTGATGCGTTTTTCCAAAAATATATTTTTGATTAAATAATGCATTTTAGGTCCACCAGATACTTTGAACGATTTAATAACTAAACTTCTCAAATAATATTATTCAATTTACGTCCTGACGTATTCCAGGTCGATTGCAGCAAATTCCACATCCAAGTCCTTTGGGTAGTAAAAATTGGACTCCTAAATTTTTTTTTGTAACAGTAATTTTATTATCATTTTATTTAAACACAAGACACATTTTTTTTTGAAAAAAATTTGGTTCATTGAAGTGAATAAAAACCCTAATATTTTAAACATAAATAATGTGCGGCATAATGAAATTTTTATAAAATTTTAAACATCGATAACTATAAAAGCTATTCATGATATAAAGATAAAATAATATTTAAAAATCAATTCTAATTAGAATTTGTTTTTATTAATTTTCTCGTTAAGCATGTAAGCAATGATAAAATTATAAAAGCATTTAAAAATGGTTTATATGGGCAAAACCCAAAAATGTATAATTTATAATTTAATGTTTATTTAAATTTCGGAATTAAACCGTCATCTGCGCACTTTGTCAAACAACAATTTGATGTACGTCAATGCCGTATTTACTAATTTGTATTATTTATTTTAATTTCAATGTTAGAATTACATATTAGAATTTTAATAATTTTGTTACCTTTATACAATAAATTAATGCTTATTTTTGGGCAAAGGATTACAGCTCAAAACTTTGCAAGCTTTGTACAATTATTTTTTAAGACAAATTGAAAGTTATCAGAATTTATGTCTATTGGACACCGGACATTGTGCCAAAATGGGACGTCTTAAAAATCTCAAAAAATGGAGAATTCGTATCGGAAAGCATTTTACACCTCTAAATAATGAATTGAAAGAGGTGACTTTAATTCAAATTTACTTATTTATAAATTGTAATAGACTTTTTAAAACGAATACAAAAAAATAAACAAATTATTAACTTTGTCTTTTACTTAAATAATCACGTTTGCAGTTTAAGTGATATCAATTATGGCCGGGAGATCAATGAAAATAAAATTAAAATTATAACGATATTTTTATGGAGGATCGTCTTTAATGATTAGCTTTGTGATAAATAAATGTAAAAAACTAAACATCTAATCAATTAAAACCTTTAAACTTTTATTACATGATAACATTAAATTATGAATAGAAAACTGGTGTTTTATATACAAAACAATATTTTAATAATTTGATCCAAAAGTAAGAAAATTTCAAAATAAGAATACATTTTAATTAAAATCAATTTATAAGCGAGAGCATGGCATCAATGAGCAACAAATTCAACCTTATCAAGTTGATTTTGACATTACGACTTTTTCAATTCATTTTACTAGCAGAATATTGTTTTAATTTTGCAAGTATATTCGTTGAGTAAAATAACCTATAAGTATTAATGTTAATTATTTATTTAAATATCATAGATATACATTTAATCGCTGCAGCTAAAAATAGAAGTTGCATTACTGCATTAAATTTAAAAGAATAAGTTTTTAAATTTTAATTGTCTAGTCAGTTTTATATTTAGCAATTTTATCCAATGTTTAATGGCTGAAACATCTCCATTACTACACCCATAATTTGTATTTATTAAAGTTTAGAATTAAAATCATCGCTGCCTTTTAAATTAAATTTTAATTGTTGAGCCAGTTTTTATATTTATCAATTTTTATCAAAATAAACTGTAAGCTTTTAACTAAATTAAAAAATATTGCAAGAAATTTTATTAATTGTCTTTAGGACACACCGCACATTGTAAAAAAATGACAAATAAAACATTTTAAAAACTGAAAAGTTGGAAGGAACTCTTTCATCTTGGTGTTTCAAAAGAAAGACACGTTTTATTTATGTTTATATTAAGATTTTGGTTTTAATTAATTATTTTAATATATATTTTTTTCTTTTATTTTACTTAATTTGTTTTATTCTCTTTTTTATTGATTTTAATTTACAAAAAAATTAAAAATAATTAAGATTAAATATAATTTTTTTATTTGACCAACAAAAGAGGAATTTCCCTCCTTTGAAGCTACCCGTGGCCATGTTCCAGCCCCCCGATATGCCTCCATCGACGGTGGTGTCACTTCGAGTTGGCTTGATTTAGCTTCTCTGTAAAATTTCTGTAAGTAATTTTATTGTCATTTAATTTTTCGTCTTTTCGGTATTCACTGATTATTCATAGATTTGTAAGAGAGGTGTAGATAAATAAAAAGTATTTTTTTAGTTTTTAATGTTTGAATAATTTTTAAATTATTTTCTTGAATAATAAATCAACCTATGCATTCTTCATTGTATGATAAAAGTTTATTTACTGATTTGTGTCGTCTTATTATAAAAATTGCAAATTTGCCTTTATTTTAGTTACCGGTTTTATTTTATTTTTTTAATGTTTATTTAAATTTCGGAATTAAACCGTTACGCCTGCGCACTTTGTCAAACAAAAATTTGATGTCGGCAGTGCCGATTTACTACTTTGTATTATTTATTTAATTTCAAGGTTAGAATTACATATTAGAATTTTAATAATTTTGTTACATTATTTAAATTTTTGTAGCTTGATAATTCATCATAAACATGCTTATTTAAATGGCGTGTTTCAAACAACATTTAAAATTGTTAAAAATTGTTAAATACTTACTAATTGTTTTAATGAGTGATTTTAATTTCCTTTAAAATGTATTATGACATTTATTCGCGGCAAAGGGACCGAAACCGGTAGCCAGATGTTTTCGTAAATTTAGTTTTAATTGCACATTTTGCTGGAAATCGTTCACTCATATAATTAATAAATTTTTAATTCAAATTCATTTAACTAAAAAATGCAAAAATTGATTTGTTGTACAAAAACGAAAAAATGAATGAATGAATGAACGATTGAATGTGTTGGCTCCGTTTCCATTCCCTCGGCTGCCCCTCCGGGGAAAATCGATGATTCGTTTGCGGGCGGACGGGGATTCAGAGTTGGTAAACGTATTTTATACAATAAGTTAATGCTTATTTTTGGGCAAAGGATTACAGCTCAAAACTTTGCAAGCTTTGTACAATTATTTTTTAAGACAAATTGAAAGTTATCAGAATTTATGTCTATTGGACACCGGACATTGTGCCAAAATGGGACGTCTTAAAAATCTCAAAAAATGGAGAATTCGTATCGGAAAGCAGTTTACACCTCTAAATAATGAATTGAAAGAGGTTCTTTTCTGTGAAGGTATATTTCCACGGTTAAGTAATCTATATTATTTGTAGATAAAATAATTAATCATTTTTGTTTGTCAAATTTATACCTTTTAGTCATTTCTCAGATTTGACAAAGTTATTTTATTGTTTGCCTTTGATATTTAAAAATTTTTTTTTAAACTTAAATTAAATGTTTTAAGAGCTTAATGCGTTCGCCTTCGCTCGTTTTCTGATTAATTTTAGTTAATAACTTGTATGGGTGTAGATGTAATTTACAATTCCTAGAGGTGCTTCGTGTGTTTGGGTTACCAGTTTTAGTAATTTATTCGTTAAGTTTTTAAAATTAATTTGCACAACTTTGCTTGTAATAATTAAATAAACAGTATTTGAAGTTGGTTTAATTTCAATTTTTAGTTGAAGCCTAAAAATAGTTCTTTTGCCTGGCCTCAACTTTGCAGATCCAACATTAAGAGAACTTGAAAATTCTTCAAATTTTTACATGTTTATTGTTTTATTTAAATGGCGTGTTGCTACATAAAAAAGTTTACGTTTTAGCAACAATTTTTTTTTTATTATTTTAATATTTATTTGTAGAAAAATACCATTTAATGTTTTTAATTTTTACTAAAAATATTTATTTAACAAATATTCATAAACTAAATTTTTGTCTAGAAACTTGTTGTGACGAACGAAACGTGATTTGTCTTATCAAAATTGCTTAGAAATTTATTGTAATTAATCTATGTGCTTACTCATACATCATTTAGATCGGTTTCGGTTGGCTTGATTTAGCATTCTCTGTAAATTTCCGTAAGTAATTTTATTGCCATTTAAATTATTATTTTTTCGTCTTTTCGGTATTTTTATATATATATTCACTGATTTATTCATAGATTTGTAAGAGTTTTTTTTAGTTTTTAATGTTTGTTTACTGATGTGTCTTATTATAAAAATTGCAAATTTGCTTTATTTTAGTTACCGGTTTTACATTTTTTTGCTATTGGCAGATAATACATTATTTTTAAATTTATATTTAAAATCAGATTTATTTTTATAACATTTTTTTTCTTTGTTTCGGTAGCTAAAATATGCTATGTAAGACTTTATTAATTCGTCTAAGTTTAATTTTATGTTCAATATTTGCATAATAAATTGCATTGTTTCATCTTTCATTCGGAGTATGTGCCACGTTAATTGTCGATTCATAGAATGCCTGCGACGATCCTGACCTGTATTGCAAAAGATTGCCTTCCAGCATTTCCATTTTATTTCCTGATTTTAAAATAAAAATAAAATAAATTATAATCCTTTTATGTAATGCAAATTAAATTATCACATATGTTTCATTTTTTTATAATATTTATTTTTTATTTTTAAAATCCATAGCGATCAAACATAATATTGGTATCACTTATAATGCTTTAAAAGGACGTGTAAGTTAGATTATTATTGATTTGGGTTTTGTTATCTCTTAATTTAAAAAACATAACTATTTAAATAATATCTTTTTTTCTTTGTTTATAAATAATTTTATTGTTTTTGTTCAATATCGGCATTTTAACCCTACTTCTCGCAGCCTGCGATGCAAGGTGGACAAATGTCGGGTTGAACACACAGAAAATTCCGCCCCACTCCATTGGACGAAATAGAAAAATAAAAATATGTAAATTAAAGGCATTTCAGAGAAAAAATTTTTAAGCAGAATTTTTAAATTTTCATTTTTTGGTAGCAGAATTTTTGTCGCGAAAAAGTCGATTTTTAGTGTTGCATTTTTTGAAAATAGCTTTATTTTATGGCTCATTGTTTATGATTAGCAAGTGATTTGTTATGTTTGTAAAAATAAAGTTATTATAATTTCTTAAAATTTGCAGCGATCGCATCGCTTATGCGCGAGATAAACGGAAATTCCTCCCCAATAATTTTTTTGATTTTTTTTTCGTTGAATTATAAGTTATTTTGTTTATGAAATTACAAAATTTTTTATTTTAGAAGTTTTGAAGATTTTCTGTTTATGTATTTATTTACTCAGTATTGGAATCTTTACAAAATTTTACGGTTTTTTTTTAATCGTTATATCGCATTGTAAATTAATTCTTATAATAAGTTTTAATTTTTTTTTAGAATTTACCAACTTAGATTGGCGGGCTCAGCTTGTTCATCTCTCGGCCGTATTTTTAATTATTTACCAGCTTTGAATTTTAAATGCTAAGGAATTGCAAATTTTTATTGTTAAAATTTAATAAATTTCATAAGTAATAATTTACGGCAGTAGACAAAGTAAAAGTATAAAATAAAAATAATTTTTACAAAATTTAGATTGGATGTTCAGCGACTCAATGCAGCGTTCTGCCGCACTTATAGTTTATAAATATTTAAAGGTTGAAATTATTATACTAACTTCTAGCAACACATTCGTTTGGTTTTTTGATTATTTATTAACACCTTTTTAATATTTCATTTTTATTTGAGTATTAGCCACCTGTGCCTTTAACTCGATCATCATAAATCTAAATTTTAATAATATATGGCATCTAAATATTTTAATTAGTTAATGCATGTTTTTATTTATTTTATTTACTTATGTGTTTAATGTTTTACGATAATTTATTATTATTCTTGCGTATGGAAATGCAATTCTTTAAAAATTAATAAGATTTTATTTATTTAATGTTAATAAGATTTGACTTGTTGTTACTACAATATTTAAACTTAAAACAAGTGGCTATTGCTTCTCTTCCCGCCATTATTGGCTCAATGCTTTTCGCATCGGTAGAGCATTGAGTCAAATCACGTCGTTGGCTTCTATCAATTTGCTCGGCAGTGAGCTTCTCAAGCGGAACTCCTTTGCACAAAGGTTGATGAATTATGTGGTTTCTATCTAATTAACCTTCTCTCAATAAGCTTTGTGACAAATAAATGTAAATAGAAAACTGGTGTTTTATATACAAAACAATATTTTAATAATTTGAACCAAAAGAAAAAAAAAATCCAAAATGAGAAATAAATTTTAATTAAAATCAATTTAGAAGTGAGAGCATGCATCAATCAACAACAAATTCAAGTTGATTTTGAGATTACGACTTCTTCAATTCACTTTACTAGCATATGTGCCATAATTCGTCTGAATAATTGTAGCTTTTAATCAAGAACCTTGGATTAAAAGATTTCATAAAATTTTAAACATCGATGACTATAAGCTATTCACGAGATCCTGGGGTTGAATTTTGTTTTATTTTGAAAAGACAATGGACCAGCCATTGGAAAAATCAAAAGACATTTTCAATAATTGTCTGAAATTTGGTAGATGTTTAGGTGTGGTAAATGCATAAAGTTTGGGCTCTTGCCTATATGCACTGTCCGATTTTGATGTGTTGTTATGACGACGCTCCATCCATTCTTCCCGATTTTAAAATTTAAATAAATAATAATTAGGAAATATTTTTTAATCTGGCGGATAGATTGTTTCAGTTTATAATTACCCAATTTTACATTTTAAGCGTAAAAAAATACGAGACCGACTTGCGCATCTGCCCATGCCGTGTCTTTTTAGGATTTAGCTCGCATATTTAATTCACTCTTCAGACACTTTTCGTTTAACGGAAATTATACGAGTTTAGTGTTGAAAATGTCATTTTTATATAATAAAATTCGTTTTTTACAAATCACAGCAGAAAACTGTAAGCTTTTTAACTAAATTAAAAAATATTGCAAAGAAATTTTATTAATTGCTTGGACACACCGGACATTGTAAAAAAATGACAAATTTTAAAAATGAAAATGTTGGAAGGAAATCTTTCATCTTGGTGTTTCAAAAGAAAGACACGCTTATTTATTTTCATATTTTGGTTTTAATTTTATTACTTTTAATATATATTTTTTTATTTTACTTAATTTGTTTTATTCTCTTTTTTTATTGAATTTTAATTTACAAAAAAATTAAAAATAATTAAGATTAAATATAATTTTTTATTTTTTTGACCAAAAAAAGAGGAATTTCCTCTTTTGAAGCTACCCGTGGCCTGTGCCACGCCCCCTGACATGCCACCCATCGACGGCGGCGTTCGGCGTCACTTCAACGGACGGGGCGGGAGTCTGCGGGACGTTGCGAAGGCTTAAAATTTGAATGATACAATTATTTTATATTTAATGTTGATTTAAATTTCTGCCGTATTTACTACTTTGTATTATTTTTATTTCGATGTTAGAATTACATGTTAGAAATTTAATAATTTTATCAATTACATTATTTAAATTTGTAATAATATCAACTATGTATATTGTTTTATTTAGATGGCGGGTTTTTTTAAACAACATATAAATTGTTTACGTTCTAGCAACCATTTTTTTTTCTTATTTTAATATTTATTTGCAGAAAGATAACATTAATGTTTTTAATTTTTACTAAAAATATTTATTTAACAAATATTCTAAATTTTTTATCTAGAAACTTGTTGTGGCGAACAAAACGTGATTTGTCATATAAAAATTGATTGGAAATTTACTTTTTTGTAATTACTCTATTTGCTTACTCAGACATCCTTTATTTCGGTTGGTTTGATTTAGCATTCTCTGTAAAATTTCCGTAAGTAATTTTATTGTCATTTAAATTATTTTTTTTTTTTGTTTTATATATTTTCACTGATTTATTCATAGATTTGTAAGAGAGTTGTAGATAAAAAAAAGTATTTTTTTATTTTTTAATGTTTGAATAATTTTTAAATTATTTTCTTGAATAATAAATCAATCTATGCATTCTTCATTGTATGATAAAACTTTATTTACTGGTTTGTGTCGTCTTATTATAAAAATTACAAATTTGCTTTTATTTTAATTACCGGTTTTATTTTATTTTTTTAATATTTAATTTAAATTTCGGAATTAAACAGTTACACTTGTGCACAATTTGATGTACGTCAATGCCGTATTTACTACTTTGTATTATTTATTTTAATTTCAATGTTAGGATTACATATTAGAATTTTAATAATTTTGTTACATTATTTAAATTTTTGTAGATTGATAATTCATCATAAACATGCCTATAATTTTATTTAAATGGCGTGTTTCAAACAACATTTAAAATTGTTAAAAATTGTTAAATACTTAAATTGTTTTTTGAGTGATTTTAATTTCCTTTAAAATGTATTATGACATTTATTCGCGGCAAAGGGACCGAAACCGGTAGCCAGATGTTTTCATAAATTTAGTTTTAATTGCACATTATTGCTGGAAATCGTTATATACCGTATTTTTCCTATTAGTAGCCCCGGGGCTTCTATTTTTCAACACCCCCTCGAGGGGGGGCTACAATTAGAGAGGGGGCTTCAAATGGAGAGGGGGCTACTTTTTTTCAACGTAGAATTTTTTTTATGAATTACCTACCTACTATATCCATTAACATAGGTAACGCGAATTTTTATATTATTTTTAAACCAGAATAAATTTTTTTTAATGATAAATAGCATTATAACAATAATAAAATCTGATCTAAATTCACAATTCCACTGATCCATTACTAATAAATCCGTTTTCTTCGTCTTGCTAGACGTCAAACCGAAACCGGGGCTCGGAAAACCGGCCTAACCGAAAACCGGCACCCCCGGTTTAAAAGTTTAAAATAATCAAGGATAGGAAACACATTAGAGAATGGCCAAATTCAAGAACAACCACTGATCTCTTTGCCGGTAGATTAGTTATTTGAAAAGGAGCTATAAATTCAGGGAATCAAAATCTGAATTCCCTTTTCATTTTTTTGTGCTTTTTGCATGATTCTGAGGTCAAAATTAATTTATAGAAGATTTTTAATTTTTGAAAAAGTTTAAATTCGGGTTCGGAGTTCAAAATTGGTCGAAACGGAGCTCATTTTTGGCACTAACAACTTTTTTACGACTTTTAATAATCAACTGACGCATTGTCCGGGAGCCCGTCCACACCGTCAAGTCTCTAACATTTTCCAGATTTGATTCCCGATTTTTCCAAATGACAACCAATTTCCCCTCAAAGAGAACATTTTTTTGCTCTTCCTTTTGCCATTCTCTGATGTTCTGACGATCATTAACGCCGACTTGCTTCCTTAATTGAATGGATTTTGATGTTGACGATTTCCAATTTTTCGTCGATTGTAAAAATGCGACGTTTTTTTGAGATATCACGRTGTTGTACTAACTCTTCAGAATCTTCGTCACTCAGTTTTTTTTATTAGTAAAAGGCTAAATTTTAACGTATGTAAATGATAATGGCGAAAAATAGGAACTATGTACGGACTTAGTTAGATAATTTTAAAAATTCACGGCTTGGGGGTAGGGGTGGGGCTACAATTAGAGAGGGGGCTTCAAATGGAGAGGGGGCTACTATTTTTCAACCCCCCTCGAGGGGGGGCTACAATTAGAGAGGGGGCTACTAATAGGAAAAATACGGTAATTAACAAATTTTTAATTGAAATCATTTAACCAAAAAATGCAAAAATTGATTTGTTGAAAACGAAAAAATGAATGAATGAATGAACGATTGAAGGTGATGGCTGCCGTTTCCATTCCCTCGGCTGCCCCTCCGGGGAAAATCGATGATTCGTTTGCGGGCGGGCGGGGAGCATTCACTCTTCAGATTTTTCGTTTAACGAAATTAAACGAGTTTTCAGAGTTGGTAAACTTATTTTATACAATAAATTAATACTTATTTTTGGGCAAAGGGTTACAGCTCAAAACTTTGCAAGCTTTGTATAATTATTTTTTAAGACAAATTGAAATTTATCAGAATTTATGTCTATTGGACACCGGACATTGTGCCAAAATGGGACGTCTTAAAAATCTCAAAAAATGGAGAATTCGTATCGGAAAACACTCTACTTTTAATCAAGAACCTTGGATTAAAAGATTTCAATAACTTAAAAACTATTATCCACTTTTCTTTAAAGTTATAAAACCAAAACATCAAATATCTTTAAAAAAATAAAAATGTCTTTTTAATAAAACAATTAGAATATAAATAATTATTAATGCAACAGAAATATGTAAATATATTTATTTATTTGACAAAAAAAAATTAAAATTAAAATTTTAAAAGTTTACAACCACTTTGATTGACCTAATCGATAAAAAAACTTTTTGTGAAATAACACACGCATCAAAAATCAAAATGACTTAAAATTAAATATTTATGCTGATTACACAAATGTCTCCAAAGTCGCTATCACTTTAAACACAAAGTTAGCAATATTTAGACGTAAAAAGTGCTTTTATTTTATTTCCGATCTCGACTTTAAATCCCGACACACCCCGATCCCGGACTTTTTCCACACAATGGTTATTTGATGGAGCTATTTGTTTATTTATAATTTATTTTATCTTAATTTTCATATTTTTTAAAATATTACTTTAATTGTTTTTCTTATAAACTGCATCATATTTTGTTTAGAAAAATATATTTTATTACAAAAATGACGACCTCGGCGTCATTGCAACAGTTGAGTGAGATTAAATCCTTGTTGACTTAAAACTTTAATAATAATTCCACGAATATACGTCTTTGTCTGTTTGTAGGTTTCGACTGCAATTTATTGCCATATTTTGCCCTAAAATGCTATGTATTGAGAATTCATTCTGTTGATTTAATGATTTAAGCGAGTGTTTGTTTATTAATAGATATATTTGTTTAAATAGGTAGAATAAAAAAATTTATTTGTAGGTTCGACTATATTTTATTTGTTTAATGAAAATTTTCAATTTACTGAACTGAATTTTATTTTATCACAAATTGGCGAATATTTAAATTAGTTTAGTTCATATAAAAATTACAAATATTTTTTTTTGAAATAAATGAATTTAACAAACACTTACTGCAATCTTAGAAAGTTAATTGATTTCTTTTGTAGGCGATGTTAATATTTGTCTTTTATTTATATAATCATGTTTTATTTAACTTAATCAGTTTTTTTAGTCGGTATCACAAATAATATTTTAGACATGGCATTTATCTTTTTTAAAAAAACTTTATTTTTGGCAATCATCGGGAATTGGATGGTCCCGACGGGGGAAAAAAAGTTAAATTAGGATGTTTAAATAAGAATATACGTAGAACACGAATCCGAATTCGAATATTTTTTGAAATTTCAAAACGCAACTTTTTATTTCGGTTGACTAATTTTTTGTATTGCACATTTCTACCCCGTTAACAATTGAATGTTTTCTTATTATTACAAACGTATCCGTTCATTTTCTTAAGTTTTAACCTTTTTGGGTTCATGCATAAATTATTTTCACGCGTCTGAATTTCGAAAATTGTTCGATTTCGGTGTTCGACATTCGCAAAATCCGAGCTCGAATCCATGTTTTACGCATTTTTTACTCTGGAAACAATGCACTTAGAATTTTTTAAATTTTTTCCTTCGGGACCCCAATTCCCGATGATTGCCTTATTTTTATTGTTTTCTTCTAATAAATTCGTTTTTACACAAATTTTTTTGTGATGCAAATATTTGATTTTATGTGATATAATGACGCGAACCTCTGGGTTCGTCAGCAGTTTTTAAGACCCGACCAACATCGCTTTTTCTCTTTTCGTTAACCGATAAATTTTAAAATTACTTACACTTTGTTATATGTTTGCACATTTATTTAAATCTCTTTCCGTTAATTAAATTATTTTTAATATTACCCTTTTCGTCAATTAATTTATTTTTTAATTTTTTTTTTCTCTTTCATTCCAATCCAACTTCTTGGCCATTTCTGTTCATGTGTATTGGAGGCGTGAAATGCGGATGGTTGGCAAAGAACCGATTGCGGTGGAGTCTGTTCTGTCCTCCAGCAGAACAATCAGTAAAATCAGGATACTAGTGATGGCAATTGTGAACTCAGAAATAATTTTTTAAGGCTATTTTTAAACGTTTTATCATCGCAGTGGTATTTAGTAAATGATTATATTTCTGGCGTATGTTATATTATTTTAATTTTAGAGGCTTTAAATGTCGACCTTTTTTAATATTGTTTTTTTTGCCATTTTGTTTTTTTAATTTATCAGAATTTACGGGTCCGTGAAAAGCCCGTACGGGCCCTTTCTCCGATCTCTAATTTTGATACAATTTTTTAATTAGGTATATAGTTTTATAAGCAGTGATATGAAAGCGAAGAAAGAATTCTTGATCATCTACATTGTAATAAAAAAAAATATGAGTAGGTATATGTAATTAAATTTTAAAAATATTAATGACTGGTCAAAATATAATTTAATCAATCTTTTATCTTTTTAAGTAGAATTAAATAACTTAAACGAAGCCGATATTTATATTCAAATAACTTAAATATAATCTTGAAATAAAGATAGCATCCACAGCTTGAAGCCCTCGGAATGTGAAGCGAACGCCAATTTAAATAGAACTTTTACAAATTTTGGCTTTTTCTTCACAGAATTCACTGAATTTTATTAAATTCATATCTCTGCTTAATGTTGGCTAATCCTTATGGACTTGGAGAAAAATTAGGAGAATTTTTACGCCAAAGAGTTTAAAAAAGCGATAAATGGTAAAATGTTTAAGGAAATTCGAGTTCAAGAAATTTTATTACAATTTTAGCATCTAAATATGTCTTACAGGATTAGCAACTATAATTTAGCCATTTTTGATGAGTAAAAAAAGTGAATAAAGAAAATCTTGTTAAATATTAATATTTGTTTATTTTAGCCATCGCAAAAATTGATTAGTTGGACAAAAGAATGACGTTTATGACCTTGGTTTTATATTAAAAATTTAGAAATTTTTATAAATATTTGCTGATTCTGGAAATCGTTCACCATAAATTAATAAATTTTTAATTGAAATTCATTTAACTAAAAAAAAATGCAAAAATTGATTTATTGAACAAAATCGAAAAAATGAATGATTGAAGAGGTGCTGGCTGCCGTTTTCATTCTCTCGGCTGCCCCTCAGGGGAAAATCGATGATTTGTTGGCGGGCGGACAGCATTCACTCTTCAGACACTTTTCGATTAACGAAAATTTAAACGAGATTAGTGTTGCCAAAGACATTTTATTATGCATATGTTGGCATATTATTTGAATATTAGGTTATTCGAATTTTCCTAATGTTCTTTGAAAATATTCAAATAATACGGCGAAATACACAATGAGTCTCTTATTGAATAGTAATTATCTAATTTAAAACGCTTGGATATTTGATATCCTTTTATATTTAATATAATTTTTTATTATTTATTATCTTACTTTTTGTGTTTTAGATTTCAGAATAACTCCAAGCGGGTATATTTAAATTTATTTATAACAATTAAAAACTTTCTGCAATCGTATTAGTCTATAAAGTTGTGTTTAAAGTGCCAGTTCTCATTGTTTTTTATGTTTTAAAATAATTTCTTTTTATTACGTTTTTTGATTTTCTGTGACCACCTTTTGAATTTGAACCGAGAGATTCTATTAGAAATAACCATTCATTAAGTATATCTTAATTCTTGCTTTATTAGAACTCTGAAGTTATTCCAAATTTTTATTTTAATTAAGCAACTTTTTTAAAAATAATAAAAAATTCTTCTTTTAAATAATCTACTTATATTTCTCCAAAAATAAAGTGATCGCGAGCCTTTGGAATCCGACAAAGAAGAATCAGCATATAAAAGTACCATGGGCATTCTGCCTAGTTAATTCAAAAATTTGTTATTTATTGCATTATATTTATTAGTTCTTATTAAAAAGTTAGTGCGAAAGGGTTCATAGATATTCAGCTTAATAGCCAATTTATTTTTAATAATTTTTATTTTGTTCTTGAATATCCGTGACCATCAAACATAATTTAAAATATTTTTAGTAAACTTTAATTTGGTTTGTTTTGATGGTTAACTTCATTATTACACATATTTTAAAAATTAACTTTAATATGAATTTGAGTTTATGATTAATATTATATTTGTTATTATTTAGGTAAGGTTTTTCGCAGTAATGAACATTTATTTTTTCTTCGAATATTTCTTAATAGGTTGTTGGCGGTCGGTTAACCGAACCGAAAACCGGCTTTTTTTGGCCCAAAAACCGAAACATAAAGTCGTAGGGGGTGCATTTTGGGGGGGGGGGGGTACTACATTTTTCGTACGCAATTTTTCAAATTTCAAAATTTTTAAAGTGTTTAGAAATGGAAGGAGTCCGGCAATGCCGAGAGGCGCCGTCGGTAAAATGATTTGACTTTTTTGATGAAATTTGTTAAGAGAATTGGCCCGAAAATGACTAATTTGCCTTAGAAATTGCGGTTGAATTTTTAAACACGATTTTTATAATTTGAAAATTTTAGGAGCTAAAATAAAACATTTTCAGTGAATTGCAAAAAATTTTTTCAAAAAAGTCTAGGTCTCGAGTCTCGACTCGAGAAAAGTCTCGGGTTTTTTGGGTCTCGGTCTCGGTATCGAGTCTCGGGGTCAAGTCTCGGTCTCGGTCTCGAGTCTCGGGGTCAAGTCTCGATCTCGAGTCTCGGGGTCAAGTCTCGGTCTCGGTATCGAGTCTCGGGGTCAAGTCTCGGTCTCGGTATCGAGTCTCGAGTCTCGGGAAATTTTGGGTCTCGTGCAGCACTAGTAAACACCTATATTCCTTATTTTCTTAACAGAATCCGTTTTTTAATTATTGTTTTATCATTTGTGATTTTTTAAAATGTTATTGTATGAATAGAAATAATTCGAAGTAACTAATTGTTTCATTAAATTAATAATGCTCCGGGCAATTGCATGTCGTTCATCTCCTATTAGGAAATACCATTATAAGTTTAATTTTCGTTTTAAAAATTTATTAACACTAAATTTAATTTTAAAATCGCTGATTTTTATTAG
This sequence comes from Globodera ellingtonae, assembly GCA_001723225.1. Lineage (NCBI taxonomy): Eukaryota > Metazoa > Nematoda > Chromadorea > Rhabditida > Heteroderidae > Globodera > Globodera ellingtonae. Next base: position 92,095 of record MEIZ01000053.1, read on the forward strand.
TTTTAATGATTTTAATATATTTTTAATAATTTATATTAATTATCTTGCAACTTTGTTTGTTTTTATAGATCTCGCATTTAATAACATTACACTAATCGGTTTTTTTAAATTCGTTATTTATTTTAAAAATATTTAAATATTTACAACTTTTACTTCCTTTTTTTAAATTATTGTTTATCATTGTGATTATGTCAGATGTTGTTGTATGAGTTTTATAGAAATAATTGGAGTTACTAGTTGTTTTATTAAATTAATAATGATCCGGGCATAGTTAAATAATAGTTATTGATATAATTTTTATTTTTTTGTTTTGCTTATAATTTATTGAATATTGTAATTAATACTCGCTGTTTCAATTATTTTGTATGCTAACATTATGAATGTAATAAGTTGGGATTTTTTGTTGATAATAATTTTGATTTTTTACTTTAGTTCTAAAATGTAATAAAATTTTATTTATTTTTTATTTGGTTTTTCTTAAGTTGAAGCTAACAACTAATTTTTAATTATTTTATCAAAATTTAATTTTTCAAAAGTTTTGATTACCATTTTTAAACATTTAATTTTTTGTTTAAAAAATAAAAATTTATTGATAAGATATTCTTTTGTTTTATTTTTTCCATTAAACGCTGGTTTTGAAGTTAAGTTTTTATGTTTTCTCAGTTTTTTATTTATTTTAAAAGTGGTCCCAGTCGAGTCTACTGCACCTATTAGTTGCTCATGAGCAACTTTCATTTGTTTATGTCATTCAAATTTATTATCACGCTAAGAATATTACTAGTAATCGTTTTGGTGTTGAGTCTGAGAAAATTGATTGATTGTTCATTTAGTTAATTTTTTAATTAGCATTTTTAAATTAATTGATAAATTTTATTTCTTGTTTAAGTTATAAATTTTCTATAAATTCTAATGCAAACTCGCAGTAAAAGTTGTTATTCAACCCATGTGGTTTAAGTGTTTGCAACTATTTTTTATTAATGTATCCCATTATTTGATTATTAAACAATCAATTCGCAGGTCGACAAATTTTATGAGTATTTTTATTTTATTTTTTAATTTATGGGTTGGAGCGTCTTTTATTTCGCAATCTGGTGAATTTAATTATCATTTGAAAAAAATGAATTATTAATTAAAAGGCATTTTTTTCTTTTTTTATTTGGGTTTTAGGACGCTCGCCGCTCCATAACACGGCGGCAGATACCGAGGGTATTTTTTACAAAATTCGGTCGCACAGCCTAATCTTTATAAAAAACAGGTTAGGTACCCACGTTGGGGATTTTAATAATTTGTTTATTTGTTAATAATTTTAAAAACGCCAATTTAATAATTTTATTGGCTTCTATTTTTATTGTCACTATTTGTTACCAGAATAGAATTATTGTGTGATTATTTATTTTACTTTTGATATTAATATTATTTTTTTATATTTTTATTATATATTTATATTAGTTTGATTCTATCATTTTACTTGAAATGGTTTAATCTTTGTGTTGTTAAGCCGTTCATTTCGCTTTAGACCTTCCTAATATATTCTTCAAAATATGATAAACTTAATTTGCATTTTTATGCAGTTTTCTTGCTAAAGCTCGATTTTCCATTCAGAGTAGCACTTCACCGTTTAGACGGACAGATTTATTATTTATCTTGGAAGCTTTGCAAAAGTTTTATTCGAATACATTAGGGTATTTAACATTATTCTATATTTTTGTTTAATAGAACATTTTAATGAATTTAAAATTGATATTTAAAATGTACACATAAGTCGCCAAAATATATAAATCAATAGGTTAATTAATTTAGCTATCAAATTTTTTAATAACTCAAATACATTAATGAGAAAATTCATAAAAAGAAAAACATATGACGGCAGGCTGTCGAAGGCGGTGACGGGGTGGTTGAACAAATGCGCGCCGCTCAGGTTCGATTGCCGATTTGTTCAATTAGTTTGCTTCAAAAACTATTGTTGTTTGCCAATTGATGTGGCGAAGAAACTTGATTTAACGATTGAAAATGCTTGGTAAAATTTAATTTTTGTCTTAATAATAGTAGTTATTTTTATTTAGCTCTATAAAGTGTAATTATAGGTAAAAAAGGCTGATGATAAAATTTTCCTTTATGAAAAAATAATCAAAAGCATATACATATTGGGGTTTGGAAAGTTTTGCTTGTGGGTTCAAAACCCGACTGTGTAACTTACTTTATCACTTTCGGTGGGCATTTATGTCGGACGGAACGAATAATTAAATTGTTTTTTTTTTTTGTAAAATGGTAATTATTGGACCAATTTTCTTAACAAATTCGTTAAATCCTCAAAAAAAAAAATTTACGGGCTGCGCCGCTGGACTCTTTACCATTCCTAAAAAGCTTTAAAAAATTGCCGTATTTTTATTTTGGCTGCCCTAACAAATTGAATCAAAATCAAAATGTTTTTGTTTGAGATTCTGTTTTTGCCATGTTTTTGAACTGTTAAAATTTCTTAGTTTTTGAGGCAAAGATGGGAAATTTGTGGTGTAAATCACAAAATTAAGTAAAAATTTCAAAATTTTCTCGGCGGCGCTTATTGGCACGCCGACCCACCCTCCTCCCACAATTTTTTTTCTGTTTTTGAAAATTCTTTAAGAAAAATGCTATAAAAAGTTTACAATTCACATTAGCCAAAATAAATGTTTTATCAGATTTTAGAGCGTTTTAAAAGTTTGTTCTTATTTGCCAGTAGACTTATATTTAAAAGGCATAAAATAAATATTTTAAAAAGGTAGCATATTTAGAAATAACTGCTTGTTGATTTTTAATAAATAAAATCCGTTCTCCAATTTGACGACTTTGCCAGAATGTTAAAAAGGTAGAAATTTTTTCAAAAATATAGTGGTTAATTAGATTTGCTATGACCAAATGGATTGATAGCTTCATGATTATTAGAAATAAATTTATACACCTTAATAAATAATTTTAATTGCTTGTGTATTTGTTAATTTATTCTTATATGTGCTTTAAGAAAACTTTAATTTTTAATTTAAATTTCTTCAAAATTTATAAAGGATTTAGGACTAATACTTGCGTTGTTACTTAAAATCGTATTTTTTTTGGCATAATGGGCACTGCTTTTTTTATGATAGATTTTTGTATAAAGTATGCAATAATTGGAATTTGATTGCTAATTTAAATTTTTGTTTTTTCTAAAGCATCTTTAATTTGTATGTAAACGTAAAATTTATATTGAATTTCTATACAAATTTAGTTCATAATAGCTATTTAAACTAAGAAAGGCAATTTTTACAAAATTTAAAAAAATTGATTTTTAAAATTTGTTATAGAATTATGAAGTTGTTTCTTAAAATTTTTTTAATTAGAATGGCAAAATATAATAATTTGATTAAACGAAGACTGTCTTTATAATCTCAAAGCTGCAGCCGGGTCCATGTGGTAAGTCTGATAAATAATTTTCTTTGTTTTAAAAATGTTACATTTATTTATAAAGAATTAAATGACATTAAAAATGTGGTTTATCAGATTGTTAAAAATTTTAAAATCACTTTCTTTTATTAGATAGATTAAAAAAAGAATTAAAACTAATTTAGCTTTGTTTCGACAGCTGAATTTTTTTGCTATACATTAAACTTTGTGAACTGCATGACTGGACTTAGCTTAAGATTGAATAAAAAGCACAATTTTTTAATTTGTAAATCACCATTCTTTATTAAAATTTGAAAAGAATAGTATTCTTTTAATATAGGTAAATTAATTTTTGTGCATTTTAATACTACTTTATGAAAATTATCGATATGCTAAATTTCGACAAAAATACACCTTGCGTTTACCTGAATCATTTGAACACCATTTGACAATTTTCATTAATTAGCAGAATAAGCATCATGGTGCGGTATTTTTTTGCTACGAAATAAGTAAAGCCCAAAATTGTCGAAATAAAATAGGAAATATAATTTTAATAAATTAAATGTTATATATTTTCTCGTTATGTTTTTTCGATTCAGGTGCTAATTTTTATAATCATTAATAAAACGAGTAGAACTGGCCAATCTGGCATTTCCCGAATCGCATAACATTTAATTCACAGTAATTTTGGTATTTTAATTAATTTATTTGAAATAAATGATTAAGACAAAATTTAATAGGCTTGTTTATGATGCAAAAAATGTGCAAGAGTGGCAATATTTGCATGTGATGGTTTCACTTTGCTTTTCGCTGTAATGATTAAATCTTTATTAATTTGTGCAGTTTTGTTTTGCAAAATTATTAATATTTTTTTTTCATTTTATATTGCTACTTAACCCTTTAAATATTGATTTAAAAATTAATAAATAATATTCTAATTTTGAAACTTTTATTATTATTTTTTAAGTGTCTTGTACAATAATTAATTTTTTTATTTGTCAAATTTATACCTTTCAGTCATTTCTCAGATTTGCCAAAGTTATTTTATTGTTTCCTTTGATATTAAAAAAATTTGCACGTTATTAAAATTAATTTGCAAAACTTTGCTGTAAATAATGTGAACTAAACAGTATTTGAGTTAGTTTAATTTCAATTTTTAGTTGAATCCTAAAAATAGTTCAAGTTTGCCTGGCCTCAAACTTTTGCAGATCCGACATTAAGAGAACTTGAAAATTCTTCAAAACTTTTATTTTAAACTTAATTCAATTTACATTTATGTATTTAATGTTTATTGATAATTTTTAATTATTCTTGCTTATGGTAATGCACATCTTTTCTTCATTGTCTTATTAGAATGACTTGATTAGAGTATTATTATCCATACAAAAATAATAATTTCTGTCATTGAAAATGAATTTACACTGGTCATTCACATTAATCTCATCTTTCTAATTTGATTATTTAGACAGTAGCATCTTTTAATTTTTATAATTTACATTTTTTGTTAAATTATTAAGCGTTTTAAGGGATAATTGTGAATTGTGGCGAGCATCACTTCCTTTTAAAGGCTTTTGAGGGGCGGGGCAAGGGACAAAAATATCTCAAATCCACGTCTCATGTTTGGGGGTAATGTGATTATTGATTGGTATTTTCGTTACTTTAAAATTTCTTTGAAATTTCTGTCGCTTTTGGCGACAGATTCCCGGGCGGCCAGTGCGCTCACAAATCAGTGCTTCCCCTTCTTCTTCCGATGAGTGCGTTTCTTTCGTCACGGCTCAGAACAGAACTGGACGACGATTGAAGATGAAGAGGATGAGGTTCAGCGACGGCGTTTTTTGCTCGGGCTTAGAAAAATGATTTCAAAATCGTAAAAAGTTTTATAATCGTATTTGTCCAATTACACTTGGCATTCATTCCAATAAATTTTCGTCCTTTATTATTGATTTTGCTTCTGTACGATTTAATATTTTTTCAAACAATTTAGCTATTATAGATAATTGAGTTTGAAGCATTGACATTCCCAGTTTTATTTGCAATCAACAATTTAATTTGGGCTTAGCTTATTGACCTTTTTTGATTTTATTTTTATTTTTTTGTTTGTTTCTTAGTTTCCCGATGATTTCGTTTGACAAGCAGATCTCTTTTATAAGTTAACAGACTTTTAATGTAAAATTTAAAAAAAGATTCAATTTCGACTTTATTTAATAGAAAATTCCATTCACAGCTAATTTATTTATTCATTAACACTGATTAAAATTTGATTTAATTTTTATTCAAATAAATTAATTATGCGTCTTCCTCGCCCACTGACGGGTAAACATGATTTTTCATAGATGCTTCTGTATGTAATTACTCGTGCTCATATTAAACTAAGTTTAATTAATTTTTCAATTTAGGTTTTTAATGCTTTAAGCTATTTTACATATTTTTGCGTATGGAAAATGGGCACATTTTTCCTGTCTTCTCTTTGATGTGTTTTTCCAAAAATATGTTTTTGATTTAATGATTTTATTTTTAATTATAAAATGCATTTTAGGTCCACCAGATTACTTTAAACGATTTAATAACTAAAGTTAAGCATTTAAGCTATGATAAAATTATTAAAAGCATTTATAAATGGTTTTTAAAACTGTAAATGTTGGAAGGTAATCTTTCATCTTGGTGTTTCAAAAGAAAGAAACGTTTATTTATGTTTATATTTTCAGATTTTGGTTTTAATTTTATTACTTTAAATATATATTTTTTCTTTTATTTTACTTAATTTGTTTTATTCTCTTTTTTATTGATTTTTAATTTACAAAAAAAATTAAAAATAATTATAATTAAATATATATTTTTTATATTATTTAACCAACAAAAGAGGAATTTCCCTCCTTTGAAGCTACCCGTGGCCGTGTTCCACGCCCCCGGATATGCCTCCCATCGACGGCGGCGTGTGGCGTCACTTCGATGGACGGGGCCGAGTGTCCGTGGGACGTTGCGAAGGCTTAAATTTTGAATGATTTATTTTATATTTAATGGTGAGTTAAATTTCAATATCAGTGCCGTATTTACTACTTTGTATTATTTTAATTTCAGTGTTAGAGTTACATGTTAGAAATTTAATAATTTTAGTTCATCAATTACATTATTTAAATTTGTAAAATATCAACCATCTTTATTGTTTTATTTAAATGGCTTGTTTTTAAATTTTTGTCTAGAAACTTGTTGTGACGAACGAAACATGATTTGTCTTATCAAAATTGCTTGGAAATTTACTTTTTTGTAATTATTCTATGTGCTTACTCAGACATCCTTTAAATCGGTTTCGGTTGGCTTGATTTAGCATTCTCTGTAAAATTGTTTGTTTACTGATTTGTGTCTTATTATAAAAATTGCAAATTTGCTTTTATTTTAGTTACCGGTTTTATTTTATTTTTTAATGTTTATTATTTCGGAATTAAACCGTTACGCCACTTGTCAAACAACAATTTGATGTACGTCAGTGCCGTATTTACTACTTTGTATTATTTATTTAATTTCAAGGTTAGAATTACATGTTAGAAATTTAATAATTTTGTTACATTATTTTGTAGCATTTTGTGGCTATTGGCAGATAATACATTATTTTAAATTATATTTTAAAATCAGATTTATTTTTATAACATTTTTTTGTTTGTTTCGGTAACTAAAATATGCTATGTCAGACTTTTATTAATTCGTCTAATTTTAATTTTATGTTCAATATTTGCATTATACATTGCTTTGTTTCATCTTTCATTCGGAGTATGTGCCACGTTCATTGTCGATTCATAGAATGCCTGCGACGATCCTGACCTGTATTGCAAAAGATTGCCTTCCAGCATTTCCATTTTATTTGTTGTTTTTAAAATAAAAGTAAAATAAATTATAATCATTTTATGTAATGCAAATTAAATTATCACATATGTTTCATTTTTTTATAATTTTTATTTTTAAAATCCATAGCGATCAAACATAATACTTTAAAAGGACGAATAGGTAAGTTAGATTATTATTGATTTGGGTTTTGTTATTTCTTAAAAAATTTCAAAAACATAACTACTTAAATAATATCCTTTCTTTGTTTATAAATAATTTTATTGTTTTTGGGCATTTTAACCCTACTTCTCGCAGCCTGCGATGCAAGGTGGACAAATGTCGGGTTGAACACACAGAAAATTCCGCCCCACTCCATTGGACGAAATAGAAAAATAAAAATACGTAAATTAAAGGCATTTCAGAGAAAAATTTTTAAGCAGAATTTTAAATTTTCATTTTTTGGTAGCAGAATTTTTGTCGCGAAAAAGTCGATTTTTAGTGTTGCATTTTTTGAAAAATAGTTTTATTTTATGGCTATTGTTTATGATTAACAAGTGATTTGTTATTTTTGTAAAAATAAAGTTATTATAATTTCTCATAATTTAATAACAAAAATAAATATAAATTTTAATAATACATGGCATTTAAATATTTTAATTAGTTAATGCATGTTTATTTGTTGGACTTTAATTAGTATTTATTTTATTTACTTATGTGTTTAATGTTTTACGATAATTTATTATTATTGTTGCGTATGGAAATGCAATTCTTTAAAAATTAATAAGATTTTATTTATTTATGTTAATAAGATTTGAAGTTAGATTATTATTGATTTGGGTTTTGTTATCTCTTAAAACATTTTCAAAAACATAACTACTTAAATATCTTTTTTTTTCTTTGTTATAAATAGGTTATTTGATGGAGCTATTTGTTTATTTATAATTCATTTCATCTTAATTTTCATATTTTTTTAAATATTACTTTAATTGTTTTCTTATAAACTGCATCATATTTTGTTTAGAAAAATATATATTTTTACAAAAATGACGATTTCAGCCGCATTGCAACAGTTCGTAAGATCTTTGACTTAAAACTTTAATAATATTCCACGAATATACGTCATTTGTCTACTCCAGGCGAAGGTGATTCTATAACGTCTAGTTTTGAGACACCCAATGGTTATTTGATGGAGCTATTTGTTTATTTATAATTCATTTCATCTTAATTTTCATGTTTTTAAATATTACTTTAATTGTTTTTCTTATAAACTGCATCATTTTTTGTTTAGAAAAAATATATTATTACAAAAATGACGACTTCAGCGTCATTGCAACAGTTCAGCAAGATTAAATCCTTGTTGACTTAAAACTTTAATAATAATTCCACGAATATATGTCATTTGTCTACTCCAGGCGAAGTTGTTTTATAACTGTTTGTATGTTTCGACTGCAATTTATTGACATTGAGAATTTATTCTGTTGATTTAAGCGAGTGTTTGTTTATTAATAGATATATTTGTTTAAATAGGTAGAATAAAAAAATTTATTTGTAGGTTCGACTGTATTTTAAATTGTTTAATGAAAATTTTCAATTTACTGAACTGAATTTTATTTTATCACAAATTTGCGAATATTTAATTAGTTTATAAATTTATAAACAACCGTTCATATAAAAATTACAAATAAACTTGTTTTTTAAATAAATGAATTTAACAAACACTTACTGCAATCTCAGAAAGTTGATTTCTTTTGTAGGCGATGTTAATATTTGTCTTTTATTTATATAATCATGTTTTCATTTTAACTTTAACTTTAATCAATTTTTTTAGTCGGTATCACAAATATATTTTAGACATGCCATTCATCTTTTTAAAACAAACTTTATTTTTGGCAATCATCGGGAATTGGATGGTCCCGACGGGGAAAAAAAAAGAGTTAAATTAGGATGTTTAAATAAGAATATGCGTAGAACACGAATCCGAATTCGAATATTTTTTGAAATTTCAAAACGCAACTTTTTTTGGGTTGACTAATTTTTGTATTGCAGATTTCTACCCCGTTAACAATTGAATTGTTTTCTTATTATTACAAACGTATCCGTTCATTTTCTTAAGTTTTAACCTTTTTGGCTTTATGCATAAATTATTTTTCACGTGTCTGAAATTTCGGAAATTGTTCGATTTCGGGGTTCGACATTCGCAAAATCCGAGCTCGGATCCGTGTTTTACGCATTTTTTTACTCTAAAAACATGCATTTAGAATTTTATTTTAATTTTTCCCTCGGGACCCCAATTCCCGATAATTTTTTTTGTTATTATTTCTATTGTTTTCTTCCAATAAATTCGTTTTTACACAAAATTTTGTTGGGATGCAAATTTTGATTTTATGATATAATGACGCGAACCTCTGGGTTCGTCAGCAGTTTTTAAGCCCCGACCAACTTCTCTTTCCGTTAACCGATAAATTTTTAAATTACTTACACTTTGTTATATGTTTGCACATTTATTTAAATCTCTTTCCGTTAATTACTTAATTTTAATTTTTTCTTTATTTAATTTATTTGGCAAAGAGCCGATTGCGGTGGAGTCTGTTGCTGTCATCCAGCAGAACAATCAGGATACTAGTGATGGGAATTGTGAAGATTTGTTTCCTTGAATTCTCTTCGTTGTTTAGTTGAGAAACATAATTAAATTTAGTCGAATATTCGTTCGAAAAAATTTAATATTGTAATTAATTCTATTCTTTCTCAACACGGTTTTGCCGTCCACACGCTTGAACAGCGTGATAGTTTTGAACAGTAGTATCTTCAGTCCGCCGTCTTTGAAGAAGTGTCGGCGATACCTGGTCGCTTGGAATACAGGCAAATATTTTTTAATTCTGTTTTCATTTTCAAATTTTGGCGCTCCAATCGCGGCAAAAATTAATGTTTATAGACAAATGTTGTAGTTTTTATAAAATATATCTTGGTTACAATTTTTTTTGCATATAATAAGTTTTAATTTTTAGAATCGGCGATTTCGCTGGGCTTTTATAGGGGTTCGGTCCGCTCATCGCATCACTTTTGTTTACAGTTAACCGTTTTAGTTATATTTGATTCATTCTTGTGTCAATTTTTACGCTAAGAATATTACTATTAGGTAATTGTTTTGGTACTGGAGTCTGAGAAGTGATTGATTGTTCATTTAGTAAAGTTTTTGTTTTTTGTTTTTTATTTTAGTTTTTTAGTTCTATAATAAAATTCTGATTTAAATTTTCTAAGTTTGGTTTTTCTTAAGTTGACGCTAAAAACTAATTTTCGATTAATTCATATTAACATTTAAAATTTCAAAAGTTTTTATTTCCATTTAAAACATTTAAATCATTGTTTATAAAAAATACGAAGTTATTGATAAGATATTCAATTTTTTCCATTAAACGCTGCTTTTGTAAGTCAAGTTTTTATATTTTCTCAGTTTTTTTTCTTTCTTGATTTTAAAGGTTGTCCCGTGGAGTCTACAGCGCCAATCAGTTGTTCATGTGCTGCTTTCATTGTTTATGACATTCGAATTTCATTCAAATTTCATTCAAATTTATTATCACGCAAAGAATAGTGATAGTAATTGTTTTGGTTTGGAGTCTGAGAAAAGTGATTTCAATATTTATTTAGTTTAGTTTTTTAATTGTTTAAATTATTGTCTACCTTTTATACACCTTATTTTCAGCTAAATAAATAAATATTTTTACCACATTTTTTAGTGGTACTTTTCATTAGATATATAACAGTTTTAACTAATCCAATTATTTGATCGCCAAATTTTATGATTATTTTAATTTTATTTTATGGGGTTGAGAGTCTTTTATTTCGCAATTTTATATCCAATAAAAAAAGGGAAGTAAAGAAAACCATTATCGCTATAATTATACAAATTGGCAATGATTTGAGTAATAACATTTTAATTTTTTCTTTTTTTTATTTGGGCACGCTGCTCCACTTCTAATTCGATGCGAAATAATCCGCTTAGTGGCCTCGGAGGCGAGTCTGGCTCAATCAAGATTTGGAAAAATCGCTAAAATTAATTTAATTTTTAACCACTTCCATTTATTTTATTTCTATTTAATTAAATAATAACATTACTATTATTTCTTTGATCGATCAATAATTTTTAATATGCAATATATTAATATTTTTTTACTACTTTGTATAAAATAGATGTATAATAATAAATTACGGGCTTAAATTCAAAATACCTTTATTTTTATTTGAGTTTATTAGCCGCCTGTTAATAATGTTAAATATTATTTTTTAAATAATTTTATATTTTTATTATTTGATTGTTTTATTTAATCAATTTATTTGAAATAATTTGTTGTAAGCTGTTCATTTGACTTTAACTATCCTAATATATTCTTTAAAATATGATAAACTTAATTTGGATTTCCAGGTGAATTTGTTTTCCAACTCTTATTTTATTTAGTATTAGTAATTTTATTTTTTGTTTGGATTAATTTGTCAGTAATTGGAATTACATGTGTTTTTCATATTTTAGATGATTTTTTATCTTGAACATATAATTTTTTTTAATTTCTTGTTCAACATAACTATTTTATAATTTATAATCAGATTTGCATGTACCAATTTAAATGGTTTCTGAGTTGTAGTGCAAATGCTTTGACACGTGAGTAGCTGAAGTCTGTGTTGTTCTTCAATTCGTGCAGAGAGCAGCTATCAATTTAAGAATTAATTGCTTTTATGAATATTACAAATTTCACTGGCAGGACCATTTTTGCCTTCATCGCGATTGATCCTCGAATTTTTATTTCCTCAAAAAATGCCTTGAATGCTGATGAGTAAGTGGCAAATCGTCGTTTGAAAATCTTTAAGTTGTCAATTGCCAAAATGCCTTTGTCTCAAGCTCCGAAAAGGTTCAAATTTAAATTAAGTTATTTTATAACATTATTAAAATAATCGTTTAAAGTATTTCTATTCTATTTAAGTTTTCAAAAATTAGTTGTTTTTGTTGCAATTTTTATTCTTTGAAGTCATAGAGTTGATTAAACTTTTATGTTTTCTTCCTTCTTGATACAATAGACTAATATTCTTTTTTTTTTATTATAGACATTTTTCACATGCTGTTATTTTCAATTTAAAACATTTTATTTTTAGTAACATTTTATTTATCTACTTAATTAGCATTTTACATTTGAAAATTTTTTTATTTGTTCTTTTCAAATTATGTGAATGCACATTTTCTTTTTATTGTATTATTTAGGATGACTTGATTAAATTTACAAAATAATAATTGCTGTTCTCAGAAATGAAATTCACACTAATCTAATCTTTGAAATTTAAATAATTTAACCAATGACACCTTTATTTTTAAAAATGTGTTTGGTCTTAATTTGTTATTTATTTTATATCAACCGTTTTTGGATGTTTATAATACAAATAGAAATATTGAAATCAATCATATTTGATTCATTAAATTAGTTTAGTTTAATCAATTTTATAAATGTATTGTATTATATTTTTTATTATTTAGAAAGTCAGTTTCACCAGAATTGTATTAATCGTTTTCTACGATGCTAATCAGTCAGGTTCGGCCCCTTACCAAAATCGGCAAGTTAGAAAATTTGTTTTTTAAATAGTTTGTTTAATTCTATGTCCATAGCCCCGAATTTTCTAGATTTTAGCGAAAAATTCAAAAATGAACTTGCATGTTAAATTTTGGCGATCTGCCAACAAAATTGCAAATCGAGTCAAGTAAGACAACCCAAAAACATAATTTTGTATAGGTAATTATATATATTTGCAAACCTAAGTGTTCATAGGGTCAAATATTTTTCATTATTTCATTCACTAAATCTAATTTTTGCTGATTTTCAATACTTCAAAACCCCCAAACAAAAATGTTTTAAGAAATTGTTTTGAGAAATTTATTCTAATTTTCAATCTAAATATGACTTTTAGGATTTAGCTCGCATATTTAATATAAAATGTCATTTTTATACAATAAAATTTGTTTTTTGTGAACGGTTTTTACAGCAGAAAATTGTAAGCTTTTTAACTAAATTAAAAAATATTGCATAGAATTGGACACAGCGGACATTGTAAAAAAATGACAAATAAAACACTTTAAAAATGAAAATGTGGAAGGAAATCTTTCATCTTGATATATTTATGTTTATATTATAGTTTTGGTTTTAATTTATTACTTTTAATATATATTTTTCTTTATTTTACTCTATTTGTTTTATTCTCTTTTTTATTAATAATATTTTTTTTTATTATTTTAATTATATTGTTTTATTCTCTTTTTTATTGATTTTTAATTTACAAAAAAAGTTAAGTATTTTTCTATATTATTTAACCAACAAAAGAGGAATTTCCCTCATTTGAAGCTACCCGTGGCCGTGTGCCACGCCCCCTGACATGCCACCCATCGACGGCGGCGCGCGGCGTAAAACTTTAATTAAATATATTTAAATTCTAATGTATAATGTCTTTCTCCGTTGCTTAGTCAATTTAATTTAATAAAATTGTCGCTTTTGTTATTATTTTTCGACTTTTAAATAATAATTAGAATAATAACCATGCCCATCTAAAAAAATATTAGTTTTAAAATTGTATTTAAATTATATTATTTAAAATGGTTTGATAAAATTTATTTTGCCTAAAATTTATAATTATTACTTTTTAATAAAATGACTAATTTTTTTTCTTCCTAAAAACAAGTAAACATTCTTTTTTGTGCAAATAATATGCGCGATTGTAATGAATTTTTTCCGTAAAAACGAGATTGGCGCTCGAAAAGGCCGTGTAGGTCTCATTCGTTGTGATTCGTAAAATGAAATCGGCCGGCATCGATCACCTGGCCCGTCGTATCGTGCTTCTGTCAAAATGTCAACATTTTAGCGATTGTCACAAAATTGTTGGCATTTAAATCTTGATTTTTTTCTATAAAAATAAATAAATGTGTTATTTTGGTTTTTAATGTTTGAAGTAATTTTATATTTTAATTAATTTATTTGCTATAAATGATAGTACGAATATTTAATGGTGAACAGCCGCTGCATAGCTATCAAGAAGTGCATCGTAGTTTTTATATTTATTTTATGGTGTATAAATTTAAAAACTTTTAGTTTACCTTACTTATTAGCATTTTCATTACTAATTTATTGCGATAATCTTAAAGTATATTTATGTCATTATTTTTCAAAAGCTTTATAAATTTGTTTTATAGTGGAAAATGCGGCAGTGATTATTAAAAGTCGAGAAAAAAGGGGTTTTTATGAGATTTAAGGGCGTAGAATACGATTCTAACATCCATTTCTACAGATTTCAAACCCTTTTGGATAAATGGCAATTTTCTATTCAACAAATTTTTGTCGGCACCGCCGGATCTTTCACATTCCTAAAAAGCTTCAAAAATTACCGATTTTAAAAAGTCTGATTGAAAAAAACCTCTTAACAAATTAAATCAAAAATTCAAATTTTTTCGGCGGCGCCTATCGGCACCGCCGACCCCCACCCACTCACAAGCTTAATGTCAAAAAGTCCATTGAAATAAAACGTGAAAAATCTCATATAACAATTAGCGGAGGCTTTCTAAATTTTCTTGAAATTTCTTAGCTACGAATCTAGACCAATATTAGAATTTCTCGTTCCCCCGTCCCGCAGATTTGCCGGACTCTTAATATTTGTCAACATTTTCAGATAGCGCTGAATTTTTCAACCTTTGAGGTCAGAGTTCGTTCAAGCCATTTCATTTATTATTTTCAGTACTGAGAATATTTATTTAACAAAAATATGAAAAATATTCAAAACTAACTTTTGGTCTGACAACTTGTTGTGGCAAAGTATAGGCTGCTATGCCAGAATGAAATCTGTCATTTGATGAAGTTTGAAAGTGCTTGGTAAATTTACTTTTTGCATTCTATGTGTTTAATCTTAATAATTGTTGTTATTTTTATTTAGATCCATAAAAAGTGTAATTGATAGTTGTGAAATGCTGACGATAAAAGTTGACCTTAATGAAAAAACAATCAGAAGCTTCGTGTATAAATTATTTTAAAAATGCACGGATTGCTTCTGAATTTTTTTTATCGCTTTTCTTTTATTTAATAAAAATATATTTATTTTCGATTTTTACAAATGCATTTTTTTTAATTCAACTTTTTAAAAATGTTAACATTATGAATGCAATAAGTTGGGAATTTTGTTCAGATTTGGTTCTAAAAAGTAATAGAATTTTCTTTATCTAAAATTAAATTTTCAAAAGTTTTTATTATCAATTTAAAACATTTAAGCATTGTTAGAAAAAATACGAAGTTATTGATAAGATATATATTTTTTTAATTTTGTTTTTTCCATTAAACGCTGCTTTTGTAAGCTAAGTTTTTATATTTTCTCAGTTTTTTTCTTTCTTGATTTTAAAGGTCGTTCCTGTTGATCGACTGCCCCCATGAGTTAGTTTTCATGTGCTACTGTTTATGCCATTCGAATGTCATTTAAATTTATTATCTCGCTAAGAATTAATACAATTAATTGTTTTTGGTGTTGGAGTCTGAGAAAAGTGATTGATTGTTCAATATTTATTTAGTTTGGTTTTTTTAATTGTTTAAATTATTGTCTACCTTTTATACACCTTTTATTTTCAACTAAACAAATAAATATTTTTAACACATTTTTTAGGTGTTACTTTTATTAGATATATAACAGGTTTTAATTAATCCAATTATTTGATCGCCAAATTTTATGATTATTTTTATTTTATTTTTTAATTTATTGGTTTGAGCGTCTTTTATTTCGCAATTTTATACCTAAAAAAACTCTAATGAATTTAATTTTTTATTTGAAAAAAATGAATTATTAATTAAAAGTCATGCTTCGTTCATCTCGCGATTAACTTTTGGCCTGAGGCATCTTTCGTCCTTTTGTTGTAGCAAATTATCGGCAGCAAACAAAACCATTATCGCAATAATTGTACAAATTGGCAATGATTTGAGTAATAAAATTTTGATTTTAATTTTTCTTTTTCTTTTTTTAATTTGATTTTTAGGCACGCTCGCCGCTCCATAACACGGCGGCAGATGCCGAGGGTATTTTTTCCAAAATGCGGTCGCACAGCCTAATCTTTAAATTTAACTGATCCAATTATTCATTTATTAAACAATCGATTCGGACTTCATATTTTTAGATAAATAATTCTGTTTTTTTCATTTAAGATCCGATTTCGTTTGTGTTGACGGCTGAATTTTTTCATCGTTTGCTTTAAGTTCTCATTCGATTGAAAATTAAAATTGTTTAATTTATTGAGAAATTAAATGTTGAAGAGTATTAAACTATACTTTTAGCAACACATTTGTTTGGTTTTGGTTTATTCATTAAAGGTACCCTCGTTGGGGATTTTAATAATTTGTTTATTTTTTGTTATATTATTTTAAAAAGCCAACTTAATAATTAGCTCCTCCTCCAAAATCTCTTTTGTTCCCATCTCTTGCCGCGGGCCACTAAAGAATATTTAATCGTTATTTATTAAATTTTATTAGTGACGCACTGAAAATTAACTTTTTTGTTATCGGCCATATTCTTGCCCTCAGCACGCTTGAACAGAGTGATAGTTTTTAGCAGTATATTCATGCGTTCTCCTGGTCGCTTGGAGTACAAAAATATTTTTAAATTTTGTTTTTTTACTATTTCATTTTCAAATTTTTGCGTTGCAATCGCGACAAAATTAATGTTTATAGACAAATGTTAAATTTGTTTTTATTCAATATATCTTGATTACAATTTTTTTGCTATTTTTAGAATTTACCAACTTTTATTGTGTTTAAACCGCCGGGCTCAGCCAATATTTATCTCTCAGCCGTATTTTTTAAAATTATTTTAACAGCTTATAAATTTAAATGAATTGGTTTTGTTTAGTTTTTAATCTTTCTCGTTTGCAAGAGTCGTCGTCCCGAGTAGTGACACCAATTGCCCAATTTCTTTTTTTATTCTATATTTTACATATTTGGTGAGACTATTTGGTGTGGTTCTGCTTAAGTAATGGCGTTGACGTATGGCACTAAATTTCATTTTTGTGGTAAAATTGCATAATCATTGATAAAATGGAAGAATTTTTAAATTAACTTTTTTTTGGTGCAGTTTTGGTTTCGAAAAAATATTTTGTTTTTATGTCGAGTTTAAGAAAATTTATTTTCTAAAAAAATTTCTAATCTACATATCAAATACACAAATAAAAACTTTTTTTCAAGTAAATTGAGACGAGAAATCTTAATTTTTAAATATATGTTTGAAGTAATTTTTGTATTAATTTTAATTTATTTGTATATTAGTGAATCTAATACAAAATGAATATTTTCTTATCTTTACTCGAGATCAATTTTTAATTTATGTAGAAATTTAATGTTGAAAAGTATTATACTATATTTTTTCAACAAAAGATCTCGTATTGCTTCTGTTAGCTACAGATTTGTCAATTAAACAATCAACCTTTATTTTTAGATGACTAATTCGGGCGTGTGCTCATGTAGTTCACAAGCGTTTGAGGTGAATGACGCCTTTGTAGTTAATCAACTCGCTGCCCGACAAAGAAGAATCAGCATATAAAAAAGTACTATGGGCATTCTTCCTAATAAATCAAAAATTTCTTTGCCAAATTATTTTATAAAATTGAGAAAAAAATGTGGTTTTTTGATTAAAAAAAATTATTTTATAAGTTACAATAAGTATTTTATTGAATTGTAATTATCTGATTAGGCTTGGATATTTGGAAAGGTGGCATCCTTTATTCAATAGATTTTTTATTATTTATTTATTTACTTTTTGTGTTTTAGATTTCTGATTATCTTCCAAAGTGGTAAATTTAAATTTATTTATAACAAGCAGTTGGATTGGTCTATAAGTTGTGTTTGAAGTGCCAGTTATCAGAGGCCGAACGGACGCTCAATCATGCAATCTTCTCTACTCCACCCTATTCCATTCATAAAAAGTCACCATTTCTTTATTCAAGCATTTTATTTATGGTTGATTTATTGTTGTTTTCTTGTGTATATTATTTTTTTCATGGTAAAATTAGTTAAAATACCTTATTATACTTTCTTTAAAATTTTAAATAATTTTTTTTTTTAACTTTAAAATACAATGTTTCATCAAATTTTATATCAAATTAAGTTGAAATATTAAATGCTGCCCAACTTTTACTTGGATTCTGCCATTACATTTTTCCATATATAATATTAATATCATCCTCGGCGGTACTCAAGACAACGCACGCAAATTGCCGTTCATCTTTATCCTTGGGAAAAAAATTATTATTTGATTTATATTTTGTCGATTTTATGTGTACAATATTAAATTTTTCTAAATACAATTTTAAATAATTATTTGCATTAGTAGATTAATAACTTCATATTATATTTTAAAATACAACTAGTTATTTTTTTATTAAATATAATAAATTTTTATAATATTTTGTTTAATGTAATTGTTAGTGTTTTTTGTGATAAATCTTTCGCTGTTAATTTTCAACTGGCAGGACCATTATTGCCTTCATGGGAATCTGCTGCGTATTCAACTCTGTCGTTGTAAAAATCTTGATTTTTAATTTAAAATAAATAAAAGTTTTGGTTTTAATGTTTAAAGCATTTTGATTTTAAGAAATTTATTTAAAATAAATATCTAATACGAAAATCTAATACATTTGTTTCGATGCAAAACATGTGCAAGAATCGGCAATATTTGCATGTGATGGTTTCACTTTGCTTTGCGCTGTAATGATTAATTCTTTATTATTTTTTGCAGTTTGTACTGTTTTGCAAAATTATTAATATTTTATTTATATTGACGCTTTTGCGCAAAATGTTCTCGCTTTTTGATCGTGGAAATACATTAAAGTCTTTAAAGTTTGTGCAGTAATTTACTATGGCTTGTATTAGGCTTTACATATTAATTTGTTGGATATTTTACATTAATTAATTCATAATCGATTTCATTTTTAATCGCTTTGCAATCTTACGAGCTTTTTTGTGCAATAGTTCGCAAAAGTCGCATCTTATTTGCTCCGTTTTGTTTTTGCAGTAATGAACATTTTTGTATTTTGATTTTCGTAGAACTTTTAAATTAATTGTTCGTTATTTGTTTAAATTCTGTAACATTTATTTTATACATTTTTTAAAATAAATGCAATTTTTCGTACTTTTTTGCATTTTTATTGAAGACCTGTAAAATTGTTTAATTTTAACAGTTAAGGCATTTGGTCCAACCACGTGCGCCATTTCGTCGATTTGAAATGGAAGACGCGTACACATTTGATCAGAATTATTTAAAAATTAAGGTACAAAGATAAATTGTTTTTTTTGGATATAATGCTTTATTGCATTTTTTATATAAATTTTAATGGCTTAGTTTTTTCTTTAAAATGTCCAATGGATTGTATCAGGTACAGTTCAACCGGAAGGTAATTTAATTTTTATTTGTGGATAAAATAATTAAACATTAGTTTCTTTCATTAATTAAGTCGGCAGATTTTTTTGAGGTGGCTTTGAGTGCCATCAAACACTTTGTTGACACTTATTGTTCAATTTTTATTTTATCTTTTTCATAATTTTTTATTGCCTTTATCACTTTTTTTTGTCAAATTTATACCTTTCAGTCATTCTCAGATTTTCCAAAGTTAACTTAAATTTTTATTGCCTCAATGTTGGGTTGCCTTTGATGGTTTAATTAATGTTAATAAAAAAAACTTAAATAAATCATTTTAAAGTCTAATGTCCTTCCCCCTTCGCTTATTTTCTAGCACGAATTGAACCACTTTTCCGTTTTATGGTTTAACAAGGGCCAGAAATGTTCGATTGGCAGGCCCAGAAAAGGTTTGGCCGGCGTCTGTACGTTGAACTTCGCTTGGCGTGCTGCTAAAACTTATTAGGATTTAAATTTTGTTTTATTATTTATTTTAAATAAAACATTTATTTAAAATAGACAATTTTGTTGAAAAAATTTGCAATTTGCCGAAGAGAACCTTAGCAATGTTTAATTTACTTATATTTAATTCCAATTATTTTTTCTTTTGGTGTCTGAACGTTGCAGTAACATGAGTGAATTTTATTTTATTGTATAATTTCACATTTTTTATATCAAAATTTTTTGCACTTAAATTGCTATATTTTGAACCTAAAAATAATATATTTTTAAAAATGTTATTTGCGGTTTTACGGCTTTAATGTGTAATTGGATAAAAATAATTTAAGAAACTTAGGCCCTTTGTAAATAGGTGCTGCTGCTAGGCGTCTCCGTCACCACAAGATTTTTATTTTTTAAGCCCAGTTTTTTTTTAAATTTAGGGTTTAATTTAAATTTGAGCCTTTTAAGTCAGATTTTTGAAATCTACAAAGCTGACAACACTGCGCTGGCGTGTACACTTTCCTCATTTCACATGAACCGCCGTGTAAATGATTTGAACATTTATAAAGCTGGTACAACGTGTTTTATAAACCATAGCGACTGATAATTAACTTAAAATTTCATGAATTTTTTTATTAAATTTAAAAATTAAGAATTCGTATTGATAATTTCCATTTTAGTCTTTTTTATATTAGCTGAGAGCAGCCAGTGCTGTAGAAGAGGTCCGTGTCATCTGTTTTTGGACTGGACCAAAAAACGATGTTTATGCAAGTCAACTTTCTTTTCGATCATCAAAAGACGATGCTAAAATGGTAATCAAAGATGTTTATTTTTGTTATTTCATTTTCATATATTAGCATTGCCATTTTTCATCAAAAATCAATTAAAATAATTTATTTTCTTAGGTGTGATATTATTTTTTAGATAATGTGAATTTTTATAAAAATAAAGAAGTAAATCTATTGCTTAGTGTAGTTTTTATTTTGTCACTAAATATTCATATCTTAAATTTTTTTTAAAAATTAGTTAATAATATTTTGCGCCTCCTTAACAATTTTAAATTGTGTCAAATATTAATTTTTTTATTGTATTAAAAAACAATTTGGTTTTATTTTAATAATTAATCGGAGAGTGCTTATTAGGACACATCGGGAGGCACCGGATGATCGGGGCCGGCACACGTCCGGGTCAAGGCAAGGCATGGCAGGCGGGACCGAAGTGAAAAATACGTTCCGCTTTTTCTCGAATGTGCTATTCGGCAATTTTTATTTTGAGCATATTTTTAATATGTTTTTGGCCGCATTTGCCATTTAAAATGACACCAACAGTATTGAGGCCTTCTTGAATTAGTACGGAGGTCCCATTGCACACGCACAATGCGTATTATTATATTAGTATTTACATGAATATATTTTTTGCATAATCAATTTTGGCTTTTTTTATTGCCTTCAATGTTTTAATTTATATAATATATATTTTTTAATTGTTACAGAACGAGTTTTTCACAATTCTGGACCACAAAATTGTTCCTGTTTCTAATTTTGGTTGAAAGTTAAATTAATTTAAATCTTATTTTTAATATATTTTATTTTGTTTTATTTTCTCGTACAAAAATTGACTAATTTCACAATTTCCAGGCGTTTGTAGAATGATGGTGCAGCCTGCTACACATGAGGCGCAGAAATCAGGTTTCGCCCTCTGTGGCGCCCTCCATTGGATTAATTGTTGAAAAATACCGATGATGTTTCGGCATTTTAAGTAAAGTAATTTGTATTAAATTAAATCATTTTATTTTGATAATAAATAAATTTAATATTATATTATCTATTTTAAGCAATGCGTATTATTATAGATTAATTTTATATTTTTTTTATTTTCAAAAGCCGAGGCCGAGCTGAGGCTTAGTAATTAAGCGCTTTATCCAATTCGAATAATTTCATTGTAATGTTAGTTTTCTCCATACTTTTACCCATAATATATTAAAAAAGTAACAAAAATTTCACAAACCGGAGCAAATTCACAACTATTTCGTGTCAAATTTAAAAAAAAAAAATCTGAAAAGAAAAAACCGTAGAGCCTGTATTATTGATTCCCATGCTTTGGAGCGGGAGCGGGGTAATACCATTTGGCCAAATGTACTTCTTTAGCTGATGTTTTACGTTGTATTTAGTTAATTAATATTTTAAAATAAAAATCAAAACACATTACATCCATAAATAATGTTAAGAACTCATTAAGGGGCAGTGGCCCACCGTGTTGGCTCCGATGAATTAGTTTTTTAATTTATTTGATTGTATAAATGGATTGTTTATATTGTTTTGAAATAACTTTTATCTTTAGCATTTATTAGGTAAATATTAAATTTTTATTTTTTAGCCATAAATAATAATCATTTTTAAGTATAACAAAGCCTTTGCAAAAGTGATCGTACCAATTGCATTGTTGAGATTAAAATTATATGCATTAGGTATAATGTTTCTTGCAGAGTTCAAACATTTTTCGATAATTCAATTTTGTAATTTGTAATTTTTTTAGCAGTAATTAAAATAAAATATATCTTACAAATAAATAAAATTTAATTATTTTATTAAAATTATTTTAAATAAAGTTTATTTAGATATTTTTATTTATATGAAGGTATGATTTAAATATGACTGTATGTTATGAATTTGCAAATAGAAATTTGATAGTTTACATACGAACATTGAGGTCATTTACTACAATAATTATAGTTACCTTTTAATTTATTTAGAATGTTTTTAATTCAAATAATTATTTAAGGATTTGGAAATTATTATTTATTATTGAACTTGCATGCGAAACACCAAAAGGCGTATAATCTCTGTTTCACAAAGTTTATAATTACAATTTCTTTTGATAAATGTTTTAATTTACTTTTCTTAAGCTTTTATACATAGTTAAATTTTTTTTTGCATTGCTTGCTATTTTATAATAAAAATCATTATTAATTTGAAGATTTATAATTTATTTGTAATCCATTTTTCGGCAGCGGACTGTATGTTTGCAAATAGAAATTTGATAGTTCACATACGAACATTGAGGTCATTTACTACAATAATTATATTTACCTTTTAATTTATTTAGAACGTTCTTAATTCAGAATAATTCTTTAAGGATTTGATAATTAATAGATTAAATAGAACTTGCATGAGAAATCAAAATGCTTATAATCTCTATATTCACATCTTGAATACAATATAAGTCGGGTGGATAAGAATTTTTTATTTATGATAAAATGTTTAAAAATATTTGTGTTTTTTCCTTTTTTCATCCTTAATTATCTGCCCTCGCCGGCATCGCCTACTGGTCAAACTTCGATTTGTGATCGTTAAAATTTGTTTTCAAGTCTAAAACTTTTAAAATGTAAATAAATCAGTGGTGTGTAAGATAATACGCCACGCGTTGTGAATAGCGCAATATTTGTTTATATAATAGAGCATAAAAACGAGAAAAATGTGTGGTCGATGATATTCATATATTGATTCACGTTTTGAGAGAGTGGATCCAATTGAGAAGTTAAGAAAATTCTAGCTTTAAAATTTTATTATCATTTAAATTTAAGCGCACTTTTCCATCTTTTTGGAATTTGAATTATGGGTTTTTAGTGTAAAGATTATAGCATTTAATTCGATTTTAATCATAACAAATTTATTTTGATTACAAATTAATTTATAATGTCATAATTCTGTTGCATATTTTTTATTTTGTTTAAAAAATTTTTAATTATGGGTTTTGGTCTTTAAATTTTGATTATTTGAAATTTTGTTTTAATATTTATTTGAATCTTTTTTGTGCACTTTTGGGTCTAGTATAATATTAATCAATTCGGAGTAAATAGATATAACTTTGTTTTTAATTTGATGATCTCTGGAGGCTTTTTCAATGAAACGTTTGTAGCCCTTGGGATTTCCAATTATTTGTTTATGTAAATTTATTATTTATTGACTTTTTGGGGGCATTATGTAATTTGTCGTTTTTGGATTTGGCTAATGAGGAAGCATTGGTTGAAGTAAGATCTTTGAGCCTTTTAAATGCTGTTTGGCATATAACAACGCAGTAACCGGTTTTGGTATTTAATTGAATTCATGCTATTCCTTAATATTCGTATTAGAATGTAATTCATTAATTTTGTGAGTTTATTTTTTTATTACATATTTAGATCTTGCAGTTAAATTTTGACTATTTCATTTAATCAAATTTAATTAACCCAATGTAAATGGTAATTTTTAAGTTTAATAAATAGAAAAGTGCAAATATTAGTTTACAAATTGTTCATTAATATTTTAGACACTCTATATTTAATGAGAGATTGTTTTTATTAACGAATAATATTTTTGCATATTTACAAAAAACTTCTTGCTCAGCATTAGTTTGAATTATATTTAATATAAGTTATTAATTTCAAAATGTATATGAAGATATCAATTTACTAATGCAAATCGACAAATATATAAATCAATATGATAATTACTAGGGCCGCTAATTATATGGACAAAAAAGCTTGAAATATGGATGAAAAATTATAAAATATGGACGAAATATGGATAAAAAATTTTCTGATATAGCAAAAAATGGGCAAAATTTCTAAATTGAAGAATAAGAGAAATAAAAATTTTTATATGCAAATTAAAGACATTTCAGAAAAATTTTTTGAAAATAAGCAGAATTTTAAAAATTTTCATTTTTTGGTATTAGTTGCAAAAATGCCAATTTTTAGGGGTGCATTTTTTGAAAAACATAGGGGTGTATTTTTCGTTTTTATTGCATTTTTGTTAAGGAATTATTGAAAAATGGCGAAATATGGAAAAAATATGGAATATGTATAAAAGACAAATTATGATTGTTTTGGGTTTAATATATGGATTATGATTAACATAAGCTTTATATCGTTTTTGAATGAATTTTAACTGTATAATTATCATTTTTTATCGATATATAGTAAACCAATGGCTTTCTACAAACTGTTTGCCCGAATATTAAATATATTTTAACATTTTTATTCTTTTTTTTGTTTATTCATTTATATTGAAAATCGCTTTGTCGCTAGGTTGTAGACATAGTTATAAGACTATAAAGATTTTTATATTATATCGTTTTTATGTTTGTGTAATTAATTTTAATAAAGCTAAAAATATGAAACTATTATCAAACACCTATATGTACATTAAACTCGAGGTTATTAAGGAATAAATGTTTTGGTATAATAAATTTTTATTTTTATCATATATGATTTTCCACACGGATTAGTCATCCTCTTAAAAAACTTTCCAATTATTTATTAATAGATTGAAGCATATTTCTATTATTTTTTAGCATTTAAAAACACAAAAATAATGAGTTAAGGTTTAAAATCGCTTAACTCAATGACCTGTATATCTATAAAATTGAATGAAAAACCGTTCTAACACTGATGTTAAGCGTTATTTCACTGTTTCAATGATTTTTTTATGCTAACAGTAAATATTCTGTATTTTTTCTTCATGTAAATCCGATTTGTTTGTGTTGGCGGCTAAATGTTTTTCTTTTGTCTGACGTTGAGCTCTCTCATTTGGTTGAAAATGGGCATTGTTTAATTTATGTATACGTTTAATGTTAAAAAGTATTATACTATATTTTTTGCAACATATTCGGTTAGTTTTGATTTATTCTTTAACACCTTTTTATTATTTTATTTTTATTTAAGTTTATTAGCCGCCTCTGAAACATTTAAATCATTGTTTATAAAAAATACGAAGTTATTGATAAGATATATTTTTTCCCCATTAAACGATGGTTTTGTAAGTTAAGTTTTTATGTTTTTTCAGTTTGCTTCTTTGTTTTAATGGTTGTTCCGGTTGAGTCTACTGCTCATATAAACTGTTCGTGGGCTGCTTTCATTTGTTTATGGCATTCGAATGTCATTCAAATTTATTATCTCGCTAAAAATTAATATTATTAATTGTTTTGGTGTTGGAGTCTGAGAAAAGTGATTCATTGTTCAATATTTATTTAGTTTAGTTTTTTAATTGTTTAAATTATTGTCTACTTTTTATACACCTTATTTTCAGCTAAATAAATAAATATTTTTACCACATTTTTTAGTGGTACTTTTATTAGCTATATAAGAGGTTTAACTAATCCAATTATTTGATCGCCAAATTTTATGAGTATTTTTATTTTATTTTTAATTTATTGGTTTGAGCGTCTTTTTTTAATTTTTCCTTTTTTTATTTGGGCACGCTGCTCCACTTCTAATTCGATGCGAAATAATCCGCTTAGTGGCCTTGGAGGCAAGTCTAGCTCAATCTAGATTTGGAAAAATCGAATAAATTTATATAATTTTTAACCACTTCCATTTTATTTTATTTCCATTTTAATTAAATAATAACATTACCATTATTTCTTGATCGATCAATAATTTATAATATGCAATATATTAATATTTTTTTACTACTTTGTATAAAATAGATTTATAATAATAAATTACGGGCTTACTTCAAAAATATCTCGTACTTTTTTTTAATACCTTTATTTTTATTTGAGTTTATTGACCGCCTGTTACAAAAAGCCTTTGTCTCAAGACCGAAAAGGTTCAAATTAAGTTATTTTTATAACATTATTAAAATAATCGTTTAAAGTATTTCTATTCAATTTAAGTTTTCAAAAATTAGTTTTTTTGCTTATTTTTGAAGCCATAGTTGATTAAATTTAAGTTTCTTCCTTCTTGATACAATACACAAATTTTATTATCATTCTTATATTTAATGAGATTAGCTATTTGTGATTTAAAACTTTTTTTTTAATTCATATTTATCTAAATCTTTTTAACTAATGCTCGATGATGGTTTCACAATCAAAATTGGGCAAGCGCTGCTCCGCCTACAATACCAATTCTTCTAAAATTATTTAATTATTTAACTTTATTTCTATAATTGCTGTATTGTGGCATTATTTTTGCAAGCGCAATTCGTGCAGTTTAAAAATAAAAAATATTTGAAAATAAATTAAACTGTTTTCATTTTTTTTGTTACTTGTTAAATTAAAAAAAAAAAAATTTAGTTTTGCAATTATTTAGTCATGGTAAGGAGGACTGCCTTTGGCTTTATCCATATGGTCGTGCCAAACAGTTGATGTTGACGGCGTTTTGGTAAAAATTTGGTTATAATGTATCAATAATTCAAGCTTGTTCTTGTTAGGCCTCAAACCCAAACTTGGATAGTTAATGCTGGTTTTTAGGGCATATTTCTTTATTTTAGCTATTAATATTTTAAAAGCAGCTTTTTATTTTTACGCGACTTTTACGATGAACTTTCGAATTTTACATGAAAAACCCATTTTCGTATTTTATTTTCAATGCTTTTAAAAAATAAATTTTGAGTAACATTTATAATTAGCATTTACTTTTCTCATTTTTTATTTGTTCTTATCAAACTGGCCGGCCATTATTGCTTGGGACGAGAAAGAGTTATATATTTTTTAGAATTTATCTCCTTAGCATTCATTTTTGCTTTTTGCTTATTTCACATTAGAGTTTAAACTTAAACTCCTATGGTCAATCACACAAAGATAGGATAGCAATTCTTGTTATAATATTTAATCAAATAAAATCTTCATTGCTTATGTTTATTTCTTCTTGCTTTAATTTATAAAACATCAACATATGTATCTTTTTGATATTTTTATGTGTTTTGTATTTGGTCTTAATTTGTTATTATTTTATATTAAGATCTCGTGCACCTGTCAAAATGCCAACATGTTAGCGATTGTTAGAAAATTGTTGGCATTTTTCACGATGTACTATGGAGCTTTGCTTGCGAAATTTCAAATGTGACCACACACTGCCGCGACACCGCGTCTATATAGTGCCCGATGTCCGCAAAGTCACCAGTGAGAAGCGTCTTAATTTAAGAAGCGAAATTCCAACTAAATTTGGTCAAAATTTTCGTCAAATTATTTTCTTCATTCAATTAATAGGTAATTTTTTTAAATAATTTTTATTTTGTTCATGAATTCGTGACCATCAAACATAATTTTATAATATTATTTAGTAAACTTTAATTGGGTTTGTTTTTTAAATTTAAAATTGCAATTACTCTTTGTGATTATTTAGGTAAGGTTTTTTTTTGGCAAAATCTTGATTTTTAAATTAAAATAATAAAAGTGTTATTTTGTTTTTTATTGTTTGAAGTAATTTTATATTTAAATTAATTATCTTGTATTGGTATCCCAGAATTATACAGATAATTCTGTTTGCAGCGTTATTTTCCAGGATATTTTGCTATCAGCAATTTGGCTTGTAGATTCACGACCACTTTTTCATGGTCTTTTGAATTATTTGTTGGTGGAATTTTATTGCTAGAATTATTTTTCATGCTTCACATTTATAAACAAATTAGAAATTTTTCATAATTATGTAAGATGTTACATGAAACTTTGATTAATTCATAATCAAATGAATTGGCGCAATTAGAATGCGTTATCTTTTGTTTATTAAATAGAGAATGTGCAAATTTAATTCACAAATATTGTTGATAAATAGTACTTTTTGCAACCTTAATATTTTAGACGCTCTTATTTAGTAAAATGGTTATTTGTATTATTTAATTAAAAATCTCCACACAACAATTAAATATTTTGAACTTAAATTAATAAATTAATCTGTTGATAAAGCTTTTCTAAAAATAATAAGTAAAAAACATTATTTTATTATTTGTTAATAAACGAATAATATTTTTTGCATATTTACAAAAATTCTTGCTCATGCGGGGCCCGTCCGTTCTTTGTCGTTTTTTTAGTCGCGCTAACTTTTTTTGATTGAAAAGTTAATGTTATTGGCACTTCATTGTATTAATTTTATTTATGCTAAAACTTGTTTTTATATGAAATATTACAAAACTGTATACTAGATTAATTGATTTCTTTGTGTTTTAATTTGTTTTTTATCTTTAGACAGTAATAACTGAATTTTTGATAAGAATATTTTCTAATATTGCATTTAAAAAAAATAATTTAGAAGTTCGCACATTTTGCTTGCTGCCAAAGAATTCTCGGATTTCATGCGGCATCGAAGATTGATTTCGCTTTTTTCGAATTTTATTTGTTTTACTTGAATACGCTTATTTAGTGTTAGAAATCATTATTAATTTTAGTCGAATTTTTGTTTGAAAAATTGTTATTAAATTAATTTGCACAACTTTGCTGTAAATAAATAAACTGTTTTTTAAAGAATTTGTTTTTCACTTTTTTTTAAATCCAAACCTAAAAGATAGTGCAGGTTTGCCGAGCCTCAAACTTTCGCTACTATAACATTACGAGAATTTGTAAATTTTTTCTAATGTTTATTTAAACTTAATTCAATTTCTATTTATGTATTTAAGAGTTTATCGATAATTGTTTTTAAATTATTTTTGCTTATGGCAATGCACATTTTTTCTTTATTGTATTATTTAGGATGATTTGATTAAAAGTATTATCGACACAAAAATAATAATTGCTGTTTCGATTTTGAGAAATTAATTGCAATTTTCAATCTAATATGTCTTTTAGGATTTAGCTGTATATTTTTAGCCATTTTCGATGATTTAGAGAAAAAAGAATAATATTAATTCATTCTTCAGACACTTTTGGTTTAACGGAAATTATACGAGTTGGTGTTTAAAATGCCATTTTTATACAATAAAGATTCTTTTTTTACCAACGGATCACAGCAGAAAACTGTAAGCTTTTTAAATTTATTAAGATAAATTAAAAAATATTGGGAAGAAATTTTATTAATTGTCTTTTGGACACACCGGACATTGTAAAAAAATGACAATTAAGCGCCCCAAGCAAAAAAAAAAAAACAGTTTAAAACTGAAAATGATTGTTTATTCACTATTGATTTTTAAAAATAGCTAAGATTAAATATATATATTTTTTTATTTGACCAACAAAAGAGGAAGTTCCCTCCTTTGAAGCTAGCCGTGGCCGTGGTTGGGCAAAGGGGGCATTCACCGCCCCGATGACAGATTTAAATAATTTTTTTAAAACTATTAATACAATGTTCCACCAAAATTTATATCAAATTAAGTAAATATTTAAAAAAAAGAGTTTTTTTCTTTTTAAAATAACACAAAAAAAACTTAATTAAACTCAAATTTTAAAAAATAAATAAAAATTAAAAAAATTAAACCTGGGCTTCTATTCTCATTTGTTTGATTGACTTTTATTTTTTGGGATTAATTTATGATTTTGTGTTTAGATAACTGTTATCTCACAGAAAAAGCCAACGAGTAAAACTCTTTCGACGAAGTATATGTACAATGGTTAACAAGACAAAAAATAAATCAACCAAACTGTTAATACTGTACTATCAAATAAACATCAACTGTAATTTATCGATATATATGTTTTTTTAATTTATGCAAATTGAAATGCATATTCTTTTTTCTCCATGGTGTTACAAAAATATTTTCGATTTATTAATGAATGATTAAAGTATGTCAAGAAAAATACTTCCCGATTTTTAACATGGATTTCTGCACATTTTAATTTCATCCTCGGCGTTAAATATATTTCTTATCTTTGCAGATCGACTTCCGTTTTTTAAATTATTGTTTTATCATTTGTCATTATGGCAGATTTTGTTTATTTTTATAGAAATAATTTAAAATAACTAGTTGTTTTATTAGGTTAATTGCTCAGTAAAACTGCACTTGTCGTTCATTTAACCTTGGGAAATACCATTATAAGTTGTCTTAATTTTCGTTTTAAAAATTTAACACAAATTTAAATCGATATTAATCAAACCGACATTAAATTAAAAACAATCTGATAAATCAATGAAGTAAATCCTTGTTCTCTTCATCTTCCGGCGGATGTGCATAATTTTTTATGCATCACTTTACATCGTTAATGAATTATAGTGTGAAAAAATTATCAATATAAAGAGTATGTTAGTGCTTCCTGCCGTAGTTCTGATCATTTTATGACCAAATTGTTTTTAACATTTTATTTAAAATGGCTATAATATAATTGTAAATTAATATTTTTTTCTTAATATTTGTGATACACACATAGTTATTTACTCTATAAATTAAGTTTTGTATAAATTTATTTATCTTTCAGGTGGTCTTTGTTAATGTTTGAATCAAAGCTTAAAATACAATGCCCAACAAAACAAGAAAATAAATCAACAAAAATCCTTTTTTCAGAATCGACTTCCGTTTTTAAATTATTCTTTTATCATTTGTGTTTATTTCACTGAAATTTAATTTTAAAATCGCTTATTTTGGTTAATTTTTAACGATTTTTTTAAAATATTTTAATAATTTATATTAAAATATTGCAACTTTGTTTGTTTTTTTTATAAATCTCGCATTTAATAACAATATACTCATCGGTTTTTTAAAATTGCCTTTATTTTACTAAGAATTAATGAAATTTGTTGAATATTTATTATATTTAATTGAACTTCATGAAGCCATGAAGCCATTTGGCGACTGAATGTTTTTCTGTTGTCTGGCATTGAGCTTGAGCTCTCATTTGGTTGAAAATGGGCATTGTTTAATTTATGTAGACGTTTAATGTTAAAAAGTATTATACTTTTTTGCAATATATTCGTTTAGTTTTGATTTATTCTTTAAGACCTTTTTATTATTTTATTTTTATTTAAGTTTATTAGCCGCCTGTGCCAAATGGACTCGCGCATCATTGGATCACCGGAATCACCTGGCTTGGGTGAGACGTGGTTATGTACCCACGTTGGGGACGGTGATTGTTTGGAAAAATGGAGTAAATCATTTTTTTAATAAAAATTGACACATTTTTCCTATTGAATTCCATTTTTTTCGGATATTTTATGTTATTTTTAATTGCAATTCGTTTTTGTTGTTTAAATTTATAGATTAGTGTTTTATTTATTAAAAGATCACGAAATTCCAGTAGCTACCGTATCTTAAGTTATATTGCTTTACAATAACCATGTTTTTAACAATATATTATTTATCTTTTGCCATTTAATTCATGAAATTTTATGCATTGTGAACTAATTTAATTAGCACCACTCCTATCCAAAATTATTCATAACTAAAGAAGATTTTTGCACTTTCAAAAAGTTAGAGATTTTATTTTATTTTCTAATTAAGTTATTTTCTTAAAGTTTATTTACCATGGTTTTTTTAAATGTTAGTTCGATAGACTTTGTTTTTAAAGTAAACTATATATTTATATTAAAAATTATATTCCAAAATCAAGCGACTTGTTTTTTGAAAAAGATTTGTAGATTAATTTTTATACTATGTAGAAGTTTGAAGTTCTAAAATTGGGTTGCGGATAGCCGCAGGGCATTGGTAGCGTATCATGTGGCTCATGTGGCGGCGGGATCGCGGCATCTTCAAATCTTTCGTCCTCCGGCGTCAGTGCATAATTTTATTATTTTTGTATTTGTCCAATCACAAATTAGAAATATTATGATTATTGAAGTTAATACTGACATGTTTTAGGAAATTAGAATTTTTTATATTAACGAAATTTGTTATGGTCCAAAAATTACTAAGAATGGAAATAGAAGTGATTTTTCAATCTCCGGATGTCTCGGTATCTTAATTAGAAAAAATTAGATATGACCATCCAGAGCTTTAGGGCCCAATATGTTTTGTTTTTTATGAATTTTCAATTAATGTATTTGATTTATAATTAAATTTGATAGCAAAATATGTAACTATCATATTGATTATATATTTTGTCGACTTTATGTGAGCAATATTTTTTTCTAAATAATTTTAAATTCATTATTTATTTTGGTAGGTTGATAACTTCATATTATATTCTCAAATTGCATAAATTAGTTATTATATTATTAAATATAATAAATTTTTATTTTTATTTTATATGCAGTCACTTGTACCAAATGAACAAATTTACTGCACTCTTCATTTGTTAATCCGGTAGTTTAATATGATATTTTAGAATTTGTTCATAAATAAATTGTTTAGTAAAAAATTTAATTAATTTACAGCATTTTTTGGTTCACGTTAAGTAATATTCATTCAAATATTGTAAGTTAGATAATTGAATTAATTTCTTTTTATTAATATTTTCATTCAATTCAAAATAGACGGCACGCATAAAATTGTTAAAATTAATTTTCATAGAATATAATAATCATTAGATCCACAAGTTAAAACGCGCGTTTAAAGCCTTGGGCGCCAGTGGATTGCAAAATTCTAATAATAAATTTCGTCGTAAGGATAAAGAGATAGATCATAGTTTGATATAATTAAATAGTTTAGTTTTCAGTCTCTTTTTATTACTTTATATTATTTTATGCAGAATGAATGAAATTTTAATTATAAATTTATTTATTTTACCAATTCTTTTTTTTTTGAATTATAAAGTACGGAATCATTAAATGGTATTTAAACGTAAAATTTTACTATGCATCTTATTATCATAATATCTATTTGTGCATTCGTTGGTCTTGGTTGCACTTTCAAAAAAAAATTACTAGCTAAAAAAGAGGGTCCTCCAATTAATTGCCAAATTCCAAAAATTAATTAATTTTTCCGACTTAATTTATGCTGTTTAATTATTACTTTACTTTGAAAAAAATTTAATTTTCCAGATTTATATGCTCCAAAAAAGCCAAAATGAGGGCAAAAATATGCCAAAAATGCCGAAATATGCACTAAATATGCCAAAATATGCACAAAAAATGGCTTTTTTAGTGCATTAATTTGCTTAAAACGTAATTGTGTTCCTTTAAATGACCAATAAATAGTTTAAAGCATTTTGGCAATGAAAATTTCGGTAATTTCAACCGCTAGGCCAACGGCCTTTTTGAGACTATTTTTTTTCAAATTCTTGGTCAAAAATGCCAATTATACTCCAAATATGCTCAAAACCCCAAAATATGTTTTTATTTTGAAATTAAAATCCTAGCCCTATTCATGACTTATTATTTTTAATGTTCATAAATTTTTCATTGGTGCAGGAGAATTTGATTTTACATTTTTGTTCGGTTCAATTTTATTTAAAATTTAATTTTTTCAACATTATTGTGTCTAAGAAATCTTAAAACTTTTTAAAAGAAACTTAAAATTACCATATAGTTTTGTTTTAACATTATTCTTTATGTGGTTTTGGAGAATATTTGATTTTTTAATTAATCTGTATAGTAATAAAATGACTTGATTTAACATTGTGTACCTAACGAATATAAGTTGGCACTTTTGAATGTTCATGAGACTTTCTATGGCGTTCAAAATAATACCACCATAGACATTTTTAAACAAATTTTAAAACGCACAGAAAAATTTCTAGCATTTACATTATCAAAATATTTATTCCCATCTATTTTACCTTTTTCTCAAGTAAATTTAGACGAGAAATTTTTGTATTTTTTTTTAACTTAAAAAATAAATAAAAGTGTTCTTTGTTTTATTTCGAAGTAATTTTTGTATTAATTTTATTAAATTACTTGTATATTCAATCTAATACAATTATGGAATTTCGAGATCGTTTATTTTCTTATCTTTATCGAGATCAAAATTAAATTTTTTTTAAATATAAAAGTTGAATGGTAATTCAATGCGTTCTATTTAATTATATTTTCCACTTGTAAATTGTTTTTTGCTTATAAATGATTTTTCTTAATCAAAATATTATAAAAACAACATTGTGATTTGGCATAAACAAATTGTTCCGCTCAGTTGACACCATTGGGCAATCGCACGCTCAGTAAACGTAATGTCCTCTCTTCCCTCTTTTTTCCATTCATAAAAATTCACTATTTCTCTATTCTCAAAACATTTTATTTTATGATTTTATGTAGAAATTTAATGTTGAAAGTATTATACTAAATTTTTTTTTTAATAATAATTGACACATTTTTTATTGAATTCCAATGGCCGATCGCGAAGTCTGGATCAACATTGGTGTTTTCATCTGCAAATCCTTCGTCCTCCGGCGTCGGTGCATAATTTTGATTTTAACCATATTTTTTGTTATTCGTCCAATCACAAATTAAAATATTAGATTATTGTATTAATACTGACATGTTTTAGGAAATTAGAATTTTAGATAATTTCTAGACATCAAGAACAATTCATATTTTATTTTAATTAGCCACTGATTAATAATTCAATCTCTTTAACAATATAAAGTGTCAAATAATAAATTTTATTGTATCAAAAGAATTGATTTATTTATAATTATGATTATTATTTTAAGTTAAGAATAAGTGTTTGTTTATTGAAATTAAATAATTTAATTTTCTTTGCTGTTGAAATCAAATAAAAAATATTTTATTTATTGAGCATTTTGGTATGTTTTATGGGCGCTATATTTTGAGCCGGGTCACAAGCTGTCCGTCCATAGTGTTCTTTAAAGTTGGCAACAGCGGGGGTGTAATATTTTAAATAATTTTTATTTTGATCATATTTTTTGTATTTGTCCAATCGTTAAATTGAATTTATATTTATATTTATTTAATTACTAAAAAAGTTAACAGTTCTTGCTCATTTATTCAGTATTTAACTCGTAAGGTTTAATACAAAACGCAAACACTTGGATTGTTTTTGTTTCTGAATGAAAAATTGTGCACAAATTGCAATGCGGCCATTTATTTCGTGTTACTTGCCAAGTATTGTTCATCGATACTGAGTAGCCGACGTTGTTGGCCCACTTTTGTTATTTCATTCGTTCGTTTTGTACTTTTGTGAACATTTTATTTAACATTAGAGGCTTATTCATCCTTTAATTTTTTCTTATTTTTGTTTTTATTTTTTAGGGTTTTAATTGGTTTATTTATGCGCTCGCGACAATCTCGAAGTGTTTTAATAAATTACTCGATAGCAATGAATAGCTATAAATTCGGTCCTGTATTTTTATTTCAGTGTTTTTTTTCTATTTTTTAGTATCGTACCATTAATTTTATTTTAACCAATGTTCCCGGTAAACTGGTGCAGTTCATTCCACATGGTTCGTTGCTCACTGTGTAACTTTTCGTGTTTTAATTGCCGTTTCACTACTTCGCGCATTAATTTTTTGCAAATAATGTAAATTATTTTTACCGTGAATATTGTATGTTTATTGCTGGTTTGCACTTTATTAATCTTTTAGTAAGTAAGCTTTTTGACTAAAATTAAATTAGTGAATTTATAAATATTTTAATATTTCTAATCTTCAGAAGCTTTGCTCTCGCGTTTCCTGACATAATTTTTGCTCCAAATTAAGCCATTGATTTCTACTTTTACCGCAAAAATGTTTTGAATAGTGAGGTTTTTAATATGATTATGCTGTCGCTTTCATTTATCTTTATACGAAGCAATAATTTATTACTTATAAATGTTTATTTAATACTTTATTAAATATTCGTTTAAACATAAATGTCATCCGAGCTTCAACAAAGTATTTACACTCTTAGCCGTTTGAATGATCCAATTAGTACTAAAATTTTATAGCATAAAGCAAATCCAATTTTTTAAAGCCTGTCTGGGTAATTACACGTTTTGAATAATTGTATAATAATAACAAAAGGAAATTTTTTTCGGAAAATACCGATCTTAAAGTTTTTGTCAAAAAAATCATTTAAAGATGTAATGCATTTTTTTAGCAAAACGATAACGTACAGGTCTAAAAAGCATTTAGAAGTTGAAAATTCGAAATGTCTAACAAGTTCGAAACATTTTTCTGGAATTCACTGTCGAAATCACTTACTGTCGAAATCAACAACTGTCGGAACCACCTGATGCGAACCATATACACCAAAAATGTTAATTTGCTATTACTTATTTTTTATTCTAATAACGTTAATTAAGTTGATCGCATATTCTTTTAATATTTTTAAAGATGAAAAAATTTTCAAAAAAAATGCCATTGGTTGAACTTGGTGCACAATGGTATAAATTTTTGCTATAATATCAATTTTATTGTTTTGTTCCCAATAGCTCATTATTTTAATTTCATTTTGTTATTCTAAATTTAATATATTTTATTTAGCATTATTTAGGGCACAGATATGTATTGAATATTTTAATTCTTAACTTATAAATAATTTATTATGCCAATTAAGTTTACTTATTAACTTAGGTACTTCAATTTTTTTCTTCTTTTTAAAATCTATTTTTGCGTCTGTGAATGCACATCTTCTATTTGATTATAGTATTATCACGACCAATATAATGATTGCTTGAATTTTTATATTGGTTATTCATTTCACAAATTTCACTGCCTTTATCACTTTGCTTGTCAAATTTATACCTTACAGTCATTTATTTCACAGTTTTTAAGTGTTTATTGCCTTTTATATTTAAAAAAAAAATTTTAAGAAAAATTAAATAAATTAATCGAAAGTCTATTGATCTTTCTATTCATTTTCTGCTTAATTTTAGTTAATAAATCGTGTGGGCGTGGATATAATTCAAAATGCCTTGCGGTGCTTCGCGTGGTGGGGTTACCTGTTTTTGAAAAATAAGGTGTAATTTATTTGTTAATAAAACAAAAATTAAAAAAAGATTATTAGCTAAAATTTAATTGAAACAATTTTTTAGCTACCTTTGCCTTAATCTTAATTTAAATTTTTAGACTTATATCGGAATGTCAATGATGCATAGAATTGCGTGTAGTTGTTAGTTATCTATTTTTGGTAGATATTTGTTTGAATAAATTAATAATAATAATTTATGGTTAAGTTTTTTTAATTAATTTTTTGCTGTAAATAAAAAATAAACAGTATTTAAAAAAGTTGTTTACTTAAAAGATAGTTCAGGTTTACCTGGCCTCAAACTTTTGCAGATCCAACATTACGAGAACTTGAAAATCTTTAAAATGTTTATTTTAAACTTAATTCAATTTCTATTTATGTATTTAAGAGTTTATCGATAATTGTTTTTAAATTATTTTTGCTTATGGTAATGCACATTTTTTCTTTATTGTATTATTTAGGATGATTTGATTAAAGTATTATCGACACAAAAATAATAATTGCTGTTCTCGGAAATAAAATCAAAATCAATTCACACTGATCATTCACATTAATCTCATCTTTCTAATTTAGATTATTTGGGCAGTGGCACCTTTTAATTAAAATTTCAAATTTAATATTAATCGTTTTAAGAAATATAAGATTTTGGTCTGGAAAAATGATTTATAAGTTTTAAAATCTGACTTGTCCAAACATTTACACTTTACTTCCAATAAATATTTCGTATTTGATTTTGGTTTGGTACGTTTTTATGCGTTATTGCTCTGACGTAGTTGATCTCTGCTGCTCTCGACAACTCAGTCTCGACAAGCAGCTTTGTCGAAAAGATAGAGCCGTCATACACCATCTGCAAAGTGTTGTTTATAGTTTATATAGATAAAATGTAAATAAACGTAGAATTTTTATGTTTAAAAATAGAGAATGTGCAAATTTAAATTCACAAATATGGTTGTAAATAGTACTTTTTGTAACCTTATTTTTGCGCTTTTATTTAGTGAAATAATTTATTTGAAATTATTTAATTAAAAATTCTCACGGCCCGTCTCTTCCTTGTCGTTTTTTTTATCGCCAACTTGAAGGTCGAATGGAAAAATTTAAAAAAATTATTTTTTATAAAATATTTGTCGCAATGCTGCTGTATGAAGCTCTCGCGTATCATTCATTAATTATTTTATTAATTTTTAAGTATTCAACCTTTAGCAAAAGTCAAACCATTACTTATATCTAATCGTTTTTTGATTGACAAAGTTAATGTTATTGGCAATTCATTGAAATTTATATTATAATTTTTAAACAAACGCAATACATTTTTGTATTATATATTGACTATATATTTTATCGACTTTATGTGTACAAAGTTATATAAATTTTTCTAAATATTGAATTGGAGGTTGATAACTTTATATTACACTTTGAAAATTAAATAAATTACTCATTGTATTATCCTATAAAAAATTTTATATATTGATTTTATATTATTAAATTTATTTATTTGGACTTTTTAAAATTCATTTTTGAAATATTCTATTTTGCATATCAAATGAATGTAATTGAATTTTTATTTAATCAAATATCAAAACATGATTTAGTTTATATTTTGTCGACTTCACCAGAAGGTGTAAACACATATTTATTTTTTAATTATGTGTTTAATGTTTTGATAATTTTTAAATTATTTTTTGTTTGTGAAATGAACATCTTTTTTTCTTGGTGTTTAATCTTGCATGAGTTTTTCCAAAAATATTCCCAAGGAAGCAGATGAAATCATCAAATAGTAATTATTTTTATTTTTGCGATCATTAAAAATTCGAATAAGTATATTAAGGTTGATTGGCGGAGGATAGCGCAAATGGCGATGTTTGGTTCATCTGCTGCTCATTAATACGCCAGCATTGTCTTTTTTCGTTGATTTACTTCTGGCAGCTTACATAAACATTATTTTTTATTATTACCTAACATGGTTTTTAGTTTTGTGGTGTTTTTAAATAATCTTATTTATTTTAAATTAAAATTTATTTCTATTAGCTAGGCAGTATTAAATTATATCGGCTCGTCCCGAAAGTCAATTTTTTCGTAATTTATGCATTTTTATTGAAGACCTGTAAATTGTTTAGTTAACAGAATAAGGCATTTGAAGTGCCCGCGCGACACATTTTTTCAACACTGGCTCGATGAAAGCACTTTTTGCATTTTATTAGCTTAACAAGGGACAGAAATGTTCAATTGTCGCGATCAGAAAAGGTTATAACTGGCGTTGTCCGTATTGAGAGCTTATAGCATATTAGTTTAATTTTGTTTCTTATTTATTTTAAGTAATACATTCATTTAAAATACGACCTAATTTTGTTAAAAAAAGTTGCATTTTGCTGAAGACAACCCTTAGCAATGTTTAATTTTTTTTAATTAGTTCCAATTATTTTTTCTTTTTGATGTCCAAACGTTTCAGAGTGAATATTATTTTATTGTATAATTTCACATTTTTTATATATTATATTTATAATAATTTGCACTTTGAAATCTTTGCTATATTTGAAAACTAAAAAAAAATATTTTTTTAAATGTTATTTGCGTACTCTGAATGTCTTAAATGAATTAATTAAATGAAAATAATTTACTTTTAATTTGTTTTTTGTTGATGAGATTTAACAAAACTTTAAAAATTACTGTAACATTGTATTTTATCTTTGCATACAAATTCTCAAAATAATAATTTTATGATGGCACGTTGATAGTCGTTACAAATCGTCAAAAACGATAATAAGGAAGAGTGCATTATAATATTGGTTTTAGTGATAACTATTTTTAATTATATTGGGTTTATAACAATTACCTATTTTCATTAATATTTCAGTTTTCTTGTTTATGTCTCTAACACTTTTAATTTTTGACATTTTTTTGTTGTTGATTTTACTAAAATTTGTATAGTTTAATTGTTTTTACATTTTTGTCTACCTTTATAACAATTTGGATAAGTTAATGTTGAGGAAAACGTTTTGTATTATTGTTTGTAATAACATCATTTATCATACGCTTTTAATATCAATTAATATGCATTATATCCAAGTAGGGTTGTTTGTATACGTTTTTAAGCTCTTAAGACTGATTAAACTAAACATTTTTGTTTTGGAAAAGACACTATATTGGTTTAAAGCACGCATCATGGATTATATTATATAATTTAATCGGTTGATTTTCAAAAAAAATTTTTTATTAATGAAATTTTTATTTATTTCTCAAGGTTAGCACATACTAAATATTTTTATATTTTTTTGTTTGAAATAATTCAATATTTTATTTCTGTGAAAAAATTTTAATTTTATATTATTTTGAGCAAATTATTTCAACAATTTTTTTGTTTTATTTGTTTCACTCGAATACTCTTTGTTTATTTAATTGAGAAATCATAGTTAATTTTAGTCGATTGTTTAAAAACATTTAATATTAGGGAATTAATTCTATTCTTTCTCGTCGTTTTGAAACTTATTGTCTTCGAATGCATTTGGAAATTGTCGCTGTTATGGCCAGAAGTCCAAGGCAAATCCAAAGTAGCAATATCAACGCCACATTATTTTTATACGTTGGCAGACTTCTTTTGGCAATAATTTAATTAATTCTAATGTATTTAAATGTATACATTAATTTTTTTAAACACATTTTATGTAATTATTTATTTTGTATATTATATTTATTAAATTTGTGATAATGCAACTCTTGACGTCTGGTGTGATCTTGTTACTTATTTCTTTGAAGATATATTTTCATGTCATATTCATAAATAGTAATTATCATTTCTTTCCGTGTTAATAAAGCACCCATTTATTTTTTAGTTATTACTTAATTTTATTTTATTGAAAATTTAAATTATTTATTACTTTAAATAAACAAATTAACACATTTCTTTCTAATTTTCTAATAATATAAAACGCAGGTTTCGGTGAACAAAATCGCTTGTCACTATGCACCGTGCCAGATCGCAGTCGAAGAGCGCTAGGTGCTCTCTTATCGTGGCATTGTGTCAAATTTTAATTTCAATCAAAGCATTTACAATTGTTTAAAATTAAAAAAATCTTTTACCAATTAAATATTGGCAAAATGTTTTGTTAACATATTTTTATTTATTTTTAGTCATGTTCATGTTTCACAAACTGTATTAGGTAACTAAAGGAATTCGATTGTTTATGACTAAGCATCATATATAATTTAATCAAAATTATTGTAGGTCTAGCAAATATAAATTTGTTATGCTTAATTTTGGGTACTTCGATTGCCGTGCCGTGGTCATTATAATAATTAAATTTATTTTATTTTTTATAATCAAAAATTTAAATTATTAATATTTATTTATTTGGCTACCTTTAAATTGACGAAATCTATTTAAATACAGAATAAAAGCACTCACGTCTGAGCAACTTTGAATTCGTATTGAAACTTTTTAATTTTTATAAATTGTATAATAAGCATTAACGTTTTGTCTTATAGGGTAGATGATTTCAATTCATTATTAATACAATTCCATTTTTAAGCTTTTATTTAATTAACTGAGAGCAGCAGTCAGTACTGTAGAAGACGTCCGTGTTATCAGCAGCACTCAGATTATACTGTTTTTGGACTGGACCAAAAAACAAGATTTTTAATTTTTTTAGTAAATGTTATTTATATGAACCGGTATGTGTTTTATTATTTTTATTTAGAGATTTTAGCAATGGTGTAAAAGTCTTGTAAATTATATAATACAAGCGGTTTAGTTGCGCCTAACGGCGCACCAACCGCTATTTTTTAAGGGCATGTCTTTGTTCTTGAGTCAAAATCAATTTAGAAACAATATAGTTAAAAAAAGTCTTCGTTTTTTAGAAAATTATATAATATTACGATTTTTTTCTAGCCGTGTTCAAAATTCAAAAAAAAAATCTGCAAAAAAATATCAGACAAAAAAAAGAAAGACGAATAATGTTTAATTACCATTTTTTGCTTGTGGTTTAGAAGGTCAAAACGAATTGCAAAAACAAAAAAAATTAAGCATTTTGAATCAAAAGTTAAAGAATTATCTTTTGCTGCAACAAAAATAGACTTCAAGACAAATTAATTTCACAAAAAACACAAAATAACGATCGAGGGTACCCTTTTGCTTTGCAAAATTCGTAATTTTTTTGGACATTAATCTTAAACGATTTCGTCAAAATCTTCAAAATTTCCTCCTGCGGCGCCTATCGGCACCGCCAGGCCCTCGCATTTATAAAAACTTCAAAAAAGTA
Organism: Globodera ellingtonae; assembly: GCA_001723225.1. Lineage (NCBI taxonomy): Eukaryota > Metazoa > Nematoda > Chromadorea > Rhabditida > Heteroderidae > Globodera > Globodera ellingtonae. The sequence continues at coordinate 134,905 of MEIZ01000053.1, forward strand.
ACGTATTTTTTAAAGCTTTCATCTTAAATTACGATATGAGAATCGAGAAATCCCATTTTTGAGTGCTATCATTTCACTAACATTATTTTTCATTGGGGCTCCTTTTTGACAATTGTACTAAAATAAAGAGTCGAGTAAACATTGATTTTTTCGGGTATTTTAAATAAGATTATTTATGCCCATAGCAACGGTACGCGGGAATCCAGAGCTTTTTAGGCACAATTTTGAAAAATTTAATTTGGTTCAAAACCAAAAACATTCAATCAGGTCGGGAAACATTGATGATTAAGAGCATTCTTATTAATAATTTTTATAAACTGAGAAAACATAAGCGGTTATTACTTTTTGGCATTTTTAAACAATTCCTTAAAAATGTAGCAAACGCCGAAAAATGCACCCCCTAAGATAGAAACTTCATAAATTGTCTACAAAAATGAAGCAAAATATATATTTTTTGAATTTTATTAAATTTATGCCGGAAACATAACGTCTTCGATCGACGCTGAGATACGTTTTGACAGATCAGTTCTTTTTTTAATATAGTAATTATTTTATAACTTTATTTTGTTTATAAATTATAATTTATTTTTTTGGTTTAATAATTATTTCAATTCGTCACTTGTGTAGGTAATAGGATGTGAAATCTTGTTCGCGCAGCCTCGATTTGGGTCGAAGATTTGATCCTAGATTTTTTGAAATGTTATTGTTGTTTTTTTAATCCATTTTTGTTCAACAAGCTCGTGATTGTTTAAAAACAATTTAAAATTTTAGTCCAAATTAATTTTTAAATAAATGTGTGCCATCCGCACGCTTCTACTAAATTAAGTTAAAACCATTGGTAAACTTTTGTTCATGCATTTGATTTTTGCTTAGTTATCATAAAAAATTTAGGCTTTCATAATTTGTTACTTATTTTTGTATAGGGTAAGTTTATAATATATGTGTATTTTAACAGCAATACAACAAATTATGATTGATGCAGCCATTTATATTAATTATTTTTGTTCTCAATATTTTGTTTTTTCAATTAAATGTCTAAACATAATAATAACTTATCTCTTTAATTTAAAAATATTTCGATTGTTTTTTTATTTTACTTTCTTTAATGTTTTTTTATGTCTGTTTGAATCACCAACTGCTCCTATATTCGTACAAACGATTTTATTATTTGTGGGCAGTAAAATACTTTATGCAGTTAATTAAAGAAATAATTATTTTACATAAATGTTTTATTATTTTATAAAATGTTTTCAGACTTTATGGTTTAATTAATCACCAGTCGTACAACCTCGATTTATGGTAATAAATTTATTTTATAACAATGAAGGCGACGATTTTTTTTCTCATTAGTGAAAGCAAATTTTAGTCTTAAAATGGAATCAGTGTTTTAACTAGGCCAGGATTATTTTTTTGGGACTAAGTCCCCCTAAAAAAGACATTTCAGTCCTGGGCTCAGCCGGTGAAAGCAACCGGGGAATAGACAAAAATAAAGAACAAATATTTAAAAAACCAGGACCGGAATTTTGAAAAATAAATTCAATCAAAAAATTGAAATTTCAGTCCTAGTCAGGGTCCCGACAACTCTATTCTAGTAGGCACATTAAGACCAAAATTTTTCCAAACCGGAACTTTTCGTGAAAAGGCACCATTTCGTGACAAAAATTTAAAAAAAAAATCGGTGTTAACTAGAGCCAGGATTTTCAGGCACTAAAAACATGGAAATATGCACCTTAATAAGCGCTAAAACCCCCCAAAATAGACACTAAAAACGGCAAAAAGTGCCAAAAAAACAAGCGAAAAAATCAATCCCTTTGCTATTTAAATTTTTCGAACAGTTTCTTTCTCGACTTAGCTACAGTATTACCAAAATAGCACATGAATATTTTTTTTATAAAACGCCAAAATAGGCATTTTATAGGCACTAAAAATCGCTCTAATTCTAATACCTTTTGGGAAATGATTCCAATTCAATACAAATAAAATGCAAAAATTGATTTGTTCGAATGNCCCCCCCCCCCCCTCCGCAAAAATCGATGCAATGATTCGTTGGCCGTGAAGACTCACTCCGATAAAAGGAAATTAAATTCAATTATTGACAATTTGTTTATTGAAAAATTTAGTCTTTTCGTAATTTTTTATTTAAAATTTTTTTTTAAATGATCGATTATGAGGATTTTTTGTATTTAAACACTTTTTGGCAAACGAAACAATTGAACAAACATCACCAAGCCAAATGAAGAATTGGATAACAATAAAAACATTTTATTTACAAAACTTTTTTAAAATCGTTTTTTAAAATGATTTTGTTCTTGCTTTAGACATCTGAACTGGTTATTTATAGCTTTATAATTTTGTCGAGAATTGTTCGCCAATTTATTTAGTACCTTTTATTGAGCATTGAAAACACAAATTATGCTTTCCCAGCAACAAAACTCGAAATTGAAATGAAAAACATTTGCGAAATAACGAAAAGGGGACAGAGTTTTTCAACGGTTTAAATCGACATGAAAAGTAAACACAATCAAGGATTGTAGCTGAGAAATAAGGTTATTTCCGAAGAAATGAGTCTAGAGACCGCCTTTCCGAGTTTTCACTGAAAATGAGGGGAAATTGGCAAAACAACGAAAATTTCAAGCATTTTTTAATTCAATTTTGATGAGATTATGGCTTTTTCGCTTTTTGTCGGCTCCATGTAAAAGAATTAATTAATAACAAAAATTTGATTATTGATGGTTGCTAATTTAAGGTTATTCAATTGGTTTATATTCAGAAATGGCCAAGCAAGTAGTTTTCTCAGCCAGGCGGCTCCCAGACAATGTGCCATAAGAACAAATGCATATTCGTTCTAGAAATTTGAGAGTTCACATAAATATTGAGGTCATCATTACTCCAATAATTATATTTACCTTTTAATTTAGTTAGAATGTTTAATTCCGAATAATTCTTTAAAGATTTGGTAATTATTAGATTAAATAGAACTTGCATGTAAATACAGTAAAATACGCCAAGTATTGGTTCTTAGACGCTTCACAAATTTTTTGTGAAATATTTTTGACTTTTTTTATTTACTTATAATATTTTAAGCTGAGGCTTTCATGATTCTAAGCCGTATTTGCGGAAGCATTTGAAAGAGATAACAAATAAATTAATTTATTACAATAATATTTATTAATGAAAAATAAATTAGTTTGTTTATTAAACAACGTAATTATTTTTAAACATATTTTTTATCATGGAAATAATTCTTTTATATTTCCACTTTTATTTATTTGTTATTAATTGTAGTAGACCTTCCGTAATATCTGATTGTACGCGCCTCATTGATGCTCGGCCCACTCGGGAACTAATTTTTTTAAATTACTTTCTTTTAATAATCTTTCATTAATGATAATATACAATAACTTTTCATAGGGGTAAAAGAGATTTTAAAGGTTTAAGTTATACAATGTGTAAAAGTATTATCAGGGTAGGTTTTTATTAAGAATTAAATGACATCAAAGACATTGTCCTTATATCAGATTGTAGCTATTTTAAATGCACTTTCTTTTATTAAAATTTTGATATATTAGGAAAGAATTACAGTATTGGTTTAATAATTTATTGTTTATTTTTGGTTAGTTCAACACAACGTTAGATTACAATTTTTATCACAATGTGCTGGAGTCAAACCGTAGGCTTGCGCATTTTATTTATATAATGTATTCATTATAATTTATTAACGGCTTTCAACTTTTTGATGGTTTAATTTTAGTTTGTTTAAATTGCTTTCAATAAATAATTTATGATATTATTATGTGTGTTTAGAATTTTAACTATTCCTTTATACAAAATACTAAATTATATTGAAACACTTAAATTAAATGTCGGCTTCGTTTAATTAAAGAATTAAATATGCCTGTCTCTCGCGGTTTTATTTCGGCTGAGACCTTACGCATTTACTGTGAATTTATTAAAGTAAGGATTTTAACTAATATTTGGCCAGTTTTAGACGCAAACAATATTTTCTAATTGTCAATTATTACTTTATGGGTTTTAAAATATTAAAAAATTTACCATTTCATTTTTTATATATTTTTTCTGTTTATTCAAAGTCAACCATTAATATGTTGGCTCTGATTTGCATTAGTTTTTTAATTTATTTGATTTTATAATTGAATTGTTTATATTATTTTGAATACTTTTATCTTTAGCCTTTATTAGGTAAATATTAAATATTTATTTTTTAGCCATAAATAATACTCATTTTCAATGCTCAACAAAGCCTTTCCAAGTGAACGTAACACTTGCATTGTTTAGATGATATGTAATATAATGTTTCTTGCAGAGTTCAAACTTTTTTTGATAATTCATTTGTAATTTATAATTTTTTTAGCAGAAATTAAAATAAATATTTATTTTACAAATAAATAAAATTTAATTATTTTATATAAATTTATTTTAAATAAAGAGTATTTAGATATTTTTATTTATATGAAGGTATAATTTAAATCTGGCTGTATGTTATGAATTTGCAAATAGAAATTTGAGAGTCACACACGAACATTGAGGTCATTTACTACAATAATTATATTTAGCTTTTAATTTATTTAGAACGTTTTTAATTCAGAATAATTCTTTAAAGCTTTGGCAAATATTAGATTATTATTTACTATTGAACTTGCATGTGAAACACCAAAAGGCGAATAATCTCTGTTTCACAAAGTTTCATTAATTACAATTTCTTTTGATAAATGTTTTACTTTACTTTTCTGAAGGCTGTTTATACATAATTTATTTGCTATTTTATAAATAAAATCATTATTAATTTGAAGATTTATTCTTATTTGTAATTTATTATTAAAAACCCATTTTTTCAACAAACCAAAAGATAAATTGCTTATAAAAATCTGCCGAAGCGCAAGTCACTCACTCATCTTGACGGTGAATAACGAGGATAATGCGATAAAAATTTCAAAATTTCATTTTAAAAAGCTTTTATATAACATCTTATTTTTTTGGCACTATTTGGTTATCGTAAGTTGAATTTGAATTTTAAGACTTTAGTCTTTAGCTAATGATAGTATGTAAGTGATCACCTTTGTTCCGATTAAATTTTGATCATTGAGTAGAATATATTTTACTGGATGCAACCAAAAAGTTAAAAACTTGAAGCTGTTAGGAATGGAGGTGTCCAGAATTTTTGTTTTTAAATTTTAAGCTATAAAAAAATAAAAAAAACGGGGCGGGCCATCATAAATCAAGTTTCCCGCCGGACTTAAAATGTGTTTAGAGCTTAGCTTTTTTTTTTAAAAGAAAGAGGAGCTCATTTAGCAACTTTTGAACCTGGCGGCTTTAAATCGCCCCAAAGAAAATTTTTTGCAAAATCGCTTCAAAGATTTGAGGTGGTGGTTTTTTTTGGGTTTTTCGATTTGAGCACCAAGAAGCTGAATGCGRAGCTGCTTGGCGTRGCTTACGAAAAGATGGAGCAAACGCTGCTGCATCTTTTAAAAAAAAAATTGTGGCTCTAGCACAAAGTTGAAGGGGTGCCCGGCGCTTGGGCCGGTACGAGCTTCAAAAACCGGGCGCGCCGGGGCCCTCAGTAGTGTAAGGTGCCAGAGTGTTTTTGAGGAGAAAAATGTTAAGCCTAAATAGGTTGGGGTGGGGTAGTTTGACATGCTGATTCCAGAAAATAAAAAATTTTTGTTTTCGGACAAAGTGTCGACAAATTTTCGGACAAAGTGTCTAATGGCTGGGGGAGGGTGGAAATTGTTGGGGAGAGTTGGAGGGTGCTTGGAATTTGTTGGGGGAAGTTGGAAAATGGCGTTTCAGTGGAAGACAAAGTGTCGAAAATTTGGACAAAATGTCTAAAGGGGTGGAAGGGGATACGCGGGCGAAGCCATCTTTAAGCGAGCGAAGCCCTCTCTAAGCGAGCGAAGCCCTCTCTAAGCGAGCGAACCGAGCGTAGATCTCTAAGCGAGCGAAGCGAGCGTAGGGAAGGGGCGGGCGAAGCCCGCTGGGAGGACGCGGGCGAAGCCCGCACAAAGCGAGCGAAGCGAGCGTAGGGAAGGGTGGGAGGGCGCGGGCGAAGCCCGTAATATATGAAAAAAAAAATTGCAAAAAAAAATTTTCTCAAATTCCTCAAAACCGCTAGAGACAGCATCTACCCAACATCTCAGGCATGCCCGCGCGGTGACTAGTTTTAAGCTATAAAAAAATTGGCCAGAGTTTTTTTTAATTTCAAAACTAAAGGCCCCCGTTTTCTGTTTTTTCCCAAGCTCTTAGGACCCTCTCTCAAATGGGGCTTTTATCCAGATATATCCACGGATATCCGGATGCCCGTGACCATCCCACATCCCTGATTTTGATAAAAGTTTATGAAATTATTTTTAAAATCCTTACTAATTTAAACGTTTAAAACATTTTCAAATTTATGATATAAGCAATATATTGAATATCATATTTCTTAAAGATAGTTTTTTATGCTAATAATCTCAATATCATTTATTGAAAATAAATTTTGTATCACTTTTACTTGTTCCAGAGGATGGATGCCGTGTGAATAGAAAGGTTGGTCCTTTTATAAGTAATATGTTAATAAATTTTTAAATATTACTTTTTTTTTTAAAGCCAAATTGAATCTGAGACTGATTAGTATTTTTACAAAAATTTTTGACTTTTAGCTAACTTATTTTTAAGTTTATTAATAAAGATGTACCATTTCTTGTAAAAATTAGAAAATTTTGTTTAATATTACAATTTATTTCTACATTTATTTATTAGTCGCCATTTGATTTAAATTATAATTTTTTAGGTTCAATTAAATGTAGAAATCGTTTTGCGTATTTTACATTTTTTGAAAGAAAAAAAATATGCCAAGCTGAACGCTTTGTGCTAATTTTTCACAGCTTTTCCGGTACGTACCAGTGTTAGAAATATTATCGACGCTTATTTATCATTAATTTCCGTTTGTTTTTTAGGCATTAAAAACTTTAATCGTCACAAATCGATTTCTAGTCTCATTTGTGTTTAAAAATTAAATATTACGAAGAAAATAAACATTAAATCAATAAGTTTTTGAATAATAAATCAATCAATATGAATATTTATAATATTTGTTAGGATGCAAAAAATGTGCAATAGCTCGCAGTATCTACAGATGGTCTCTTTTTTCGCAGTAATAAATATATTTTTTTAAAATATACTTTATTTGTTTTTAAAGCCTTTTTAAAAATTTATTTGAATTAAAAATTTTTAAATTCAAAATTGGTTTTATTAGGTATATCTTAAATTTAACATCCAAACAAAAATAGATTGTTTCCTGATCCAAAGTTTGATATTTTTAAATTTTTTGTATAAATGTTTGTATACTACTTAATTAATTAAGCTTTATTTTAAATGTATATTTTTGGAATTGATTAATTTTGTTTACTAACTTGAATTTAAAGGGCTATGCCTTTAGTAAAATCAAAGGTTTTAATTCCTTTATTTTTGGGGTCACAAAGTTCCCATAGAAAAAGACATTTCAGTCCACCGGAATTTTGAAAAAACGGAAGCAAATTTCAGTATGGTAAAAATTCAAATTTCAGTACCAGTCCCGGTCCCGAGAAACTCTATCTTTCGGGAAATCTCGATCTTTTAACTTGGCCAATATTTAAATTAAACTCAAAAAATAGGCACTAACACGCCAAAAAGTGTCAAAATAAAAACTAAAAATCCGAAAAAAAATCAATCACTTTGCGCTCAATTTCAAATCAAATACTTCAGTAATCACATGTTTTGTATAAAATAGCAAAATCCTTTAAGGGGTTTGGTCAAAGAAAAATCATTTTTAGGCGCATTTAGTTAAGAGAATTTTTTTTTGATTTTTATGGTACTTTTCGTTTTTTGCATTTTTCTTAAGAAATTAAAAACGCCAAAATAAGCAATAAAATTCGCTCGAATTTTAATGGCTTTTGGAGAAAATGCTATTTTTGATTGAAATAATTCAATATTTGATTGTTTTTTGTAAAAATCATAAATTTTTAGCTTGAAACCTTAGAAACAAAGAACACATTTTTATTAAATCCAAAAATCCGTTCTGTCGCTCCAATTTCTTTCTTAAAACAACTATTTTTTGGGGTTTATAATTCGCTTTAGACTTTCCTGATATATTCTTTAATTATGATAAACTTAATTTGCATTTCCAGGTGAATTTGTTTTCCAACACTTATTTTATTTACTTATTTATAATTTGTCAATAATTGGAATACATATGTATTGCATATTTTTATATTATGATTTTTTTATCTTTGAACATATAATTTTTTTTAAATTTCTTGTTCAACATAACTATTTTATAATTTATAAGATAGATTTGCTTATACCAATTTAATCAAATGGTTCCGGAGTTGTAAACAAAGCCTTTGACACGTGTATAGTTGAAATCTTTATTGTTCATCAATTCGTGCTCAACATAAATCCTTATCTTTGCAGAATCGACTTCCGTTTTTAAATTATTCTTTTATCATTTGTGTTTATGTCAAATAAGTTAACACTGAAATTTAATTTTAAAATCGCTTATTTAGTTAATTTTTAACGAATTTAAAATATTTTAAGTAGGTATCATTCGTGTGGTTCGTAAAATGAAATCGGCCGGCATCGATCAGCTGGCGCGTCTTATCGTGCATCTGTCAAATGCCAACATTTTAGCGATTGTCACAAAATTTAAATCTTGATTTTTTAAATTAAAATAAATAAATGTGTTATTTTGGTTTTTAATGTTTGAATTCATTACTAAAATGCTTATGATAAAGGTTGACCTTAATGAAAAAACAATCAGAAGCTTCGTGTATAAAATTTATTTTAAAAATGCACGGATTGCGTCTGAATTTTTTTTATCGCTTTTCTTTTTTTATCTAAATTAAATTTAAGTTTTTATTACCAATTTAAAACATTTAAGCATTGTTTAGAAAAAATACGAAGTTATTGATAAGATATTCTTTTATTAAATTTTTTCCATTAAACGCTGGTTTTGTATGTTTTTTCTCAGTTTGCTTCTTTGTTTAAATAATTGTTCCCGTTGAGTCTACAGCGCCAATCAGTTGTTCGTGGGCGGCTTTCATTTGTTTATGTCATTCGAATTTCATTTAAATTTTACCACCCTAAGAATTAATACTATTAATTGAGGAGTCTGAGAAAAGTGATTGATTGTTCAATATTTATTTAGTTTGGTTTTTTAATTGTTTAAATTATTTTCTACCTTTTATACACCTTTATTTTCAAATAAACAAATGAATTTAAAATGAAATATTTTTACCACATTTTTTAGTGATACTTTTATTAGATATATAACAGGGTTTAATTAATCCAATTCTAATGAATTTAATTATTTTTGAAAAAAATGTATTAATTAAAAAGCGTATTTCGTTCATCTCGCGATTAACTTTTGGCCTTAGGCATCTTTCGTCCTTTCGTTGTAGCAAATTATCGGCCGCAAAGAAAACCATTATCGCAATAATTATACAAATTGGCAATGATTTGAGTAATAAATTTTAATTTTTCTTTTTATTTTTTTTAATTTGGTTTTTAGGACGCTCGGAGCTCCATAACATGGCGGCAGATGCCGAGGGTATTTTTTCCAAAATGCGGTCGCACAGCCTAATCTTTAAATTTAACTAATCCAATTACCTATTCTATTATTAAACAATCGATTCGGACTTCACATTTTTAGATAAATAATCTATTTTTTTCATGTAAGATCCGATTTCGTTTGTGTTGACGGCTGAATTTTTTCATCGTATGCTTTAAGTTCTCATTCGATTGAAAATTAAAATTGTTTAATTTATTGAGAAATTAAATGTTGAAGAGTATTAAACTATACTTTTAACAACACATTTGTTTGGTTTTGGTTTATTCATTAAAGGTACCCTCGTTGGGGATTTTAATAATATGTTTATTTTTTGTTATATTATTTTAAAAACGCCAACTTAATAATTAGCTCCTCCTCCAAAATTTCTATTGTTCCCATCTCTTGCCGCGGGCCACTAAAGATCATCCTCCGTTTAAACGGGCACATTTAATTGTATTTTTATTTTGGATATTTTCATAAGTTTTATTCAAAAACATACGTTATTTAATCGTTATTTATTAAATTTTATTAGTGATGAACTGTAAATTAACTTTTTTGTTATCGGCCCTATTCTTGCCCTCCGCACGCTTGAACAGAGTGATAGTTTTTAGCAGTATCTTCAATCTGCCGTCTTTAAAATTTACTTCGTTCTCCTGGTCGCGTGGAGTACAAAAATTATTTTTTAATTTTGTTTTTTTACTATTTCATTTTCAAATTTTTGCGTTGCAATGGCGGCAAAATTTTATAGACAAATGTTAATTTGTTTTTATATCTTGATTTAAATTTTTTTTGCTATTTTTAGAAATTACCAACTTTTATTGTGTTTAAACCGCCAGGCTCAGCTAGTATTATCTCTCAGCCGTATTTTTTTTAGATGCCCAATTTCTTTTTTTATTTAATATTTTACATATTTCGTGAGACTATTTGGTGTGGTCCTGCTTAAGTAATGGCGTTGACCCGGTATGGCACTAAATTTCATTTTTGTGGTAAAAATTGCATAATCAAAAGCGATTCATTCGAAATTTTGAAAATATGGAAGAATTTTAAATTAACATTTTTTGGTGCAGATTTTTTGGTTTTGAAAAAATATTTTATTTTATGTCGAGTTTAAGAAAATTTATTTTCTAAAAAAAATTTCTAGCATCTATTGTACATATGAAATACTCAAAGATATTTTGCCCCTTTTTTTAAAACTTTTTCTCTAGTAAATCGAGACAGAAATCTTTGAATTTTAAATCTAATAAAATTATGGAATTTTGAGATCTTTTATTTCTTATCTTTACTCGAGATCAAAATTAAATTTTTTAAAATATAAAAGTTGAAAGGTAATTCAATGCGTTCTATTTAATTATATTTCCACTTGCATAATGTTTTTTTGTTTATAAATGATTTTTCTTAATCATATTAAGCATTATTTTTTTGAGCATTTGTTTAAACGACAAGAAATATATAAAAACAAAATTGTTATTTTGCATAAACAAATTGTTCCGCTCCGTTGACACCGGGCGATCGCACGTTCAGTAAACGTAATATGTCCTCTCTCATAAAAAGTCACTTTTCTCTATTCTCAAACATTTTATTTTATGTTTGGATATATTATTTGTTTTCTTCTGTATATTTTTTTTTGCGCGATAAAATGTCTTTAATATACTGGTTAGATCGTTGAAAGTTTTATGTAAATTAAGTTTGTATAAATATATTTATCTTTCAAGTTGTTTTTGTTAATGTTTGAATTAATTAAGATACAATGCCCAACAAAACAAATGTTTTTATAAATCTTGCATTTAATAATATTATACTCATCGGTTTTTTAAATTGCCGTTTATTTTACTAAGAATTAATCAAATTTGTTGAATATTTATTATATTTAAATGAACTTCATGAAGCCACTTGGCGATTGAATGTTTTTTTGTTGTCTGGCGTTGAGCTTGAGCTCTCATTTGAGTGAAAATGGACATTGTTTAATTTATGTAGATGTTTAATGTTAAAAAGTATTATACTTTTTTTGCAATATATTCGTTTAGCTTTGATTTATTCTTTAATACCTTTTTATTATTTTATTTTTATTTAAGTTTATTAGCCGCCTCTGCCAAATGGACTCGCGCATCATCGGCTCACCGGAATCACCTGGCTTGGGTGAGACGTGGTTATGTACAAACGTTACGGTGATTGTTTGGAAGAATGCAGTAAATCTTTTTTTTTTAATTTGACACATTTTTTCTATTAAATTCCATTCTTTTTTCGGATATTTTATGTATTTTTCACACTTAATTTTTTGTGTTCTTTTTTTAAAATCAATTAGGTATTTTTAATTGCGATTTGTTTTTGATTGATTAAATTTATGGATTAGTGTTTTATTTATTAAAAGATCACAAACTTCCAGATAGCTACCGGGTCTTAAGTTCTGTTCGTTAGGGCAATATTGATTTTATGTTATATATTGAAATTTCTTATATGCTTTACAATAACCAGGTAATTTAACAATATATTATTTATCTTTTGCCATTTAATTCATGAAATATGATTATTGTTTTAAGTTAAGAATAAGCGTTTATTTATTGAAATTAAATATTTCTTAGCTGCTGAAATAAATAAAAAATAGGTTATTTACTGCGCATTTTGTATGTTTTATGGGCGCTACAGGTCAAAAAGCTGCCCATAGTGTTCTTTAAAGTTGGCAACATCGGGGTTGTAATGTTTTTAATATTTTTATTGTGACCATATTTTTGTATTTTGTCCAACATGAATCTTTTTTTATTTACAAAATCTTCAAAGCTTTATGCTAATGTTATGTAAATTATTTTTATGTTTTTCTCTGCAAACCTAATTATTCAATTAAGGGCTTTATAAATTTAATAAACTGCCACTATAATATTTATATATTATAATTATTGGTAAGCTGGTTGCATTTTTCCATGACTCGCTTGCTTACTCTGTAACTTTTTCGAGTTTTAATTGCCGTTTCACTGCTTCTGCTGTAAATTATGTTTACCGTGAATATTGTATGTTTATTGCTGGTTTGCACTTTATTAATCCTTTAATAAGTAAGCTTTTTAGCTAAAATTAAATTAGTGAATTCACAAATATTTTAATATTTCTAATCTTCAGAAGCTCTGCTCTCGCGTTTCCTGACATAATTTTTTTCGCTGCAAATTAAGCCTTTGATTTCTACTTTTACCGCAAAAATGTTTTGAAATCTAATCTGTTTTTTATTATGATTATGCTGTGGCTTTCATTTATCTTTATACGAAGCAATAATTTATTCCTTATAATCGTTTATTTAATACTTTATTAAATATTCGTTTAAAACATAATTGGCATCCGAGCTTCAACGAAGTATTTACGCGCTGAACCGCGGGAGGCTGTATGATAATCAAAATTTTCATCCATTGAACGGAATTTCGTAACACATTTGAATGATTCGATTAGTTCAAATGTTAATTTTTCTTGTTTGATAGTCGTAAAATAAAATTACTTTTTTTATTTGCATAAAGCCTATAGATTGTTGTAAACTTGGTCAAATGGTAAAATTTTAAAATAAAATTAATTTTTTCACATTTGATTAAGTCGATTTATGTTTATGTTTTCTCAAGCAACAAATTTCGCCTCCCTCCAGTTAATTAGCAAAACAGCGTTTAGTCCATTCATTTATTTTTTGGTCCTTGGTTAATAAAAAAAATGCAAATTTTACAGTTTTAATTTATTTCTGTGCCTTTATTGCGTGTAGTTGGTAGTTATCTATTTTTGGTAGATATTTGTTTGAATAAATTAAAATGTTATTTATTTTATAATTTATGGTTAAGTTAATTTTTAATTTTTTTTTGCTGTAAATAAAAAATAAATAGTATTTAAAGAAGTTGTTTATTTTCAATTTTTAGTTGAAACTTAAAAATATGGTTTAGGTTTGCCTGAGCTTCAACTTTCGCTGACCAACATTACGAGAACTTGAAAATTCTTTAAAATGTTTATTTTAAACTTAATTCAATTTCTATTTATGTATTTAAGAGTTTATCGATAATTGTTTTTAAATTATTCTTGATTATGGGAATGCACATCTTTTCTTCATTGCTTTTTATTCGTATTTATCTAAAACTTTTTAACTAATGCTCGACGATGGTTTCACAATCAAAATAGGTCAAGCGCTGCCCCACCTGCAACACCAATTCTACTAAAATTATTTAATTATTTAACTTTATTTCTATAATTGCTGTATTGTGGCATTATTTTTGCAAGCGCAATTCGTGCAGTTTAAAAATAAAAAATATTTTAAAATAAATTAAACTGTTTTCTTTTTTTTTGTTACTTGTTAATTTGGAAAAAATTTTAGTTTTGCAATATTTTAGTCATGGTAAGGAGGACTTTATCCATATGGTCGTGCCAAACGGTTGATGTTGACATATTTCTTTATTTTAGCTATCAAAATTTTAAAAGCAGCTTTTTATTTTTACGCGACTTTTACGACGAACTTTCGAATTTTACTTGAAACCTTAATATTTATACGCTCTTATTTAGTGAAATTTTGTATTATTTAATTAAAAATTCTCCACACACAATTAATATTTTGAACTATTTTTTAAATTAATAAATTAACCTGTTGATAAAGCTTTTCTAAAATTTAATAAGTAAAGATTATTTTATTATTTGTTAATAAACGAATAATATTTTTTGCATATTTACAAAAATTCTTGCTCATGCGGCCCGTCCGTTCCTTGTCGTTTTTTATAGTCGCGCCAACTTTTTTTGATTGAAAAGTTAATGTTATTGGCAATTCATTGAAATTTATATTAATATTCTTAAACAAACGCAATACATTTTTGTATTATATATTGACTATAAAATCGACTTTATGTGTACAAAGTTATATTAATTTTTCTAAAATTCATTGTATTTATTCAATAAGATTTTATATGTTGATTTGTATATTATTAAATTTATTTATTTGGAATTTTTTAAATTCATTTTTGAAAAGATGAAATCATTAAAGAGTAAAATTTATTTTTATTTTTGCGATTATTAAAAATTTTCAATAAGCATATTAAAGTTGAGTGAATTATCTTTTTTCGTTGATTTTTACTTCTGGCAGCTTACATAAGCATTATTTTTTATTTTTACCTATACATTGTTTATTAGTTTTGTGTTGTTTTTGACTAATGTTATTTTATTTTAAATTAAATTTATTTTTATTAGCTCGGCTAGTTTTAAATTATGTCGGCTGTCCTGAAAGCCAATTTTTTCTTAATTTATGCATTTTTATTGAAGACCTGTAAATTGTTTAGTTAACAGAATAAGCTTTTGAAGTGCCCGTGCTTACACATTTTATCTCTTAAATGAATTAATTGGATGAAAATAATTTACTTTTCAATTTTGTTTACTTTTTTGATGAGATTGAACAAAACTTATTCAAATTATTTATATTTTATTATTGTCGTAACTTATTTATTTTGCTTTTGTATGTTTTTTTAATATTTTTATTACTTTATAACTCCAAACCAATTTAGTTATTATATCAAACATTTATAACCTTTGACGTTCGACAGCCAGCCGGTCTGGTATTATGGTGTATTGATACCCTAGAGTGATGCATACGATTGAGTTTCAGACATTGATCTTTCCCATCAATTTTGCCACTTTTTCATGGCCTCTCGCATTACTGCTGGGAATTTTACTGCTAGATTTATTTTTCATTTATAAATAACTGAATTTTTTTTTTTGGAATTATTTTTATTGGACTTTTTTATTTTAATTATTTTTTGTTGGCTATATTTTTTGCTTCTTAGTTTCCCGATGATTTTGCTTGACAAGCAGATCGAGCCATGTTTTCTCTTTCCAAACTTCGGTTCGCATACAAATAGACAAAATTAATCATTTAAATCTTTAGTTTTAAATGGTCTTTTAAATTTATGAACTAGGAAATATAATTATAGTTTAATATTTTTATTTTTAAATTACTATTTTTAGATCAAAAAATTTAATTATACAATAAATTTTAATATTTTATAATATCTTTGGTCGTATTGTCACTTGAAAGAATATGTTCGTGGTATATTTGATTGCATCTAAATTTTTATTGGAATATTTTTATTTAAAAGGGTGGATTTGGCAATTGATTCTGTGAACGAATTTACTAAAACCGACGTGCGTATTGCTGTTTTTTGTTTAAAATAGTGATAAATATTACCTCACACATTTAATTACCCGTTCGATGGTTCTAACGTAAGAAAGGTTTATTCTTAATGTTTAAATTTATAACAGGCATTAATTTTATAAATTAAATGAGTTTTCATTAGTTTAGTTTATTTATTTTTAATATTTAGACACGATACTAAGGACCGGATTTTTAAGGTTTAACCTATTTTTGCGAACAAGGTTTGGCAAGAGAAGCCCAGAAATAGCGTTCATTTAGAAAAATTTTTGAATTAGAACGACTTTTTAGTCCTTATAAATCCCTATTTCGCCCTTTTTGAGAATAAATCCCTCATTTTTCCGAAAATTTCTTAAGAAAAATGCAAAAAAAAGAAATCTACCCCTAAAATCAAATTTCTTCTCCAAAAAATCACCACAAAAACCAAAAATGGATTTTAAAGGTTTTCACGCAAAAATGTTAGTTTTAGCACATTTAGTCCCTATTTTGCCACTTTTTGGGCAGTTCCCATTTTGGGGGTTTAATCCATATTTTAATTCCCTATTTCACGTTTTTAGTCCCTAAAAATCCGGTCCCTAACAATAATTGGTTCAATCTTTAAATTTATGGCAGGCATTAATTTTATTAATTAAATGAGTTTTCATTAATTTTGTGAGTTTATTTATTTTTATGTTGCAGAAAACTTTTATTAATTCTTATAATCAAACTGAATTGACGTAATGTTGAACGCGTTATTGCTCTGATGTAGTTGAGCGCTCATGCTCTCGACCACTCTCTACGGCAATTAAATTAGAGCTTTCTCAACTGCAAACCCACAATAAAAGATCATTTATTTTAATTATGTGTTTAATGTTTTCGATAATTTTTAAATGATTTATTTTTTATATTTGCGATCATAAAAATTTTGAATAGGCCCGCGCGACACATTTTATCTCATTCTTGTGTATGTCTCTAACAAGCATTATAAATTCCTTTGAATTTTTACATTTTTTTGTTGTTGATTTAACTAAAATTTGTATAATTTAATTATTTACAATTTTGTCTCTAACCTTAATATTTTTAAGTATTCAACCTTTAGCAAAAGTCAAACCATTACTTATACCTAAATCGTTTTTTGATTGACAAAGTTAATGTTATTGGCAATTAATTGAAATTTATATTATAATTTTTAAACAAACGCAATACATTTTTGTATTATAAATTGACTATATATTTTATCGACTTTATGTGTACAAAGTTATATAAATTTTTCTAAATATTGAATTGGAGGTTGATAATTATATTACACTTTGAAAATTAAATAAATTACTCATTGTATAATCCAATATAAAATTTTATATATTGATTTTATATTATTAATTTATTTATTTGGACTTTTTAAAATTCATTTTTGAAATATTCTATTTTGCATATCAAATGAATGTAATTGAATTTTTATTTAATTAAATATCAAAACATGATTTAGTTTATTTATGCATGAGTTTTTCCAAAAATATGTCCAAGGAAGCAGATGAAATCATCAAATAGTAAAATTTATTTTTATTTTTGCGATCATTACAAATTTCGAATAAGTATATTAAGGTTAAGCAAATGGCGATGTTTGGTTCATCTGCTGCTCATTAATACGCCAGCATTGTCTTTTTTCGTTTATTTACTTCTGGCAGCTTACATAAACATTATTTTTTATTATTACCTATACATGGTTTTTAGTTTTGTGGTGTTTTTAACAAAAGTTATTTTATTTTAAATTAAAATTTATTTCTATTAGCTAGGCAGTATTAAATTATATCGGCTCGTCCCGAAAGTCAATTTTTTCGTAATTTATGCATTTTTATTGAAGACCTGTAAATTGTTTAGTTAACAGAATACGGCATTTGAAGTGCCCGCGTGACACATTTTTTCAACACTGGCTCGATGAAAGCACTTTTTGCATTTTATTAGCTTAACAAGGAACAGAAATGTTCGACTGTCGCGATCAGAAAAGGTTTATAACTGGCGTTGTCCGTTGAGAGCTTAAAGCATTTTTCTTATTTATTTTAAGTAATACATTCATTTAAAATACGACCTAATTTTGTAAAAGTTGCATTTTGCTGAAAAACCCGTAGCAATGTTTAATTTTTTTATATTTAATTCCAATTATTTTTTCTTTTGATGTCTAAACGTTTCAGAGAGAATTTTATTTTATTTTATAATTTCTTTATTTTTATATATCATATTGTTTTTTTTATAATAACATTTTGCATTTTGAAATCATTGCTATATTTGGAAGCTAAAAAATTATATTTTTTTTAGATGTTATTTGCGTACTCTTTATGTCTAAAATAAGTTAATTGGAAGAAAATAATTTACTTTTCAATCTTTTGTTTACTTTTTGTTGAGATTTAACAAAACTTATTTCAAAAGATTTATCTTTCATTTATTATTGGCGTAACTTCTTTTTTATTCTTTCCATGTTAATAAAGCACACATTTTATTTTTTAGTTATTAGTTAATTTTATTTTATTGAAAATTTAATTATTTATTATTTTTAATAAACAAATTAACACATTTCTTTCTCATTTTCTAATAATATAAAACGCAGGTTTCGGTGAATAAAATCGCTTGTCACTATGCGCCGTGCCAGATCGTAGTCGAAGAGCGCTAGGTGCTCTCTTATCGTGGCATTGTGTCAAATTTTAATTTTCCTTCAAAGCATTTACAATTGTTTTAAAATTAAAAAAACATTTACCAATTAAATATTGGCCAAATGTTTTTGTAACATATTTTTATTTATTTTTAGTCAATGTTCATGTTCCACAAACTTTTTTTTTGTTGTTGCTATTATTTAATCTCGGAATGTCTCATCCTTTCACTATTGCCTTGCGTTTTGACAGATCAGTTCCTTTTTTGATATTAGTAAATAGGGTGTGAAATCTTGTCCGTGAAACCATGATTTGGGTCGAACATTTGCTCCTAGATTTTTTGCAATATCATAGTTGTTTTTTTAAATTCATTTTTGTTCTCGTGATCGTTTAAGAACATATTTAAAATTTTAGCCCACCGCACGCTTCTCCCCAATTAACCAAAACGATGAGTAAAACTTTTGTTTATGCATTTGATTTTTGCTTAGTTATCGTAAAAAATTTCATAATTTGTTAATAAAATTTGTTATATTTTTGTTATAAATATATGTGCATTTTAACAGCAATACAACAAATTATGACTGATACAGCCATTTACTGTATATTAATTATTTTTGTTCTCAATATTTTGTTTTTTCAATTAAATGTCTAAACATAATAATAACTTATCTCTTTAATTTAAAAATATTTCAACTGTTTTTTATTTTACTTTCCTTAATGTTTTTTTATAGTTAGTCGAATCGCCAACTGCTCCTATATTCGTACAAACTTTATGATTTGTGGGCAGTAAAATACTTTATGTAGTTAATTAAATTATTAAAGAAATAATGATTTTACATAAATGTTTTCTTATTTTATAAAATGTTATTTAGACTTTATGGTTTAATTAATCGCCATTTGTACAACCTCGATTTATGGTAATAAATTTATTTTATAACAATGAAGTCGACGATTTTTTTCTCATTAAAACTGAAAACAAATTTTAGTAAAATGGAAAATTGAAATTACAGAACCATTCCCGACAAGCTCCAATTCTATGTAAGAGGTACACAAAGTCTATGCGTTTACCCAAAATATTCCTTAATAACCTAAACCAAATTTTACTAAACAGAAATTTTAGTAAATGGCAAAATGCACTAAATTTCAAAAGATCAAAAATTGTTTACAAACAATTTGATTTTAAAAATCAGTGTTTTAACTAGGCCATGATTATTTTTTTGGGACTAAGTCCTTAAAAAAGACCTTTCAGTCCTGGGATCAGCCGGTGAAACCAACCGGAGAATTACAAAAATAAAGAAAAATAATTATTTAAAAAACCAGGACCGGAATATTGAAAAATAAATTCAATCAAAAAATTGAAATTTCAGTCCTAGTCAGGGAGGGTCCCGACAACTCTATTCTAGGAGGCTCATTAAGCTCAAAATTATCACAAACCGGAACTTTTTCGTACACTAAAAACGCCAAAAAGTGCCAAAATAAAAACTAAAAAGAAATCAATCCCTTTGCTATTTAAATTTTTCGAACAATTTCTTTCTCGACTTAGCTACAGTATTACCAAAATAGCAAACATGAATATTTTTTTTATAAAACGCCAAAATAGGCATTTATAGGCACTAAAAATCGCTCTAATTCTAATACCTTTTGGGAAATGATTCCAATTCAATACAAATAAAATGCAAAAATTGATTTGTTCGAATGNCCCCCCCCCCCCCTCCGCAAAAATCGATGCAAATGATCGTCGGTGGGCGGTGACTCCGCTAAACGGGAATTAAATTCAAATTGAAACATTTTTATTGGGAAAATATTGTCAGCTTTTCGTAATTTTTCATCTAAAATTTTTTTTTAAATGATCGATTATGAGGAATTTTTTATTTAAACACTTTTTGGCAGACGAAACAATTGAACACCACCAAGCCTAAACGAAGAATTGGATATGTATCAATATGAAATTTGTATTTTACAAAACTTTTTTAAAATCGGAAAAATTTTTTAAGATTATTTTGTTCTTGCTTTAGTCATCTGAACTGGTTATTTAAAGCTTTATAATTTTGTCGAGAATTGTTCGCCAATTTATTTGCTACCTTTTATTGAGCATCGATTAAAATAAAGTACAAACGAAATTGTAAAAGAAAAGAAATTATACGTTGATTAAAATACAAATTATGCTTTGCCAGCAACAAATTTCCGAGTTTTCACTGAAAAATGAGGGGAAATTGACAAAACAACAAAAACTTCAAGCATTTTTTAATTCAATTTTGATGACATTATGGCTTTATCACTTTTTTGTCGTGTAATAATGTTTTTTTGATTTAATTTTTTAGTAACAATAAATTAACATTTATTTTACAAATAATTTAATATTTATTATTTTAAATAAAGTTTAATTATATATTTTTACTTTATTGATATGAACGGTACAATTTAAATCGCCATTTCCGGCAGCTGGCTGTATGTTAGTTTTGAGAGAGTGGATCCAATTGAGAAGTGAAGAAAATTCTTTAAAATTATTAAAATTTCTTATCATTTATAATTTAAGCGCACCTTTCCATCTTTTTGGAATTTGAATTATGGGTTTATTTTTGTCCATTGGATGTTTTTTTATTTACAAAATCTTCAAAGCTTTATGCTAATGTTATGTAAATTATTTTTCTGTTTTTCTTTACAAACCTAATCATTCAATTACGGGCTTTATAAATGTTAATAAATGAATTTTAAGGTTTTCAATAGTAATAAATTGACACTATAATATTAATATATTATAAGTATTCTTAATTGCATTTCTCTTTTATTAATTGTAGTTTGTATTAATTTATATTATTTATTTAAAATTTAATATTATATCTATTTAAACAATGCGTAGTATTATATTGCTTTAGTATTTACCTGAAAATATTTTTTGCATAATCAATTTTGATGTATTGCCTTCAATGTTTTAATTTTTATAATCTACTTTAATTGTTACTGAACGAGTTTTTCAGAATTCTGGACCACAAAATTTTTCCTGTTTCTAATATTGGTTGAAAGTTAAATTAATTTAAATCTTATTTTTAATATATTTTATTTTGTTGTATTTTCTCGTACAAAAATTGTCTTTTTCACAATTTCCAGGCGATTAGAATGATGGCGCAACCTGCTACACATGAGACGCAGAAATCTGGTTACGCCCTCTGTAGGCGCCGTCCTTTGGACTACCTAATTGTTGAAAAAATACCGATGATGTTTATTTTAAGCTGATGCTTTCATGGTTCTAAGCCGTATTTTCGGAAGCATTTGAAAGAGATAACAAATAAATTAGTTTATTACAATAATATTTAATTTAATGAAAAATAAATTAGTTTGTTTTAATTATTTTTAAACATTTTTTTTATCATGGAAATAATTCTTTTTTATATTCATTTATTTTTTATTAATTGTAATAGACCCTCCGTAATATCTGGTTGTACGCGCCTCATTGATGCTCGGCCCACTCGGGAACTAATTTTTTAAATTATTTTCTTTTAATAATCTTTCATTAATGATAATATACAATAACTTTGCATAGGGGTAAAGAGATTTTAAAGGTTTAAGTTATACAATGTGTAAAAGTATTATCGAGGGGTATAGGATTTATTTAGAATTAAAGACATCAAAGACATTGTCCTTATATCAGATTTTTGCTATATTAAATGCACTTTCTTTTATTAAAATTTTGATATATTAGAAAAGAATTACATATTGTTTTTATTTGGTTAGTTCAACATAACGTTAGATTAAAACTTATTTTATCACAATGTGCTGGAGTCAAACCGTAGGCTTGCGCATCTTATTTATATAATGTATTCAATATAATTTATTAACGGCTTAACTTTTTGATGGTTTAATTTTTAGTTTAAATTGCTTTCAATACCCACCATGTTGGCTCAGATTTGCATTACTTTTTATTATTTTAAAAATATTTTTAAATACTTTGATCTTTAGCCTTTTTTCAGCTATAAATAATGTCATCATTAAGGTTCAACAAAAATTGTTTTATTATTTAAATTATTTAAATAAAGTTTATTTAGATATTTTTATTTATATGGTATAATTTAAATCTGTTTGTATGTTATGAAGTTGCAAATAGAAATTTGATAGTTCACATACGAACATTGAGCTCATTTACTATAATAATTATATTTACCTTTTAATTTATTTAGAATGTTTTTAATTCAAAATAATTCTTTATGGATATAATTAATTTTTTTGCATTGCTTGCTATTTTATAATATAAAAATCATTATTAATTTGAAGATTTATTCTTATTTGTAATTTATTATTAAAACCATTTATTCAACAAACCAAAAGTAAAATTGCTTATTAAAATCTGCCGCAGCTCAAGTCACTCACTCATCTTGACGGGAATAACGAGAATAATTCGATAAAAATTTCAAAATTTCATTTTAAAAAGTTTTTTTTAAATTTTTTTTGGCACTATTTGGTTATCATAAGTTGAATTTAAATTTTAAGACTTTAGTCTTTAGCTAATGATTGTATGTAAGTGATCACCTTTGTTCCGATTAAATTTTGTTCATTGAGTAGAATATATTTTACTTGAAGATTTGCAACCAAAAAGTTAAAAACTTGAAGCTTTTAGGAATGGGAGGCGTCCAGAATTTTTGTTTTTAAATTTTAAGCTATAAAAAAATTGAGCAGAATTTTTTTAAATTTCAAAACTAAAGACCCCCGTTTTGTGTTTTTCCCAAATTTATTTTTTCCGGATATACCACGGATATCCGGTTGCCCGTGACCATCCCACATCCCTGATTTGATAAAAGTTTATGAAATTATTTTAAAATCCTCACTAATTTAAACGTTTGGACATTTTCAAATTTATGATATAAAGCAATATCATTGAATATTATATTTCTTAAAATTATAGTTGTATTTATTTTTAGATAGTTTTTTGTGCTAATAATTTTAATATCATTTATTAAATAATATGTTGTATTTGAAATTATTTATTAAAATTCAGAAAAATTTGTTTAATATTACTATTTATTTTTACATTTATTTATTAGTCGTTGTTGATTTAATAATTTTTTTAGGTTAATTTAGATGTAGAAATCGTTTTGCGTATTTATCATTTTTTGAAAGAAAATATGCCAAGCTGAACGCTTTGTGCTAATTTATCCCAGCTTTTCCAGTACGTATGTCAGTGTTAGTTCTTGTCATTTCAGAAAATCCATTGATGAACTTTTCAACATCGCGTCTATTTCTGTAAAATATTTAATGAATAATATGTATAATTGTTTAAAATATTATTAACTAGTGATGTAATTTATATGCATGGCAGCGTATATTTTAATTTTAACATAAAATAAAATATTATATTAGTCTTTTCAAAATACTGCTGTTTGCTTTTTATTTAAATATTTGTAAAACTTCGACGGCACTTTTTTCACAATTTTTGCATGAAATGGTACAATGCAATTTTCCAATTTCGAGCGTGGGAAACAGCAGGTGTTGTTGTCATTGTCATCGCACTCCACGCTGCGCAAGCCTACCTCTTAGTTCTTTAAGCCATTTAGGCGCATCTTAAACAGGTAACGATTTTTTAGAACTAACAAAATTATTTTTTAAAAATAATTAAAAACATTTATATATTTTGAATTAGAGTGACTATTAATCAGCAGCTTATAGATTTTTCATAAAATATTCGATTTTTTTAATATTTAGATAACTTTGTTGACCGTAAACTAAATTAGAAATTTTTTACTTTATTAATATTTTGGGGATAATGGTTTGAGAGGGCTTTTATACGCCTCTTGTTTGGGGTGCCAACAATTTTGTTTACGGTTAAAACGTTTGTCTACATTTTGATTTATATATTTTGCCCAATTTCTAAATGCTATTTTGGTTTTCATCCAATTGTATTTCCATAACATTTTATTCTTTTCATAACCTCTCTCAAAATTTTGTTTTATTTCTTCTTTTTCTTTATTTTGGTTATTCATTTCGTTAATTTTTAATAGCATTTTTCTTACGACATTTATTGGCCCACCTTTTTGTTGTCCTTCCTTTGCTTTGTACTTTTGTAAACATTTTGTTTTACATTAAATGCTTATTCATTCTATTGTCCGCCCTTTCTCATTTTGTTTCATCATTTCATTTCATTGATCATTTTAATTAAATTTTATTATTAATAATTTATAGTTTTTTATAATTTTTGTTTTATTTTTTAGGTTCTTTATTGACTTATTTCTCGCGGTCGCGACAAAGCCAACGAAAATCATTGCGCTAATAGGTGCAGTGCAGGAAATCCTTGAATAAATGGTTTCTTGGAAATTTTTCATTTTTTAAATGTTAAGATAATTTTATTGTTTTTTTAAAAAATTTACTAATTAATTTAAATTCTTTTTGTTGAATTCAAAATAACAACTTAACAATTTAAATAAAAGTTGAAAAACGATGAGTTTATTGTTGTTTATTTTATTTTGCTCTCTGTTCCATAACAAAGGCTCTCTTGGGGGTTTATGCTGACGCATTTGGTTGACGGCATTTCTTATGGTATAAATTAAGGCAACATTTTATTTTTATTTTTTATATTAAGTTTAATTGGATAAAGAATTGATAATCTAGGTAATAGTTTAAAATTTATTTATTATTAACACATATAAAAATTGTAAAAAGTTTATTTGTATGCTTTTATTTATTTTTTATTTTGTTCTACAAAACTGGTACAACTTCGACGTTTTTTTTTCAAAATTTTTTGCATGAAATGGACAAATGCACTTTTTTAATCATTTTTCATCGCAATCCACGCGCAACCAGTTTCGCTCGCAATTCCTTCAGCCATTTAGGCTCACCTTAAACAGGTAACGATTTTTTAGAATTAAAAAATCATTTTTTAAAAATATAAAAAACATTTATACATTTTAAATATAAAATGGTCAACATTTAAGTTACATTTTAAAATTAATTTTTTTTTTAATTTTTATTATAACATCTTCTTATTTTCGGCACCATTTGGTTATCATAAGTTGAAACTGAATTTTAAGACTTTAGTCTTTAGCTAATAATCGTATGTAAGTGATCACTAGGGCCCGGAATTATATGTGCTAAAAACGCCAAATGTGTAATGTTTTTATGTGCTTAAAAATGCTAAGATATCTATTAAACCTAAAAAATGCCAAAAATATGTGACAAAAATGGCCAAAATCTAGTCAGTTTGCAAAATACCCCCAAAATATGTTTTCATATGTGCTAAAAAGCCGCCCTAATTCAAAAAAATTTCAAAACAAATACTATTTTTGCGCTTCTCTCATGGTTAGGAATCCACGAAAAAAATATGTTAAAGCATAAAAATCCGCGCCCTAGTGATCACCATTGTTCCGATTAAACTTTGATCATTGAGTAGAATGTATTTTAGTTGAAGATTTGCAACCAAAAAGTTAAAAACTTGAAGCTTTTAGGAATGGGAGGCGTCCAGAATTTGTAAAAAATTTATTTGTATGCGTCTTTATTTATTTTTAATTTTGTTCTACAATACTGATTTTAACACTATTTTTTTATATTAACAAGAAATTATTATCGACGCTTATTTACCATTAATTTCCGTTTGTTTTTACGCATTAAAAAACTTTAATCGTCCCAAATTGATTTTTAGTCACATTTGTGTTGTTTTGTCCAGGCTTGTTGAAATTTATTTTAAACTACAATTTGGATATTTTATTAAGTTTTAAATTTCAAATGTTTGGACAGTTTTTAAATTAACATTTCTTTAGATGCAAAAAATGTGCAATAACTGGCAGTATCGACATCTGATTGGGTCTCTTTTTTCGCAGTAATAAATATAT
This sequence comes from Globodera ellingtonae, assembly GCA_001723225.1. NCBI lineage: Eukaryota > Metazoa > Nematoda > Chromadorea > Rhabditida > Heteroderidae > Globodera > Globodera ellingtonae. Next base: position 161,068 of record MEIZ01000053.1, read on the forward strand.
TTTGTTTAAAATATACTTTTTTTGTTTTTAAAGCCTTTTTAAAAATTTGTTTTGAATTAAAAATTTCCTATTCGGTTCTATTAGGTATATCTTAAATTTAATTTATTACATCCAAACAAAAATAGATTGTTTCCTGATCCAAAGTTTGATATTTTTCAATTTTTGTATAAATTTGTTTGTAGATACTTAATTAATTAAGCCTTAGTTTAAATGCATATTTTTTGGAATTGATTAATTTTGTTTTACTAACTTGAATTTAAAGGGATGTAGCCTTTAGTAAAATCAAAGTTTTTTAATTCCTCTATTTTTGGGGTCACGTCACTAAGTCCCCCTAGAAAAAGACATTTCAGTCCTGGGCTCAGCCGGTGAAACCATTAAAAATTTATAAAAAACCAGGACAGGAATCTTGAAAAAACGAAACCAAATTTCAGTATGGAATGAAATTTCAGTACCAGTCCCGATCCCGACAAACTCTATCTTTCGGGAATTTCGATCTTTTGACTTGGCCAATAATTATTTTTAATTTTTGAGCCGGAGATTTGCAACGAAAATTTTAAATACGGTAATTTTTTGAAGCTTTTTAGGAATGGAAAAGGTCCGGGAAATTTTTTGGATTAAAACGCTTCAGAGTGCTTTAAAGTTTTTTAAATTCTAACGCAATAGTGAACCATCGGTTTAAATTGATTAAAACGTATTTAATTGTTCTAAAAAGATTTTTTGGGCCCAAACATTAGTAAAACATAATCGAATCCACCCTTGTTTGGCATATAAAATTTTGTAGAAATATTTATTAATTTAATGAATTGCTATCCATAATGACGCTTCAATTATAAACATTCAAAAATTTGATCTTAATAAATTTTATTAATAAAAGAATAACCATTTCTTGTAAAAATTCAGAAAAATTGGAAAGAAACCTCAAAAATAGGCACTAAAACGCCAAAAAGTGTCAAAATAAGAACTAAAAATCCGAAAAAAATCAATCACTTTGCGCTCAATTTCAAATCAAATACTTCAGTAATCACATGAACATTTTTCGGAAAATACCGGCCTTTAGGGGGTTGCTCAAAGAAACATCATTTAGAGGTGCATTTATTTAGTTAAGAATTTTTTTTTATTTTTGTGGAACTTTTCGTTTTTTGCATTTTTCTTAAGAAATTAAAAAGGCCAAAACCTGCACTAAATTCGCTCGAATTCTAATTGCTTTTGGAGAAAATGCTATTTTTAATTGAAATAATTCAATATTTGATTTTTTTGTAAAAATCATAAATTTTTAGCTTGAAACACCAGAAACAAAGAACACATTTTTTATTAAATCGAAAAATCCGTTCTGTCATTCCAATTTCCTTCTTAAAACAACTTTTGGAATTCATAAAAAAAATCCATTTATTTTATTCATAATTTAAAAGGTGATTTAAATCTTCGTCTTTTTAATGAACGGATGTTATTTAGAATAGTACACATTCTTTTTTTCGCTCACTGATAATAACATCTCCAAAATCAATTATTTTAGCAAATTTAATTACAATGTTCAAGCTTAATTATTTTATCTTTTTGTAAATAATATTGAATTTTTTTTTCTTAACAATTTGTATTGATACAATTTGTAGTAATTATTTAAAAAAAATTTTAATTTCAACAATTTTTTTTTAAATTTTTAATATTGCATTGGGGCCCCGGGCCCCGCCCGCGAAATCCTAAAAAAAATATTTAGAAGTACGCACATTTTGCTTGAATTATTTGTTTCACTCGTACACTTCGTTTATTTAGTTGAGAAACCATAATTAATTTTTATCGTATATTCGTTTGAAAACATTTAATATTAGAAATACGTCAAATTGGTCACACCAGATGAATGCTTTGAAAAATGCTGGGCTGATGTAGCTTGCAGCCAATCGAGCAAAAAGCTTTGTTGTACCCGAAATTATATTTTATTTTTAATTATTTTATTATTTTCTGTGGCTTTATTTATTTCAAAAAATTAATATTGTTCTAATAATACGACGCGTTGACGCTATGACGTTAGTCAGAGATTCAGACTTTGCAGGCAAAACTATCAGAGACTGCATATATGGTTGCCCCTGTGCAGCTGTTATTCTTCAAGTGTAATAAATATTAATTTCTTTTTATTTGAATTAACATTATCAAGGTCAAAGTATTTATTGTTTTCTAAATATAAGTGCATAATTGATATTAATTTAAATTAATTTTAGTTGATTGTTATTGAATAATTAAATGGAACTGAATTTGCTGTTTTGTTATATACAGATTTGGACTTTTTTTAAATTTTTATAAGGTCAGTTTTTTTTAAATAGTTTGTCTCCTCTAGTCCAGGTCACTTCTTTCTCCCATTCACATATATTTGTTCCTCCTCCGACAAATAAATATTATTTATTATATTGATTGGTCAAAGGGTCAACCGAAGGAACCCGCAGACCTAACAGATATTTAACTGAGTACTGGTACCCCAGCGTGATTCACTTTTGATTGACTTTGCCAGTTTATTTTTCAATCCAACAATCTTTACCTCTCGCATTATGTTATTGAATTTTAAAACTAATTTATTTTAGCTAAGCATTATTGTTATTATTGTTTTTAAGTTTTATTATTTTTCAATTTTCACTTGATTCGTAAAATGGGTAGAACGGAAGGGCGAAGCAACTAATTTTTCATTGGTTTTCGCATTACGTGTTGTTGCAAATTTTACTGCTAGATTTATTTTCATGCTTCACATTTATAATAACTCAATTTCTTTCGGAATTTTTTATTGAATTTTTTATTTTAATTATTTTTTTGGTTGGCTTTATTTTTTCTTTCATCTGAATTTGTGCATCAAGTTTGCGAAAAAAAATCTGTTTATTTTTTTTAATCGTTTATATTGTTATTATTTAATCTTTAATGTTGGACTAAAACTAAACAAAGCAATTAGTGCATGGTTAGCATTATTTGGATTTAGTTGTTAGTAGCAATTTTTTTAGAAGTTTTTGTAGTGATGTGCCCGATCGCCCCCACATTCAAATGCAAATGTATTGCAACGATTTCCAATTATCGATTGCCATTTACATATTTGTCATTTCTCCGTCCTCTTCTTTTGTGCGATTTCCCCATTCAATTCACATTCTTCATTCTTATTCTATATTTATCCTTCAACGGCAATTCTGTCGACATTCTCTCCTCGCCTTCGACTCCCCTTTTTTATATATTTACTTCGCCCTTCAATAAAGAATTGATCCATTGAGGAGAGTGACTTTTGCTTGGGAGTCTGACTTGGCCCCCGCAAAGGCGCCTCCATCCGTCTTTCCCCCCGCCTAAAGACCCGGACTCGCATCACGTGGCGCTCCCGGTTTAAGTTCCCCAACCTTTCGGGACAACCAACCGCAGCTATCGACTGACGCAACGGGAGCAAATTTTTTTTTATTAATGACTTTTTTACAGATAATGTATCCGTTTCCCCATCTCCAATTTACCAGAAATCACCCCAAAAATTGGACGGAGAGCCATTCAGAGTTCAATCAGGACCGGCACCGGACTGAAAACTCTTACCACCTCATTTCTAATCAAACCCAAAAAAATTCTGCTCGCCACGAAAGTTTCGTTTCCCCTCACCAAAGTCAGTTATCGCCGAAAAATTTTTACCAATTCCCCGAAAATTCTGTCCTCTACCCGAATATGATTCGAAGAGAAGAAAGGAACCCGAAAGTTGGAATGATGAATTCGGCCAACTATTCAGAGAATCAGTACTGTCACCAGTATGATACCTCACATCCTTTCAATTTGGACCAACCCCCAACAGTTTTTCAGTCACCAACTTTCGAAAATCCCCAAAATTTCAACCCAAAAGATTACGGAGGAGAACAAAACTTTCAATTCTCTCAAAACAAAGTCGTTGACCGACACGGAAACGACCGATATCAGTTTGAAGAGAGGAAAGAAAACAGCCCAGTGCACAGTTTTGAGGCAGAAGAGCATCCAAATTTTCGAAAGGCTCTAAAGCAAGTCGTTAACCGGTACGGGGACGACGAATCGAATGTGTACCTGGCGTATCTTTTGGCGTTGAACCAACCAAATTCCCATTCCCACCAAACTCCCCGCGAAAATTCGGAATACCCGACCCAACTCCAAAACGTTACAAAAAGAGAATGGACAGAAGATGGGCGAGACAAAAAGGTGGATCGGTACCGAGCACCTCATCAAAATTTTCGTCCGGCAAATGGCAGAGAAAATGCGGCAGATCCGTACGGAATACCGCAAAGGTTGACCGCGGTCAGAGAAGGTAGAGGTGTGAGAAAAAGAGTTGAGGAAGATCGGCAGCTGAATTTGGACGTGGAGAGTTGTTCAGAAGGCGAAAACTTACTCCCTAGGAAAGACGAACTATCTGAGCCCCACAATCTCCATACCCCGAATTCTTTCACTGCATTCCCATCCGGAAAGGACCTAACGGCTTTACACTCGGTCGATCCAGTACGCGTGTCAACTTTTAGCGTTATTCCGTGTTTCGACTTAAATAGGAACGTCGATAGCCATTTATATCCCGAGGTGAACAAAAAATTCGAAGGAGCACCGGACAAAATTCCGGAGCCACGAATTGAGGAAACGAATGTGGATTGGATTTTAAAAGGAAAGGAAAAGGAGGAAAATAGACAGGACATTTTGGTGAAAGTTCCGGAAAAAGAAATTTTGAGGGAAAGGTTGGACGTGAAGATTGTCAAGAAAAAAGCAATCAGTTCTGAAAAGGCGGAAGAAATTTCGCCCGGGCAGCAGCGAATCGATAAGGCACCATTAGCCAAATCAAATCAAGCACCCATCCCCCTGAATTCACTAAAATTTGACCGGCGGCCTTGTTCACATCCACCAATTCCTCTAAATTCTATCAAATTTCCAGCATATTTCCATGCGTATGTAGTCCAAAAATTCGGGGAAGTTTATCGCTACAAATTCAATCACGTTCGGAAAACGCCGAAACAACTCAGGCAAAAAGGCAAACACCCATCGACCCCTCCACCAAAAGTTTCCTTTAAATCGTCCACTTCTCGACCAGCCGAGATCCACCTCAAAATTTCGGTATTCCCACGTGAAAAAGGCCAAAACCCAAACAAATTCGGCCCGATTCGCACACGAACGGCAGAAGTGCCTTCAAGTCCTTTCTGCAGCTGCCAGAATGTGCCACCCCATTCCCGCCCCTCTCAATTCAATTTCAGTTTGGCACGCCAACACTCGTCCACGCCGCTGCCGTCTCATCGCCGTTTCGCAGGAGCTCAACAACTTGGGCGAGGGGGACGTCGCGCGGCTCTGATCGCTCAGTGAGGACACTGGCTGACAGGCGCGGGGGATGTAGTGATGTGCCCGATCGCCCCCACATTCAAATGCAAATGTATTGCAACGATTTCCAATTATCGATTGCCATTTACATATTTGTCATTTCTCCGTCCTCTTCTTTTGTGCGATTTCCCCATTCAATTCACATTCTTCATTCTTATTCTATATTTATCCTTCAACGGCAATTCTGTCGACATTCTCTCCTCGCCTTCGACTCCCCTTTTTTATATATTTACTTCGCCCTTCAATAAAGAATTGATCCATTGAGGAGAGTGACTTTTGCTTGGGAGTCTGACTTGGCCCGTATTTTTTAGGTTTATTTAAATGATATTTTGTTCAAGTAAGGACGCAGAAAGGCTATAATTTTTTTTAAACTTAACCAAATCAACAAACATGATGCCATTTGAATAGAAAACGGCAAATTTTTGGGTTCTACTCAGACCACAGGGTCGTTGTGCAAGAATTTTAAATAAAAATACGAATTTGAATTCTCTTAACTTCTTGGGGGGTGGGGGTGGCTGGGGTGAAAAAATTTTTGAATCAATTATGTAGTTAAGAAATTAGCAACAAAAATTTTAAAATGTGGTAATTGGCCATTTTCACTGAAATTTTTCAAATTTTTGAAAAATCAAGAAAACATTAGGAAAAAACTGATAAATAAGGTACTAAGGCCACCCTGTGTCAAAACTTCATTTTATCACTTGGTTATATTTTGTAAATTTTTGATTTACTTTATAAGGTTTTGTCAATTTAAAATTGTGTATACCTTATAAAACATACTTATCAGTTATAATTTTGCATAATAATATTTGTTTATTCCTACAACAACAATTGATTGTGAATTATATTTTTAATTACTATTGCCCACCTACCAATCACACAACAAATCCCTGCGTGTTAGCTCCGCTGTTTATTCTGGTGAAAACTTGAGTGTTGAATGTGCGGCACTCGTCCTTTGTAACCGGTGCTTTTTCGGGCAGTTAATTGACATCTGCATTTTAATACTTCTGGGTTGAATAAATAAATTGTTTGTGATACATATTAAACTTGCGTTTTTTTAATTCAACAATTTTATTCACTGACTTTGTTTGTCGCATTCTGTTTTCTGATTACTTTGTCTAAGCTTTTGAAAAACAAGAATCTTCACTTTTTTTTGAAAATTTTCTATTTTAATTAAATAAAAGATTGCCCACTTTTTCGGGGTTTTTCTATAACGACGATTCCAGCTGATTCCTAGTAAAAGGTAAAAATATTATGAAAATTTTAATTGAATTTAATTGCTAATAAATTAAAGTAATACGGCATTACTTTATTACAGCTTTTTTTCTTACCATGTTTAAAGTTAGAATTAAAATTGTGCAAAATTTATCGAGTAAAATAACTCTTTAGGTATTAATGTTAATGATTTTTATGGAATATTTATTTGTATTTAAATTTCAAATGCATTGTTGGATTAAAATTGAACTTCCATTGCAAAGACACTGCCTGTTTTAAATTTTATTAATTTTTTTCTCCACTTTTATTTCGTTTTTATTGATCGCCAGAAGATTCTGGGTAACATTCTTAGAAATAATTCTTTTAATATAATAAATGATCTTTTTTCATTAGACTTATTATTTTTACAGCGTGGCCTCTTGAGTAACAGTGTAATTGAACGTACTAATTTAAAATTATTTTGCTTTTAATAATCCTTCGTTGAATATAACTTTCATAGGGGTAATGAGTTTTTTATAAATTATTTTTGGTTTCCCTCAAATGTATTCAATATAATTTATAACGGGTGGTTTATTTTTAGTTGTTTAAAGCTTTGATTTGCCATAAATTGTTTTTAAGGAATGCAAAACAAAATGTGTCAAATTATACTTAATTTGTTTCTTATATATGATTAATGGTCAAAGAGATCCCTTCACACTGAAATTTTTTAAGTGCTTGCTCGGGTTAATTGTTTAAAGTGAGACAATGATACATAAATTATTAAATTGTCTAGGCCATCGGCTTGCGCATCTGTTCGGGTTTAAACAATGAAAATTATTTAAATCTTATCATTTTTGACAAAATTTGTTGACTGACGGTATTTTGTGTATAAACAGTAGGTATATTCATGAACTGAAATTTCGATTCGGACGGCGGGTGCAGACAGTGAGTGGACTCACATTTTAATTGTTGCTTTTTTAAATTTGAATATTATATAAATAGATTTCTTTTTGAATTTATTAATTTAATTTTTTTGCTTAATTAGCAAATTATTACAATTACATAATCCAGCTAAGAATGCTAAGAACATGTTGTTTTTTTCTTTTATAAATTGTTAAATAATTACAAATTGATTTTAATTTTCTACCCGCGTCGAGAAGTTAAAATAATTTATTTATGTAAACAGAAATTATTTTTAAAATTAAATTAATATAATTTTTTTTAATTTCTGTTTTTGTTGCAATTTTTTTAGCGTAATTAAATTTGTTAATTATAGCGCGAAATATAAACGATTTAAACAAATTTCTTATTTCTTTATTTGGTGATTTTTTTAAGAAGCTAATTATCATTTTTTGCTTTGATATAAATGCATTATTTATCTTTATGGTTTGGAGAACAATTAAACTTTTATTCGTCCATTCGTCCCGAGACCTGCCGTAAAGACTCTGATTTTTACGGCGGCACGTCAAATTTGCGTTAAAATATTGAGGCCTTCTTGAATGAATATCGCGGTTCCGTTGCACACGCACTCATTGCCTTTTGTTTAAAACAAAGCGTTTAGGTAAATTTCTCAGTTATTAAATTTAGCTATTTTGTATCAAAATATTTGTCTATGCTGAGAAAATACCGATGATATTTCGGCATTTTTTAACTCTATTTTCTTTGAAGTATTTTTTGTAATAATTTAAATTACTTATTAAATAGTAAACAAATCAAAAATGAATATTTAAAACATTTATTTTTGATGCAATGCAATAACTGGCAGTATGTTGCAGCTGATTGGGTCTCTTTTTTTCGCAGTAATGGCATTTATTTATTTTGATTTTCGTTGAACTTTTAAAGTAATTTAAATTCTTTAGCATTTATTTATTAAATTTTTTGATTCAAAGTGTAAATATAAGTTTACTCCTTTAATTCCATTAGTTGTTTTCTAATTTTATTTAGAAAAATTAGGGATTCAAAACATAAATATTTTTTGTTTTAAGTTAAAAAAAGTCTGCAAAAATTAGATATTTTTCTTTTACCAAAAAATAGGTGAACAAAAAATGCCAAAATAGGTTCCAAATGAAAAAAAAAAGATGCTAGAATAAAATTGGTGCTAAAATGCATAAAAAATAGGTAAATACTTGCAAAAAAGCATTTCATCTTAACATCTTGCAAAAGTAAATGAACACCATTTTTCGTGCCAAAATAAGAACTAAAAATCCGAAAAAATACAATCCATTTGCGTGCAATTATCAAATATTTAAAGGTGTTCTGGGAAAATAGTCATTTAGGCACTAAAATTCGCTCTAATTCTAATAGTTTTTGATGGAAAACGAACGATTCCCTACAAATATAAACAAAATTGATTTGTTTGAGTGAAATGGAAAGAATGGCTGAAGCAGAGGCTGCCTTTCCCCCCCCCCCCGCAAAAATCGATGCAAAAATTGTAAAAGAAAAAGAAATTATATTTTGATTAAAATACAAATAATTCTTTCCCACAACAAATCTCGAAATTGAAATGAAGAACGTTTGCAAAATAAAGAAAAGGAGACAGAGTTTTTTCAACGGTTAAATCCGCTTGAAAGTAAACCCAATCAAGAATTGGAGCTGAAATAAGGTTATTTCCGAAGAAATGAGTCCAGAAACCGCCTTTCCGAGTTTTCACTGGAAAAATGAGGGGAAATGACAAAACAACAAAAATTTCAAGCAATTTTTAATTCAATTTTGATGACATTATGGCTTTATCACTTTTTTGTCGGCTCCTGATGCAAAAGAATTAATTAATAACAAAAATTTGATTAATGATGGCTGCCAATTTAAGGTTGATCAATTAGTTTGATATTCAAAAATGGGCAAGCAATGAAATTTCTCAGCCAGCAGGCGGCTCCCAGACAATGTGCCCATAAAAAAAGTTCGAAGAATTTCCAAAAATCTTTTTTTTCGAAATTATTTAACAATTAGAATTTACCTATTTAAATTAGTTACGTTAAAAATCGTTAACTTGATATTAAAAGTTATGCAAAATGTGTTCATTTATTTTGTAATAAATAAATAACACTTATTTAACAATAACAAAAAGATGATTTTTTGATAATTAAAATTAAAGGAATTTATTCCCAAATTCTTTCTATTGAGCAAAACTTAAAATTTATACAATAATATTTTTATACAATTTCTTGAATAATTTAAATTTGCACTTCTACTCCAAAAACACTCGATGTTGAGCCGTGGCAGAAGGCCTTTGTCGAAAGCAAGTCGTCAAAGCTGAGTAGGAATCATGGCCAGTTAATGTTTAGTTTTAGCAAATTTTATAATAATTTCTGACATTTTAGATAATTTGTTTTTGCATAATTAGTTTATTATTTTTGTATTTTGTTGTTTATCTTATCCTTTTGAGTTTATTATTTTTATTACAATTTAAAAAATTCAAAATCATTTTTTGTCATTGCTAATCGGACAAATTTTTATATCCATGTTATTTAATTTTTATACCTTTATAAAAATCTATTTTATTAAATTATTTATAAATAATATTCGAAATTATTTTGCACAATTACTACATTATTTCTTGAAGTTTTAAACTAAGGTATTGATTTTATTTGTAATGGTTTCATTTTTTAACAGTTAATAAATATAACATTAAATTTGGTTACACTTTTTTAAATATATTGATTTATTTAAATATAAATTTGTTATATTTATGAATTAAAAAATAAGTTCCTTTACACGAGCCCAGTCGAATTATCGTAAGATCGTTGCCCAGCTTTGGTGAAACTCGGGCATTCCAAAGCGTTTTGTTGTTTAGAAAAGTCTGCTCTGTGTTTTTTGTTTAGTTTCTGTTCTTCTTTCAGTTGAAGTCATGATGCCTGTCACCGTAAAGGCAATGATGGCCTTTTTGGCATCGTCTATTGCTGTAAAATATTTTATGAATAATACGTATAATTGTAGAACATATTATGTCAAACTAATGATGTAGATTTATATGCGCGGTAGCGTAAACTATTTTTAATATATAATAAAATTTTAAGCTTTTTAATGGTAAGCTTTTGTAACATATTCATTAATTAATTACAATTTTTAACATCTCTTTGAAAGAATATTTTTTTCTTTTGTCAGAATGAATCTAAAATGACTTTGTATTAAAATTTTAACAATTTAGCATTGTTTGTATCTCCTTGATTTGGTGGTATTACCTTAGAATTTTTATTTATTATATAAATAAAAAAAATAGTTTTATTTAAAAGTTAGCGCGGAAGGGTTCCAATGAAAGCATTGTTGCAATAAAACTGAAGTTGCAATAGTTAAGATTTCGCGTTTAAATTAAAAAGATGTTTTTTCAAATATAGCAATTTTTCATTATTGGTCTCATTTTTATTAAATACTAAAAGCTAATAGCTATTTGATAAGGTCTCTCCGTTATTTTTCCATTTTTTTAATAAACAAAAATGTATTTCGTTTTTGGTTTTAATGGTGATTTTACAAAATTCTCATTTAATTATATTAATTTAAAAAACTATTTAGTTGATACATTGTTTTTTTTATTTTTTGCTTCACATTTTATCATATTTTTTATTTAATAAATAGCAACTCACTAGCTGCGTCTTTAATTAATTGTAAATACGAAACACGGAATTACGGAAAACCCAAAATAAAATACGGATTTTACGGAATACGGAAATATTTAGTTATAAAGAGTCGAGTAAACAATTTTTTTGGGGTATTTTAAATAAGCTTATTAATATGCCATAGCAATTTTTTTACTTCTTTTAATCAACAACTATTCGCTGATGTCCAATTCTTATTCTAACTTATTCATATTTCACAATTACATCGTTATAATTTTTTTGTCAAGATTTTGTTGGTCTCATTTAGTTTATTATTTTATAAATTTTATGTTTTTTTTAGTTTTGAAATGTCTTTTGACCCAAATTTAGATTATTTGGGCAGTGGCACATTTTAATTTTTATAATTTTACTTTTTTTGTTGTTAAATTTAGTTTTATCGTTTTAAGAATTTTATTAAAAATTATGATGCAATTTGGGAGGTTTACTTTTCTTTATAATAAATTTATTATTAGGCATCGGCCCCGACCAATCATCCTCAGATTGAATTGGCTTCGTAAATTAAATTGTTATAATATTTTTGACTGGAAAAATGATTTCAAAATCGTAAAAAGTTTTATAAACATTTTGTCCCGTACTATTCATTTTGCTTTTGTTCGATGTTTATATATTTTTACTTTATAATTCAAAACAATTTAGTATTATAGCAAACATTTATTACTTTTATCGTTTTAAATTTTTATAAAAATCCATACAAGTGTGTTTCGGTTTTTGTAAGCCGATAGCCAGCCGATCAGGAATTTGTACTGGTAGCCGTGTGCGATGTAAATAATCGAGCATAAGCTTTCCCAGTTTATTTTGCATTCAACAATTTAATTTGGCCTGTAGCTTCCATGTACAATTGTTTATACGTTATTTATGGAAATTTTACTGATAAATTTATTTTTGCTTCAATTTTAAATAATTCAATTTCTTTTGGAAATATTTTTTTTTGATTTTTTTGTTTGGCAATATTTTCTAGGACTAAGGCATTCAATATGCACAGTGTTAAAAATATAAAATTCCATTCACAGCGAATTTATTTAACCATTAACATTGATTAATTTAATTGAATTTTTATTTTATTTTTTTCAAATAAAATAATTATGTGTCTTCCTCGTCCGCTGCTGGTGATTGATGATTTTTCTTGCGCATCTGTATATAATTTACTCATAAATATTAAACTAAGTCAATTATTTGTTTTAAATTTATCTTTTTAATGCTTTAAGGTATTTTTACATATTTTTGCGTATGGAAAATGGGCACATATTTTCTTCATTGTGTCTTCTCTATGAGGTGTTTTTCCAAAAATATATTTTTGATTAATTGATATCATTAGTTTTTAATTGTAAATTGCATTTTGGTCCACCAGATTATTTTGAACGTTTAATAACGGAAACTTTCAAACAATATTGTCATATTTATGAATTTATTTCGTAATCAGTAGGTATATATCATTTTACGCACGTTTAATTGAAAATTTGGTTCATTGAGGTGGTGGTTATTCAAGTGCTGTTTGAGCATACTGTGCAAAAAGGTTAATTTTCGCAAAATAGTAATTTCTAATTAATTTTTATTCAATTAATATATATGGCCTTTTTATTTGTTGGCAAAAATCTTGTTTTTAAGTAAAAACAATAATATGTATTCTTTAGTTTTAATGTTTGAAGTAATTTTTGTTTAATTATTTATTTCAATAATAATTAATCTAATACCAATGCCTAATACATTTGGTTGGTTACAAAAATGCCAGCGGTAACCTCATTCGTAGCGAATAATATATTTTTTTAATTTTTCATTGTAAACATAAGTTATTCTTAAAATTAATTAATTATTTTTGGCAAAATTTCATTTTAAATACTTACATTTAAAAACTAATCAATTCCATAAATTGAAATTTTTGAGTATTTTTAATGCATAGTATTTATTTTTAATTTAATTAAACTTAAAAAACACTTTTTTCATTTCGCTTTATGTTAAATGTGATTTAGAAATGGTAAAAAAAGGTTTGTGAGGACAAAATTATGTTTTTTGGATCGAATTTGGGATCGGGACGTCGTCGGTGCAGTCAATTTTAAGAGAGGGCAGTCAATCAGTAAAAGTGCTTCCAAATAGTGCCGATATAATTTTTTATTTTTTATATAATTTCATTTTGGCTTTTTATAGTCGCTCTCTTCACTTCTCTCCTTTCCTTCTTATTTTATTAATTTTACTTTTAGATTTACAACTTTTACTAACAACGAATTTATTCTTTTCCCATGTTTAAAAAATACAATTTAATTAGAATATATTCCATTTTATTTTTCCATTAACCGCTGGTTTTGTAAGTTAAATTTTTATGTTTTCTCAGTTTTCTTCTCTGATTTTAAAGGTGGTCCTTGTCAGTTTACAGCGCCAATCAGTTGTATTTTTGCTAAATTAACTTGAATGTAAAGAGTAAATCATTATAAAGAAATTCAATATTTTAGTTTGTATCTTGATATTGTTAAATGGAGAAGTTCATACTAGGG
>MEIZ01000053.1:174723-205026 GCA_001723225.1 Globodera ellingtonae
GCCATTCTCATCCCGGTTCCCCGGTTTGCCCATCCCCGAAAACGGGGATTCCCGGCCGGGGACGGGGATGAAAATGCACCCCTAAAAATGACACTTTCCGGTGAAATTCATTTTAAGTTGCAGCCATTTATAATCAATTTCTCCTAATTAAATTTTTTTATTTAGTTGATGTACAACAAAAACAAAAAATATTTGCAAACTTTTAAAAATTTATCGTTCTGCAATGTTTATCAGACAGATGCGCTCTTCCCCATTAAATAAATGATTAAATGCACGAGAATTTTTGAAAAAAATTATCACATCTTTCTGAATTTTTTCTAAATTCCGAAGCAACATGCTTAATTTTGCGAAATTTGTGGAAAAATTCTTAACAGAAATCCCAAAATTTTTCCCGCTGTTGGCTCGGGCTTTCCTTACAATTTAGAAAAATTAAACGATCTTTTGGGGGTGTATTTTTGGTCAAAGAAAAAGTCTTTTTTAAGCCAGTTTTGTGTTTGGAGAAAAACACAAAATTTATGTTCAGATGGTATAGGGATTAATCATAAGTTGGGCACATAATAAGTGTGAGGAAGAGTGAAGACGTGAAGCTGATCGATTTCGCCTTTTCCCCGCCCATGCCTTGTCTCCCTATTTAATCATCGCCGAACACCCGAAGGGGATGCTTCCCCTCGGCAGTCACTTTCCCCCGCCCAGCAATAAAGAAATGAAAAAGCACTAAGTGTTCGTCCCCAGTGAGACTCTGCCCGAAACCGATAAGTCCAAGCTTGGCGTTGAAGTGGTTAGATCGGGAAGGGACAGCAGCGACCTCAGGGCCCGAGCGACCTGCCGGACATCCGATCCTCACCCGATTCCGACCCTCAGTTACATTTCACCTCGCCCCACTCCCCCTTTCCCTCGGTTGCTGATCGGCCTGGGAGTGGAAAACCCCAACACCTCACTGGTAGCACCGGATGGTTGCCCAACCGTCGCCAGCGAAGCGATCGATGTGAGATCGATCGATGGACCGAGGGACCGGTCCCGTTGAGGATGGAGCTGTAAGGATTTGAGTGTTCCGCTGGTTGGAAGCGAACGGTTAAAACGCCTATGGCGGGGGCAAAAGATCATCCATAAAGAAGAAGCAAAATGGGACGCCCCGGTAGCTCAGTTGGAAGAGCTGCCCACGGATTGGGTGGAGGACGTGGGTTCGAGTCCCACCCGGGGCTAACATTTTGCCTATTCTTTACTTAAGCCACAAAAAATGTTGCAGGAACGGGTTTGAACCGATTTCGGCGGAAATTGCGGCCTTTTTGGAGTGCGGATTTTTTTGTCGAGATTGCGTATTGCGCGGATTGTGGATTTCCACGATCAAAATTCGATTGCGTCCAGCCCTGATCTGATCGCGGTTTGGAATTAGTCAAAATGGATGTCAGAATCGAATTCTAAGCCCCGGAATACCGCTAGAAACACCTTTTTAGCGTTTTTATTGCTTAAAAATTTGAATCTGCGCGTGCATAACCGAAACGTACTTTTATTATTTACCTTTTTTTAAATTAAAAAATAATAATAATCATCAATTTCCTTACCAGTACTTTAGCGCCTGGCTTCTGGAGTTGATGTGTCCGTGGAATAGGAACGGGCATGCGTATTTTGTTATGCATTTGGTTTTGTGTTTTGAGGCCTTCGTAATTCATTAATCATTTAGTTGTTTTATTTTTTTATCAAATTATTATTTTAATTATTTAAGAATTTTTGTAGAAAATTTATTAAAATAAATAATCTTGTTTAAATATTGTGCGTTACAACTAGTCCAACTGCATTATAGTTTTTGAATTTATTATGGATTTATTCATTTAATTTTGTTTAATTTTTTTGCGTCTCTTCCTGTTTTTCTTTTTAAAATAAAAAATTGGCTGAATTATTTAAATTAAAATAATTTTTTACGGTCAAATAACGATTGATTTGCAACAAAAAAAAGAAATAAACATTCCAGCATGTCGAACACATATTCACGTTGAAATGCTTTGTATTAGAAGCTCACCGCCTGCAATGACCAATGTGAATAGTTTAGTGTTTAAATTAAATATATCGATTTAAATTTTGTTTTTATGTAATTTATTGTTTTTAAAGCCTTTTAAATGAATATTTTTGATTATTAATTTTGGTTTTTCTCATAATTAGTTAAAAGAGTAGTTAGTGCCTTTATAGCTTTATTGTTTAGTTATTGGTTATAATAAGCAAATCGGTCGAAATTACTTTTTATCCAATGTTTAATTCCATCTCCATTACTACACACATAATTTGTATTTATTAAAATTAGAATTAAATTATCGCTGATAATGTAACGATTATATTTTTATACTACTGTTAATTAATTATGTGCGGAGCAGGAAAAATCAATTTCTGTCTGATTAGAACGCCAATAACATAAAGTAACGAATGTTTTTTAAAAAGTTTTCATTGGCTCAGAAAATTTCTCTTTGGAGATAACAAATAATTTAATTATTACAATAATATTTAAGAAGTTTATTGAAAATATTAATTGTTTTTAAACATATTTTTTATCATGGAATTAATTTTTTTTAAAACGAATAGGTCGCTTACTTGAATTCTCCAAGATTTTTGGATCATGCGATCCGGGATTGAATTTTTTATTTTGAAAAAACATTTTTCTTTGTCTTGATTATGTAAATAATAATTTTTTTTTAATTTATTCAATTTTATTGCCTTGGTTGGCATGAAAATTATTACATTTCGCGCCGTTTAACAACTGATGATAAGATGCGGTTTTGTATCTCAAATAACACATGAGCATGCCGTTGAGAGAAAATAGTAATCAAATCCAAGATTTATTTCATCTCCTTTTAGGGGTTTTTGTCAAATACAAATATTGAAATAATTTATTGTACCTTAATTGTAAGGTTTGCTTTTTTAGATCTAATTTTTAAAAAACAATGATTTTTTATACTTTAGTTTTAGATTATATTTTTACAAAATTGATATGTGAAATTTAATATTACTTTTCAACTTATATTTTAATTAAAAGAATAATCTTAAATTTAAATATTTAGCGCATAAAATCCCCAACCCAATTTATTACTAAAATTGTGCCGTTTCCATTCCCACGCCTCCTCTCCAGGAAAAGATGATTCGCTGGTGGGCGGGGAGAGCATTAACTCTTTAGACACTTTTTTAATGAAAATTAACGAGTTTAGTGTTGAAAATGTCATTTATATACAACATAAAATAATGCTTTTAAGCAATTAATTTATGTCGCCTGCTTAGAGCAGTTTGTAGCGGTGCGTGTGTGGTAGCCGCGTGTGTTTGCAATGATTCTTATCTGCAAAAATTAATAAATTTTATTTTTTTAATTTATAATGCATCTATAGCACTAAACAGTCCCATTATTTTTAGTTTCAGTTATGGATTTATAAAAATAATTTGAATGATTAATAATTTTATATGTAATCTTTAATGTTTGCTTTTGTTTTCATTATTTTTGTTTAGCAAGCAAGATTTCTTCTTACAATTTACCAATTTAATTGTTTGGATATTGAATTTTGTAATTTCTATTTATAATCATTTAATTGGTCCAAAGTTACACTGTTAAAAGTTAATTAGAGTGGTTTTCGGTTATCTTAGGGCGAAGATTTATATGGGCTAAAAACGTCATTATGGACTTTAATATTTGGACTAAAATCCCCCCAAAATATGGTCCAAAAACCCCCCAAAATTGCCAAAATATAGGCTAAAAAATGTGTAAAAACCGACAAATCCAGTCATTTTTGCCTTAAAATCATTTTTATTAATTTTTCTCTCAGAATAGAAAATGTACAATAATAAATTTTTAGGAAATCTCGATCTTTAGGGGTGCATTTTTGTCAAAAAAAGGTCATTTTTAGGAGTGCTTTTTATTACCTAAGAAATTTTGGGAAAAAGTGCCTAAAATTTGAATTTTTTTAAAAAATTTCGAAAAAAGTGGCTAAATCTTGAATTTCTTCAAGAATTTTCGGAAAACCTAAATAAGGATTTATTATAAAAAATGGCAAAATATGGATTTCCAGGCCCTAGTTATCATTTATTTTATTGATTTATTAAATTTATTTCTATTTTATTGCCTTAGTTAAATCATTATAAATATGATATTTTTGAATTTTAATTAAATTCAACATTTTTATAACATTGTTATGTATTTTATTTTGTGTTGAATTTGATGGTAACAGATGCGCGTTACAATTTCTACATACCGCGAGATTATTTATTAACCATTTAATAAATTATTTTTTAATTTATTTTTTTAGGTAAGCTCTTTATGGCATGAATCCTGTATGCGTAGGTGAATGCGTAGGTGTCGGTCGATCAAGTGTTTGCCTTCTTGGATAAATGTTCATATGCGTTAAGTTAATGCATTATAAATTTTTTGATATTTTTTTTATTTAAATTCAAAACATTTATTAAATTATATTTTTGTTAATTTGTGATGAGAACAAATGCGCGTATCAACCTGCGTCGATAAGTTTATTTTATGTAATAAATTATTTTTTTAGGTAAGCTCTTTATGGCATGAATCCTGAATGCAGAGGTGTCTGAATGTTTGCTTTCTTGGATAAATGTTCATATGCGTTAAGTTAATGCGTTATAAATTTAAAAATATTTTTTTATTTTAATTCAAAGCATTTATTAAATTATATTTTTGTTAATTTGTGATGAGAACAAATGCGCGTATCAACCTGCGTCGATAAGTTTTTATTTTTTAAATTTATTTTATGTAATAAATTATTTTTTTATTTTTGTAGGTAAGCTCTTTATTGCATGGATCCTGAATGATATTACTGTTATTTTTCTTATAATTTTATTTTCAAATTTAGACTGCACTTTACATTAATAATTTATTATTCTAGTTAGGCCTTAAACCCCATTTAAGTTTCACCGCTAAAAACAATTACATTTATTTAACTATTTGGTTTGTTTTGCTAATTATATCGCCAATTCCTGAGCTTTGCTGTCAATCAGAAACTAGAAGACAAATTGTAATATTTGTAAATATATTAGCTATTTAAATGATAAGAATAGAGATTAATTCTTATTTGGATTACTTTATTTTTTATGATTTTTTTTTGGAAATTCATGGCTACTTATATTTTTTAAAAATTCAATGTTGTCAAAAGGGTTTTGATAAATCATTAGATTTTGAAAAAAAAATGTATCATTTAATTTTCATTTTAATTGATTTGTTTTTTAGTTAAATCCAACTCTTTGGTGTGTAGCTGGTTTGAGCAATGGCGTTGGGTTGTGGCAGCGTTGGTCGACTTTTAATTGCCACCATTTATAAACCACTTTATTAGTGAACTTTATTTCTTTGATTATCTTAGACATGTTCAGAATTTATGATATTTTTAGTATTTTATTTAAACAGTATTTTATTATTTTCATTATAAATCTGCAGGATTTTTGAGGTAGTCGGTGAACAAATACTTTAATGTCACATCTTGTCCAATTTTATTTAACTTATTCATTTCACATTCAATGCCTTTATCTTTTTGTTTGTCAGATTTATACCTTACAGTCATTTCTTAGATTTGCCAAGTTATTTTAAGTGTTTATTGCTACAATTTTTGTTTGCTTTTATTTTAAAAAAAAATTGTTAAAAAATTTAAATTAAATTAATTTGAACTCTAGCGTCCTTTCTCCTTCACTCATTTTCTGGCTATTTTACTTAATAACTCGTGTGGGTGTGTATGTAATTTAAATGCGTTTGAGTGTTGCGTGTGGTTGGAGTTACCTGTTTTTGAAAGATATTTGTGTAATTTATTTTATTAATAAAACTAAAATTTTAAAAAGAATTATTAGGTAAAATTTAATTGAACACTTTTTTTAGCTACCTTTGTCTTAATCTTATTTTAAAGTTTTAGTCATATTTTGGAATGCCAATTAATGCGTAGATTTCCATTGTTTTTTATTTGGAACCGAGGTTACTTACTATTGTGCGTGTAGTTGTTGATTACCTATTTTTGGTAAATATTTGTTTGAATAAATTAAAAAATTTTTAATTTATTGTTAAGTTTATAAATTTTTTGCACAACTTGCTGTAAATAAATAAACTGTTTTTTTAAAGAATTTGTTTAATTCACTTTTTCAAATTAAACCTAAAAGATAGTGCAGGTTCGGAGGGTCTCAAACTTCGTTGATACAGAACTTGTAAATTTTTTCAAATGTTTATAACTTAATTCAATGTAATTGTTTTTAAATTATTCGTGTTTATGGGAATGCACAATCTTTTCTTCATTTATTTAGGATAACTTGATAAAGTATCCTCGGAAATGAAATCAATTCACACTGATCATTCACATTAATCTTATCTTTGGAGGATTTTACTTTTCTTTATAAATAATTTATTATTAATCAGCCATATTCGGCTCCCTCCAATCCTTATATTGGCATTGACCTCGTAAATTATTTATTCTGATGTGTTTTTATGTGGTCTGATCAGACCCTCTTAATTGAGTTGATGTGTTCTTTTTCATTTAATATCGCCATATTTTTTTTTGATTTAATAAATTACATACTTTGATTATTTTATTATTTATTTTTTTGTGCCGAAAATAATAATTATTATTTGATGCAAGTACGCAACTGCGGATATTGGAAATCACGGCGTCAGAAACTTTATTTAAACAAATGTAAAATAATAATAATTTCCATGTGTATTGGAGAAAAAAAATTTTTGGTGTTTGTTTATCTTTATTTAACTAATTTATTGTAAGAATTTGCATGTACAGGCAGTAGAATTTCAAATAAACTGGTCATTACATAATTATTTAATTTTATTTTATATTGTAAAGCACCAATGTTGTTGTCCCTTTTAGGGGTTAACAAGGAATATAGGGTTTATTTGTTAACTGGAACACATTTACAACAATTTGATGGGGGTATTTATACCCCTTTACGGCTTGGCTGGGTGAACAAAGATGAATAAATTTATTCATTATTATTAGCTCTTTAAGCGAATCTGATTTAAACATTTTATTTTTTATAATTTTTTTTTCTTATTCAATTATTATTTTCTTTGTCTTATGGGCTTTAAGTAAGATATATTTAAGCAAAAACGCCAAAATTTAATTTGAGCTATTATAAAAATGCTGTTTAAGATACTTAAAGAACATTTTACGCAATTTGTATGTTGTAGGGCAAGTTGATGAAAAATACCGATCTTTAAAGTTTTGTCAAATAAAAATTGGTGGATTTGGTTAAAAAAAATTTTTTGATTTTTAGGGTACATTTTCGTTTATTCATTTCTTAATAATTAAAAAGGCCAAAATAGGCACTAAAATTCGCTCTAATTCTTATAGTTTTTGATGGAAATGCTATTCCCAACGCAACACACAAATAAAATAATGCACAAATTGATATGTTTGAAAGAAATGGAAAGAATGACTGAAGCTGGAACTCCCGTCCCCCCCCCCCCGGCGCAAAAATCAATGCAATGATTCGTTCGTTCGTTGGTGGGCGGGCGGTGAACACACACCGAATCAAATTTGTTAAAGACAAATATTAATTTGTTTGGTGTTTATTGACTTCTTTTTACAAGAATTCGCTCAAGAAGAAAAATGCATAAAAACCACATAATTTTTCAGTTTGTGCAATCTTTCTTGTTAATATTATGAAAATTATAAATTTGGGGTTGGTTATTAAAATTTAAAACAATTAAGAATAAAGCTAAAGTTTTTGTTAATTATTTAGTCATTGACATACACTTATCACCTGTTTTTTAAAAACATAAGTTTACACACTAAGTTACCTTTTGCATTTGTTCAGAATTGCTGCATTAGTCACAATCCAGATTTAACAATTTTTTTCAATAAAATTACATTTAACTAATTCATTTAAAGAATTTTTTATTATAATCTAAACCTTCAGTAGCGCCAACTCTTGTAACGAATTGCCCAAAAGAGTGCACAATGATAAATTTTATGTATTATTTGCTTTGTAACAGCGCATTTATTTTAATTTTATTTTGTTATTGTAAATTTAATATATTTTATTTAGCTTTATTAAGGGCACAGATATGTATTGAATTAATTTACTGCTACTTCAATGGATTAATTTAATTAATTAATTAATTTACTCAGTATAAAAATTATTGTCTTAGTTTTGCTGATTTGAAATTAAAAAAAACATATTTAAGAACTTTGTAACAAGCCAATCTTTAAGTCCGGTAGTGAATTAATTTAGAATAAATTAATTAAGTGTCGTTCTTGTCCGCTGACGGGCACTGTTTTTTATGCATGCATCAATAAATATTATTTTAATAAACATTTCTTGAAAATTAATTGTATTTTTAGGTAATTAGTTAGATTTGCTTTTGTAAATTTATGTCATGTTGTTTATTTTTATTAATATATTATATTGAATTATATGCAAAATATGCGCAAAGCTTGTAACAGCGTTTATTTGTGGTGTGCCTTAAAATGTTTATAATAGCACTTTTAAAATTAAATGTTCCTTTTCAAAAAATCTGGTCCGCGGGTGTTGAAAGCTCCCGGACATTAGCGCTGGTAGAAGATAACGCGCTTTAAAATGCTAAATGCAAAAATTTTGGTAAGAAGGAATTCTAACCAAAATTTATAATTAAACATTTTTTGTCCATCAAAACAAATTTGGGCATTATAGAAATTTTCACCTTTCGAATAGTTTTTTAAGAATGCAATTGAACCAAAAAACCAGTCCTTTTCTACGGTGATCTAAAAAAACCGAGGTGTATTTTTCCATTAAATTATATGGTTCTTTTTTAATACCTTTAAATTTAAGTATTCTCTTCAAATAAAGTTATTTCTTTATATTATTATTTGAATATTTAATTTGAATTTAGCTAATTTTATTTATTTGTAATCTCGGCCTTATTTGTTTTCTATTCATTCTAAATAAATTTCAATTCTATTTTTTATTAAATATTAAATTTGCCCGTTTTATAGTAATTTCAATGTTAGTGTAAATACATTATTTCTTATTCCAGTGGTTGGTTAATAAATACTTTAGTTTAATAATATAATTTTAACATTTTATCTTTTTGTTTCAAAATTTTTCAATCAGTTGTTAAATAATTTAATTCATTTCGAATAACCTTTAAGTTCAATTCAATCTTTTCTATTTTATTTGTCAACATAAAAAGGAATTTTGGCAAGCATGCGCGTTTGTGGTCCATTAGTTCTGTAACCCAGCAGCAGTACGGAGTGCAGCACATTTTGAATGACGCGTGGTTCATGTTTTACACATTTATCAATTTGCTTCGCTCATTTAATAATTTAAACTTTTCCTATAATAATTAAAACATTTAATACATCTTAATTTTTTTTTTAATCTTTCCATTATCCTTTGAATTTTATTAATGATTTATACTATTTTGGTCATTATAGTGCTGTTTCTGTTTTAAAAATTTAAATCTACAATTTAAAGGTATTTTATTAATTTAAAATGTTTGTTTAATGATTGGTGATCGGTACAACTAACATAAGTAAATTTGTATTTTTATTGGAATTAAAACGTAAATAATTTTTTTAATTCACTAACTATATTTAAATTATTTTGAGTAATATCTTAATTATTAATGAAAGGATCATTGAAATTATAACGAGATTTGTTTTCTCTTCGATCGCTTATACAGTTGGAAATTGAATAGTTTGAGTGGACGTTGCTTTGTTTTATTAATTAAAACCCAAAAAATTTGGCGCTTTTTGCTCTGAATGTTTACGCTTTTTGATCGTGGAAATCGAAGTTTTTAATGTTTTTCCAGTCATTTTTATGGCTTGTATTAGGCTTTACACATTAATTTGTTGGATATTTTACATTAATAATTAATAATCGATTTCATTTTTAATCGCTTTGAAAGCATACGAGCTTTTTGCTTTTATTCTACATTTATTATTTTATTAGTTTTTAAGAAGATTTTTGATATCCTTTCCGAACATTTAATAGCGAATAACTAGACAAATTGAACCTTGCTGTAGCTGAATAATATAAATTTTTTAGCTTATTATTTAAATATTTGACATAATTTTAAATGAAGTTAAGTAATCAAATTCTGCAACAAATTCTGCAAAAGTCGATAAATTTAATGATTTTACCGGCCGTTCGTTTAATTACAAATTACAACAGAAAAAATTCAATGAAAAATTATTTGATTTAACGTGTTTCTTTTTGATTATATTAAATTTTAATTTTAGGTTCAAAAATTCGGGAAATTGAAAATTTTTGCAATTTTTATTTGGAGTTTTTTGGAGGGACCAGCGGTTTTAAATAGTTGAATTTTAGCAGTGTATTTTTGGGCTTAATTGCATATTTTGTAAAGCAAATTTGTCAGGAACAAATGTTTTTTTGAGAATTCTGCTTTACTTTTAGAGGGGAGGGAAGTCGGCGGTGCCGATACCGCCGAGAAAAGGTTTTCTGAGTGATGTTTTTGTTTTTTGGCTAACAAATAAGAATCAGTAAAAAAAGGGATTCAATTAAATGAATAAAAAGGGTTTCAATAGGGGAGTAGAAACTCCGATAAATAAGTTAAGATAAGAATTTAACCACTGAGCCATGCTTACATAGAATGAACTAAAAATTAAAAATCATTTAAAATTAGCTAGAAAAAGTCCAATAACTAAGGGTGCTTAAACCTCCGGTTTGGGTTCCCGACCCGGTTTTCGTAACCTTTTGTAATTATTTAACCGGTATTGAACAACCTATTATTGTATTAAAAGTTTTTATCTTTTTTTGAATTAAATATATTTATAAGTTTAGTTGGAAATTTATGTATTAATTTAAATCATTTATTTTAATATTAGTGAATCTAAAACGAATATTTAAAATATTGTTTCGGATGAAAAATGTGCAAAAGTTCGCAAAAGACGCAGCATATTGGCCCCGTTTTGTTTTTAGCAGTAATGAACATTTATGTTTTTTGATTTTCGTAGAACTTTTAAATTAATTGTGGTTCGTTATTTGTTTAAATCAATAACATTATTTTATAAATTTTTAAAATCAAATATAATATAATTATTCCTTTAATTCCATTAGTAGTTCTATACATAAAACAAACAAAATTAATAATTTATTTTTGTAATTTATTGTCATTGTCCCCTGACGGGGCAGATTTTTCATTTGCATCTCGTTTGGCCTGTTCTCTAGCACCCAGTTGCTGAATATTGGGAAATGGTTCAAACTTGGAATTAGCTTACTTGAACTCCGTAAGATTTTTGGATCATAAGCGATCCCTTGGATTAAATTATGTTTTATTTTGGAAAAACAATGGACCATAGCCATATATATGTTAGATGCTTTGGTTTAAAGTATACACTGCTGCCAGTCAATTACGCATCAGGTTCTTGTATATTCTCTTTATTTTTGAATATTGAATAATTACTTATTAATATTTAAAATTGATTTTAATTTATTGCATTAGTTTGGCATGGAAATTATTGCATTTTGCGCCGTTTAAATGCAACTTGCAATTTAGCCGAAGTTGCTTTAATTGTTTTGCGGCTCTTTCATGCCCTTTTTGACGTTAAAACTTTTACAAATCGCCCATGGGCCATTTTCAAACTTTTTGTTCAGCGAATTAAATTTGTTAATTTATAACGCGAAATTATAAATGATTTTTAAACAAATTTCTTAAATTTATTATTCGTTGAAGTTTTTATTAAAAAGCTTAAAGTTATCATTTTTTACTTTTGATATAAATGCATTATTACTGTCTTTTAGCATTCTTTATCCTCTGACTATCACGCGTCGAAGCTAATAACAAGTTTAATGACCTTTCTCCTTCGCTAATTTTATGGGGTTTAAAATATTAAAAGATTAAAATGCCATTTAATTTTTATAATATTTTCTGTTTATTCTAAGTCAGTAATTTAGTCATAAATTAAAATAATTTATTCTAGTAAATTTGTTTATCCAGGAAGGAACATGGATCAACATATAATATTTTGTTTTTTAAATTTTGATTTGATTAATTCAGAAGGTGTCTCATTGTTTCCAACGTTGTTTTCTTATGTAACCAAAAATAATTTTCAAAATTAAATTAATATAATTTTTCTTAAATCTTATTTCTGTTTTTGTTGCAATTGCTTTAGCTGGAGCCTCACCTTTTTACGTAATTAAATTTGTTAATTTATAGCACGCAATTATAAACGATTTGAACAAATTTCTTAAATTTCATTATTTGCTGATTTTTTTTAAGAAGCTTAATTATCATTTTTTTGCTTTTGATATAAATTATTTGTGGATCTTTATTTTTTGGGGAACGATTAAACTTTTATTCGTCCCGATCCCAGGTGCCGTAAAGACTCTGATTCTTTCGGTGGCACGTCAAATTTACGTTATTGAGGCCCTCGTGTATTAACATCGCTGTTCCATTGCACACGCATCCACTTCCTTTTTTAAAAACAAAGCTTTTAAATTTAGTTATTTTATCAAAATATTTGTTTATGCTGAGAAAATACCGATGATGTCTGGCATTTTTTAACTCAATTTTTTTTGAAGTAATTTTTGTATTATTTTAGATTATTTATTTGAATATTAAATGATTTTATTACAAATGTTTAATACATTGCTTTCGGATGCATAAATGCATTCAACCGCTTACAAAAAACAGGACGCTTAATAGTTTATGAGTAATCGCGTCGGGCTTACTTCCTTGATTAGCAAAATCAAAAAATCCAATCAACAATAATCCAAGCTAAAAATTTTTGGTATTTTTTGTAAACGAATATTTGAACATTTGTTTTGTATGCAAAATATTGTCATGATTTTGCTAAGTTGAATAGCGTTTGCTGTGTTGTTTTTTTAATCGTTATTCATTATCAAAAGTTTTGAAAAAAAATAAATTTTTGATTTATCAATATTTACTTCTTGAATTAAGGTTCATTTACCATAGTTAATTCATTATAAATATGATATTTTTGTATTTTAATTAAATTCAACATTTTTAAAACATTCTTATGTATTTTATTTTGTATTTTTTAAATTTATTTTTTTAGGCAAGCGCTTTATGGCATGGATCCTGAATGCGTAGTTGTCGTCGATCAAGTGTTTGCCTTCTGAATAAATGTTCATATGCTTTAGTTAATTCATTATAAATTAATGGTATTTTTTTATTTAAATTCAAAACATTGTTAAATTTATTTGTGTTGAATTTGTGATGGTAATAAATGCGCGTATCAACATGCGCCGATAAATTCTTATTTATCAAATTTATTTTTTGACTAAAAAAATAATTTACTGTTTTATTCTTACAATTTTATTTTCAAATTTAGACTGCTCTTTACATAATAATTTATTATTCTAGTTAGGCCTTAAACCCCCATTTAAGTTTCACCGCTAAAAACAATTACATTATTTAACTATTTGCTTTGTTTTGCTAATTTTATGGTCGATTCTTGAGCTTGGCTCTCGATTAAACCAAACTTGAAGGCAAATTGTAATATTTGTTAATATATAATAGCAATTTAAATTATAAGAGTATAGATTTTTAGGCGTTAAACTCTTGTATGCCACTTAAAGTTTTTTTTGATCGGAATTAATTATCATTTTAACTGGCATTTTACCAGCAATATTTAAATTTGCTGCTTTTGTCAATTCACCAACTTATATTAGTATTTCGTTTTTGTTTTTATTCTACAACCCCACAAAAATATATCAAATTACTCGAATTTTATGGTAATATTTAATCCTATTTTTGTAATTCTTATTATTATTTCGGCGTTTTCATAAAAAAAAAATTTTTATTTAAGTGAACACGTTTTCAGAATCTTCCGCCCTTTCGCCCACAAATTTTTACCTATTTTAAATATTGGTTTAAAGTTTGAATTAATTTAAATATATTTTATTTTGTTTTTAAAGCCTTTTTAAAATTTGTTTGTATTAAAATAATCATTAACTTTATTTATAAAAACTAACCGTGGATAAAATTAGGCTATTGTAAGTCGGGCGGGTGAATTGGATTTATCAATATTCTCGAATCTTTTCATTTATGATCAAACCTAATTACTATTACATTTTTCACTTATTTCTAAGGGACAGCGGTCCATGTGATGGCTCCGATTTGCATTAGTTAGTTAATTTATTTGATTTCAAGAGAATTAATTGTCCTTTATTTAATAATTGCTAAATATTAAATATTATTTTTTGAATCTTTTTATATTTGAAGACGTTTACTATTAGATAAAGAAATAGTTTTGCGTATTTTAAATTTTTTTGAAAGAATGTTGTACCAGCTGAACGCTCTGTGCTAATTTTTCCCAGCTTTTTCAGTTCGTCGGTGTAATGCCTGCCACGTCAAAAATCCAGTGATGACGCTTTTTCGGCTTAAAGATTCTTAGATTTGCCAAGTTATTTTAAGTGTTTATTGCTACAATTTTTGTTTGCTTTGTTATTTTAAAAAAAAATTTGTTTTAAAAAATTTAAGTTAAAATAATTTGAACTCAAGCGTCGTCTGAATGCGTAGATTTCCATTAAATTTTTTTACTGTGCGTGTAGTTGTTGCTTACCTATTTTTGGTAAATATTTGTTTGAATAAAACTAATTTGCACAACTTTGCTGTAAATAAATAAACTGTTTTTTAAAGATTTGTTTATCAATTTTTTCAAATTCAGACCTTTTTGCCTGGGCTTCAAACTTTCGCTGATCCAACATTTGCGCGAACTTGAAATTCTTTAAAATATTTATTTTAAACTTAATTCAATTTCTATTTATGTGTTTAATGTTTATCGATAATTGTTTTAAAATTATCTTTTCTTCATTGTGTTATTTAGGATGATTTGATTAAAGTATTATCCATACAAATATAATTTCCTGTCAGGAAAAATGATTTAAAAGTTTTATAATATGACTTGTCCATTAATTTAAACTTGTCATTCCAATAAATATTTCGTATTTATTATTGATTTTGCTTTGGTACGTTTTAATATTTTTATTCTTTATTATTTCAAAACAATTTAGTTATTATATTAAACATTATTACTTTTGCCGTTTTATCCAACTTTTTCATGGCCTCTTGAATTTAGAATTATTCATGCTTCATATTTATAATCAATTTCTTTCGGATATTTTTATTGAACTTTTTTATTTTAAATATTTGGTTTTTTATTTGTCAAAATAAAAAGGAATTCGAGCGAGCATATGCGTTTGAGGGTTTGAGGTCCATTTGTTCTGTAACCCATCAGCGGTACGGAGTGCAGCACATTTCAAATGACGCGTGGTTCCAATTTATCAATTTGCTTTGTGCATTTAATAATTTAAACTTTTCCTTTTAAAAGCTTTTTAATATGAATAATTTTAACAAATTGTATTTGCTCTGCTTATCGCAAAGTTATTCCTTTTTTAATTATTTGGTATGTCCTTGAATATTTTAATGTATATTTTAGGTATAAAAATAAAAAAATTTAAAAATATAGAGATAAAAAAAATTTAAAAATATAGAGATAAAAAAAATTACTTAAAAAATAAATAACTTTTTTAAAATTTTATGCAATAATCAATTTTACGAAACTGGCAGATGCCTACATCGAGAAAATTAATCGCATGAATTTTAAATTCTTGTGCAGTCAGAGAAAGCGAGAATCATGTGAATGGTGATAAAATGTATTTGATGATTTATTCTTTTAATTCGTTGTGTCTTTTTAAATATATACTTACTGTCTTATGGATTGCACATTATCCCAAATATTTACTCGGTTATTAAATTGGATCGGAATTGTTTTATGTAAATACAAGATATTTATTTGTGTATTATTTAAGAGTTAAAAATATTCATAAACCATCTTTTGGTTCTTAGAACATTCATATTTTATAATTTATTAAATAATGTTTAAGATTTGATCTGGAAAATGAATTCAAAATCGTAAAAAGTTTTATAAACGTTTCGTCCCGTTATTATTGATTTTGCTTTTGTACGATTTTAATATTTTTATTACTTTATAATTTCAAGCAATTTAGTTATTTTAGCAACCATTTATTTTGCCGTTTAAATTTTTTTATAAAAATCCGTATAAGTTTTTTGTAAGCCGACAGCTAGGCGATCGGGTATCATTTTGTACTGGTATACCAGTGTGATGCATATAGGTAATTGGTGAAGCATTAACTTTTCCAAACTTTAATTTATGATTAATGATTTTCCATGCATGCATTTGTATATAATTTACTCAATGTTCAGATTAAATTAAGTTTAATTATTATATGTTTTAATGCTTTAAGCTATTTTCAATATTTGCGTATGGAAATGTACACATTTTTCCCAAAAAAAATTTTTGATTAAATGATTTATTAGTATAATTTATAAAATTGATATTTTTTAATAATATATCAATCGCTTATTGGTGTTTTACAATCTATTTAGTTATGGCCAAGCTGCCCTCTCCCAACATCGTTTGAGCAAAACAGCTATTTTATTAAATAAATACGCATTGTTCAAATTGCTTTAAAAGTTCTCGGTATATTTTATTTATTTTACTTTAATTTGCCTTTGCTCCGGGATAATTGTTCAATTCGAATGCGGCACACATTACATATGCGCCGAAGCAACCCTATTCTTAGGCTCAGCACTTTTGTCTTCTTGAGTAAAGGTTTATTTAGGTATATTAATTAAATCAATAGAATTTGAATTTAAATTATTAATCGATTTAATACCAAAATTTATTTTGATTCCTTAAAAAATCTTTTGAAAAATGTTGGTTGATGCCGGAATATGCGTAATGGGATTTTTTAGGATTTTTAAAATTTATATTTTGCTTTTCTAATATAATTTTTTACAATTAAAGTTTATACTTATGGCTTGCGGGGCTATTTATTGGGTAAATCTTTAATTGTTGTAGGTAAATTATTTACATATATCGTGTTTTTCTAACATTCCTGTTGTGTTCAAGCTTTCTCTCTTCCATAGTAAAACCTCTTTCGTAGCGAGTAATATTTTATTTTTTAAATTCATTGTTAGCATATATTGTTAAAATGTCCATTAATTATTTTTGGCAAATTTCTTTTAAAATATATATAAAACCGATAATTCTTAAATTGAAATTTTTGAGTATTTTTAATGTTATAGGTAGCGGATTTGTTGTTAATGCAAAAGCACGACGAAATTGGCCAAATTTGCTTTAAACTGCAAAATGATCACGAGAAGCGCTATCTTTCTTCATTAGTACAGATTTTTGATTAATGATTTCAAAAAAATCATTAGATTACGTTACACAAATTTACTTTATTTTGCAAATTTTTAATTTACCTAATAACATTGTGTCAAATTTTATTACCTATTAATTATTCATCAGTTTTAATTTTGCATAAAAAATATTTGTCAATTTGTTTATTCATACAACAACAATACATATTTTTGTTATTTTTAAATGTTTGTATCAAATCTTGATTTTACTTTAAAGTTTAGTATTGGACTGTTTTTAAATAATGAGATTGTATTATTTAAATTAAAATTATTTATGCGTTTCGGTCAAATAACGATGGATTTGCAAAAAATTACTCCGGCATGTCGAACATATTGTTGAAGTTAGAAGGTCACCGTCTGCAATGACCAATGTGAATAAGTTTAGAAATATATCGATTTAAATCTTGTTGGAATGTATTTTTTTGTTTTTAAAGTCTTTTAAATTTATATTTTTGATTAAATGAGATGTCTTAAAATAATGATGCTGTGGCACTAAACGGTCCCTTTATTCTTCTTTCAGTAATGAATTTATAAAAATTAAATTTTGAAAGATTATAAGAGCCGCAAACAGAATTCAACAAAAATTTTAATTGTTTACTTTGAAGGCGCTGACGAACTCTTCAAATTCCACGTTTTGAAACTCAATGCATCTTTGGAGTCGGCTCTTCAGCTGAATTGATTCTTTCTGGCCACCGCTTCCCGAATTTGGCGATGGGAACAAACTGATTGACTTCGGGAATTTGTATATAAATTAATTATTTATTTACATAAGACATATTTTTAATCGAATATCTAAAAAATTTTGTTTAAAAAAAATTTAAAATTGATTCATTAATGTAAATGTTTAGAATTATTTTCAACATTATTTATTAAAAATTCATAAGCACTTATTTATTACTGTAAAACAAAGGTATTCGCCCAACTATAATAATTATTTTTAATAAATAAATCATGTTAATGCAGCCCTTACAAATTAGTGTCAATTTAATGAATTCATATTTGTATTAACGAAGCACAAATCTAAATTTTGGTGGTGTCATATTTGTTCAATATTTTACTTTAAAATTTTTGCGATGATGTACAAAATTTAAAAATTATTTAAATTTATGTATTTTATACAAAATTGTTTTTAATTGTTAGTATCATTATATTAAATAGAGCATTTTTATTAAAGTTTTGTTTGATTTTTTAATTTTGGGTTGGCTTTAGTTAGACATGCCAACGAAAGAGTGCATATTAATCTTAAAGCAATAGGTGAAGTGCAAGAAATCCTTGGCGTTCATAGAAATTTTCCATCCCCTGCTTTTCCGATCGTCACTTGAAAAAAGGATTAAAAAAAACGATGAGTTTATTTTTGTTTATTTTATTTTTCTCTCTGTTCCATAACAAACCTCTCTTGTAGTGGAGTAATTATACACAGTTCGAGTTTTTCAAAATAAAAAATAATAATAAAAAAATACAAATATTTTTGCTTTAAATCGTAATTAGATTTTAAGTTTTAATATTATTTATTTTATTTCCATAATAAAATTTTCGCTAAGGATGTGTTTATTTTTTTATTGCATATTATTATCTTTGGATATGGTCCTTTATGGATTTAATTAATAAATTCTTTCATTCCTCTTTCTGTCAGCTTTTTAAATTTGTTCTTTTTTAAACTTTTTTATAAATAGTATTTTTAAAGTTAACATTAAATTCAAATAAGATTTTGGTCTGGAAAATAAGTTTAAAATCGTAGAAATAAACATTTCTTGTCTTTGGCCGTGAATTTGCTACCAGCTTTTTTGACTTCACTTTCCATTAATAATTTTTGATGACTTCTCGCATTACGTTGTTGATGGATATTTAACTGATCTGACTTTGAATTTAAACTTGTCATTTCATTCTTTATTATTGATTTGCTTTTTTTATTAATTTTTTACAAAATAATTTAGTTATACATCAAACATCATTACTTTTGACGTTTTAATTTATAAAAATTTATGTGTGTCAAATTTATCTTAACGAAGTTGCTCTTACATTAATTAAAAAATAAATTGATGCACTATCTCAGAGTAGATGAAGCCTTGCAGACAATTGAATTTGTTTGAATCCTTGACCTTGCCCGTGTATTTGTTTATTGGCATTTTTGCCTGGGCTTTTCACTAATAATTTTTGATGGCCTCTTGCGTTTTCGTTGTTGGTGAGCATTTTATTGCTCTAATCTAGCGTATTTCCTTTATAGTTGAGGATTTGTTTTGGGCGGATAGCCTTTTCATTAATAGCGGTTTTAATTTATTCAACAATTTGTATAATTCTTTTAAATACGGGAATAAAAGTTGTATTTTTTTTTTGGTTTAATTTAACTATTGACACGAATTTTTAAAAAATATGTAAAACGGCCCCCGTTCTTTTCTTGTTTTCATTTATTTGTTTT
Organism: Globodera ellingtonae; assembly: GCA_001723225.1. Classification (NCBI taxonomy): domain Eukaryota; kingdom Metazoa; phylum Nematoda; class Chromadorea; order Rhabditida; family Heteroderidae; genus Globodera; species Globodera ellingtonae. The sequence continues at coordinate 194,310 of MEIZ01000053.1, forward strand.
TAGAACCAAAATATAATATTTTTATTGTTTTAAATGTTTGTTAATGGTATGTTATTCGAATCTTTTTTTATAAGACTGATGGACCGGGCCGCCGCTCACAAGGGTTAAGTGCAAAAAGTGATTAAATTTTAATTTTATTTGTGCTATGATATTTAATATAATAGTTTTAAAATTTATTTATTATTAACACATACAAAATTAATTTGTATGCGTTTTTTATTTCTTTGTTTTAATTTTTTCTACATTAATGATTTTAACATGTTCCACTATTTTTTATATTAACAAGAAATTTTTTTTATCAAAAATATTATCGACGCTTATTTACAAATAATTTCCGTTTTTTACATATCCAAAAAGCATTAATTGTCACAAAACGATTTTTAGTCATATTTGTGTAGTTTTGTACGTTTTTTTATATTAGAATTTGGATCTTTTATTGCGTCATTTCTCCATATAATTGACGGATATCTGAAGTTTAAATATTCTATCTTTTAGCGATTTTTATTTATTAAGGCTTTTCTAATAATAATACCAATGAAATTTCATCTGAATTTTTATTGGATTTAGATTTAAAAAAGTAAATAAGGTGCGTTGAATTAATTTTATATAAATTTTGATTTTTATCGCGTCATTTTCTCCATATTTTTTGACAAATTATCTGATATAATTTGTAAATTAAACTTTAAAGTCAAACAAATTAAGCAAATAAATTTAGTTTGGTTTTATTTATTTACAATTAATGTATTTAGAAGAATTAGGGCCTCAACATATTTTTGTTTTAAGATTTAAACTGAATTTTGTATTATTGCAATTGAGCCGAAGTTGCCTTAATTGTTTTGCGGCTCTTTCATGCCCTTTTTTACCACGTTTAATTTTTGCAAATCGCCCATTGTTCAAAATTTCTGTTCAGCGAAGTAAATTTGTTAATTTAAGACGCGAAATTATAAATGATTTTTAAACAAATTTCTTAAATTTATTATTCGTTGAACTTTTTATTAAAAAGCTTAAAGTTATCATTTTTTACTTAATATTGTATTTTAATTGTTGCTTTTTAAAATTTGAATTTTATATAAATAGGTTACTTTTTGAAATTTATTAATTTAATTTTTTTGCTTAATTAGAAAAATAAATTACAATTACATAATCCAGCTAAGAATGCTAAGTCATGTTTTTTTCCTTTTATAAATTGTTAAATACCTACAAACTGATTTATTTTTCTACCCGCGTACAAATTTCTTAAATTTCTTTATTTGTTGAATATTTTTAAGAAGCTTAATTATCATTTTTTGCTTTTGATATAAATGCATTTTTTATCTTTATGGTTTTAGATATTAAACTTTTATTCGTCACGTACCCAGGTGCCGTAAAGACTCTGATTTTTACGGCGGCACATCAAATTTGCGTTAAAATATTGACGCCCTCTTGTCTTAACATCGAGGTTCCGTTGCACAGGCACTCACTGCCTTTTTAAAAAACTTTTAATTTCTCAGTTATTAAATTTAGCTATTTTTTTATCAAAATATTTGTTTATGCTGAGAAAATATCGATGATTGCGGCCATGCTCTGATGTTTAGGATAAACTCTTTAAATTTTTTTGCTTTTGCATTTTTTGTTACCTTTTTTTATAGGCACTGTCTTTTATTTAAAAACAAAGCTTTTAAAATTTCATTTTTACCACCTTTAACTTTTTTGCAAATCGCTTAAATTTTATTACTTATTCAGTAAAGTTTCGTTTTGAATTCTAATTTTACTTGTTTCTCCGCTTTTATATTCATAGAATTTATAGCGCAGAATTATAAATGGTTTAAATAAATTTCTCAAATTTCTTTATTCGTTGAACTTTTATTAAAAAGCTTAAAATTATCATTTTTAACTTTTGATTTATGGTTTTGGAAAATATTAACTTTTATTTAATATTTTTTATTTTAATAAAAATTTAATGCTCTTGCTCTTGCTGAAGCCTCACCTTATTTTATTTAAATTTGTTAATTTATAGCGCGAAATTATAAACGATTTAAATTAAATTTCTTTTGCCTTCAAATGATCGAGCCTTTGCAATTTTGGCACGGCCACGCTCTGATGTTTAGGGGATAAACTCTTTAAAAAATTTTTTTGCTTTTGCATTTTTTGTTACCTTTTTTTATAGGCACTGCCTTTTATTTAAAAACAAAGCTTTTAAAATTTCATTTTTACCACCTTTAACTTTTTTGCAAATCGCCCATGGGCCATTTTCAAAACTTTTTGTTCAGCGTATTAAAATTGTTAATTTATAACGCGAAATTATAAATGATTTAAACAAATTTCTTAAATTTCTTTATTTGTTGAACTTTTTTTAAAGTTATCATTTTTTACTTTTGATATAAAATTATTTGTGTATCTTTGTTTTTGGGGAACGATTAAATTTTTATTCGTCCCGAGCCCAAGTGCCATAAACACTCTGATGATTCTTTTGGTGGACACGTCAAATTTATTGAGGCCTCCCTGTATGAATATCGAGGTTCCATTGCATAGACACTCCTTGCCTTTTGTTTAAAAACAAAATTTTGAAATTACAAATTGTTTAGTCAGTTTTTAAATTTAGCAATTTTTATCAAAATATTTGTTTATGCTGAGAAAATACCGATGATGTTTCGGCATTTTTTAACTCAATCGCTTAATATAATTTGTTTATGAGTAAACGCGCCGCGTATACCTCCTTGATTAACAAAATCAAAAGATCGAATCAGCAAAAAATTTAAGCCCGAAAATTTTTGGTATTTTTTTGTAAATATATTCACTAATTAATTAATTGAATGTAAGATTGTAGGTTAAAAATGATTGGCGATTTAATAAAAATAAATAAAGGTGGAGACTCTGCACGCTCAGTCGTCGAGTATAATGTTTTTTGATTGTGATTTATAATTTAAATCTTGACTCCCAAGCGCGTGCGCAAAAGATGTGTTGTTTGGTGCCTGTTTAGCACGATCGGGTCACATGTTCTTTCTATTTCATCATTTTTTAAAAATGAATTGTTTTTTGAGGAAGCGGAACCTTTTGTTATTTTGTTTGCATTTATGTTGGTTTTGGTTACTCTTTAAAAAGTTATTTATTATAGTATTTAAAATAATTAATTGTTATTTGTTTTTAAATTTATGAATTTTATTAAATATTGCCTATATCAAGCTAAAATTGAAAGGCAATTGTGATAATGTAAATATATTATTAGCAATTTTTAAATTATTAGATAGCTACCCACCATACAGCAGTTGCAGTAAACATTTTTATTCGCTTTTATTTTTTATTGCAAAAATATTTAATTTAAAGGGGTTTTTTCTCCAATTTATACTACCGCAGAGTCGATTTATGTCATAAAATATAATATCAAATTGATCAAAATTTTTTGAATAAAATGTTGTCCGATGAGGCGTTTCTATTAGTTGTGGTGAATATTTTTCTATTTTATACAAGGCTGTAGCCTTTAATAAAATTAAAGTTTTTAATTTCTTTATTTTTGGGGTCCTCACATAATAATATTATTAAATCGGTGAAAACAATTATTATATTGGATAGAATTTTTTTTTTACTTTTTAAAGCTGAGGCCGAGCTGAGGCTTAGTAATGAAGCGCTTTATCCAATTCGAGTAATTTCATTGTAATGTTCATTTGCAGCTTGTTTGAAAACAATGAATGTAATTTGTGCGATTTTGCTACTTCTTCAGAATTGGCAACTAAGTCCCCCTAGAAAAAGACAGTTCAGTCCTGGGCTCAGCCGGTGAAACCAACCGGGGGATTACAAAAATAAAGAAAAAATAAATTTATAAAAAGGGCCAGAATTTAAAAACGGAATCAAATTTTAAGGGATTACCAGTCACGGTCCCGACTAGGGCTGGGATTTTTAGTCACTAAAAAATTTAAAATAGTCAGTTAAATAACCCTTAAAAAACCCAAAATAGTCACTAAAAAGTGCCAGATTTAGGGGGTGTAAACTGCTGGTCAGAATTTTTTTTCGCGATATTTATTAATCAAAATTCATTTTTATGATAAAATTTTAATGTACAACATTCAGTCAAAAAAAATTTTAAATATGGAGAATTTTAAAAAATTCCATTTTTTGGCTGGCAGAATTTTTAGTCTCGACAAAAGTCCATTTTAGGGGTGCATTTTTTGAAAAGTTGAAAAACTCAATCGTTAGGGGTGCATTTTTCGGTTTTATTGCATTTTTCTTAAGGAATTTTCCAAAAAAACCACAATTAGTCACTTAACTTCCATTTTAGTGATTTTTAGTCACCAAATAAAAGACTAAAAAATAGTAAAACACGCAAAAAACGATCGCTGTACTCTAAAAACTTACAACCATTTAGTGACAACATTTTAAAAAAATCGTTGTATTAACTATGCGCTTAAATAAGCGTATCCAAAATGGGCACTAAAAACACCAAAAAGTGCCAAAATAAGAACTAAAAATCCGAAAAAAACAATCTCTTTTGGGTAATTTTAATCAATTACATCAAGATGTTCTGGGGTAAATTCAATAGCAAATAAAAAATTCTCGGCAATACCGAATTTTTCTTAAAGAATTAAAAAAAAGGCCAAAATAGGCACTAAAATTCGATTTAATTCTGATACTTTTGGGAAATGCTATAATTCAATACAAATAAAATAATGCAAGAATTGATTTGTTTGAATGAAATGGAAAGAATGATTGAGGCAGGAGCTGCCTTCCCCCCCCCCCNATCGTTAGGGGTGCATTTTTCGGTTTTATTGCATTTTTCTTAAGGAATTTTCCAAAAAAACCACAATTAGTCACTTAACTTCCATTTTAGTGATTTTTAGTCACCAAATAAAAGACAAAAAAATAGTAAAACACGCAAAAAAACGATCGCTGTACTCTAAAAACTCGACTTTTGTGCTTTTCTGAGTAAGGCACGTTCAGGAAAAAAATAGTAAAAAGACAAATCCCAGCCCTAATTATCACCATATAATGGTTTAATAAGTTTTCGTTAAATCATTTTCTTTTAAGAGTTTTAAATTACACATTAAATTTCTTTACACCGGACTAATTTGTAAGTTTTCTACCGATTCAAATAAATATTTGAGAATCTTAAAATAGTATAAATTTAATTCAAAGAAAACTAAATTATTCAATTTGGTGTTGCAGCAAACTGCTCTTATTATATGTTGAATCGTGGTTGTTCAATTTTCTGCTTTATTTCTTGGTTCTTTCTCCACACCTAAGTAATTTTTATTCTTTTTTTATTAAAAATATTATCTTAATGAAATTTTTTCTTTTGTTCTAAATGTTAAGTTACATTATTTTGTTTCTAGTTTTGGGTCGAAATTTTGGGCAACATATTCCACAAATTTTCAAAAGGCATTTGCGTGTTTGCACGTTAATCTGGCCACTATGCTTGTCGAAATATGCTTATTTGCTCGCCGATAGATCTCGGAACTTTTCCCAGCAAGATAGTAAGTGCAATGGAGCAATGCCAGCTAAGACTTTTTCTAAATTAATTTATTATTTATATTTTTTGTACTATTATCATTACCATTTAAATGAAACTTTTTCTGTTTTATCTTTCCGTCCGCAATTATGTTATTTATATTGCAAATATAATGGAAACGGCTGGCGTGTAAATGCAGCGGACAGCTTGGTTGTCAATTTCAGGACCACCGATATCATGCGGATGATTTTATTAATATAAATTTGAATAATCTTTTGATTATTATATGTTGAACAATAGTTTAATTATTTTTATATAATGTTATTTGCAAAAGATATTTTTAGATTAATAATTGGAATCTATGCAAAATTCTGTGTTTATTTTAATTAATAATATGATGGTTTATTATTGTTTCTTTATTTTATATGTTTATGTTCTTTTATTATATATAATTAAAAAATTGGTTTAACGAATGCATTTTTTATATACAAAAAGCTTATAACTTCTTTTTTTTCTCAATTGTCTCGACTCAGGGTTTACAATTGTTTGAATGTAGCATACAGTACCAATCATGCTTTTAGAAGTCTAAACATATTGCGTTTTATTTCGCTTTCTTCCGGATCGCAATAAAATTATGCTCGTTGTAAATTTTAGCATTTTTTTTTGTATAATTGATTTAAGGCCTTTGAATCAGAGCTGTATCGAAATTTCGATTTTATTTTGATTTTCGGCGTTTATTCCCTTTGATTTTCGATTTCGACAAAAATAGGCTGTTTTCGAAAATAATTTCGAAAGTCTGGTCCCGGCTTTTAAATTTTTGGCAAGGACGGGCAGTGGTCTTGCCAACTTTTTGACAAAATTTCTATCTTTTTTTACATGTGAGTCCCACCAGGTAAATTGATGGCTCAATGGTTTTCTTCTCGATTAAAAGAATTTTTGAAATAAATTAATCACATCTTCTTGATTGCTTTCATTTTCTTAACAAATATCATTAAAATGTTCAAAAAAATTTCCCCGGCGGCGCCGACAGGCGCCGCCGAACTATCCACTCTTACGTAATTTAAAAAAAAAAATGTTCCTAAATTCCGAAGCAAAATGCTTAATTTTGCTAAAATTTTGATGAAATTTCTTAACAAAATTGAGTCAAAATTTCAAAAATTTTTCTCGGCGGCGCCTATCGGCACCGCCGACCCCCTTAAAATAAATTATTTTAATAAAATAATTTTTTTTTGTAACATAAAAAAATTTTCGATTTTCTTTCGAATTTCGTTCGATTTTCGACTTCTTTTTTCCTTTCGATTTTTCGATTTCGACATTTTTGTTAGTTTCGACATAGCCCTGCTTTGAATATGCCCATTTTAAGAGATAATTTTTAAAAGTCTTTTGACACTCAGGCCGAATTTTTATATTGTTTTGCTGAAATAAATTTTTAAATTATACTTTGTTTCTTTGTCGAAACAAATCCAATTTATCCAATTTATATATTTTTTTTAAATATTTATGTGCGTCTAAAAATTTCTTGTAAAGGATAAAATTCGACGCATTAAATTAATGGTTTTTTTTGTTGCAATTTTGATTAAAATTTTTTTTATAGTTTTGGTTGAATAATTTTTATTTAAATATTTTATTGAGTAGGTTTTTATTTTTTTTCATTTCATATTGGCGCAAAAATTGTTTAAGTTATATTATTGGCCTGGCGCAAAAATTGTTTAAGTTATATTATTGGCCTCCGGTGGGATCTTCTTACGGAACTCCTTTTGATTGGTATAGTTTATAATTTCAGACTCACTGCTCTCTCTACACGATGTTAGGTAACAAGAATTTGATTTTTCTGCTTCGCGTAAGTTGACCAATGAATAATAACTTTAAATGCTTTAAATCAACTTAAATTTATATGAAAAGGTTGGATTATCGACACTTGGAATGTTTTTTTATATTATTTATTGTAAGCTCTCTAACTTTTAAAAAACAGCGTTCGGGCGCATATGCCCGTTCCATGTTGCCTTGCCGTTGCGTTTTTTTTAAATTACATAATTATTTTAAAAAATAATTATATTTTTAATTAAGATAATGTCCGGGGAATAGACAAAAATAAAGGTCCCGACTAGGGCTGGGATTTTTAAAACTTTAAAATAGTCAGTTAAATAACCATTAAAAGGCCAAAATAGTCACTAAAAAGTGCCAGATTTAGGGGTAAACTGCTGGTCAGAATTTTTTTAATTCAAAACATTCAGTCAAAAAAATTTTAAATATGGAGAATTTTAAAAAATTCCATTTTTTGGCTGGCAGAATTTTTAGTCTCGACAAAAGTCCATTTTAGGGGTGCATTTTTTGAAAAGTTGAAAAACTCAATCGTTAGGGGTGCATTTTTCGGTTTTATTGCATTTTTCTTAAGGAATTTTCCAAAAAAACCACAATTAGTCACTTAACTTCCATTTTAGTGATTTTTAGTCACCAAATAAAAGACAAAAAAATAGTAAAACACGCAAAAAACGATCGCTGTACTCTAAAAACTTACAACCATTTAGTGACAACATTTTAAAAAAATCGTTGTATTAACTATGCGCTTAAATAAGCGTATCCAAAATGGGCACTAAAAACACCAAAAAGTGCCAAAATAAGAACTAAAAATCCGAAAAAAACAATCTCTTTTGGGTAATTTTAATCAATTACATCAAGATGTTCTGGGGTAAATTCAATAGCAAATAAAAAATTCTCGGCAATACCGAATTTTTCTTAAAGAATTAAAAAAAAGGCCAAAATAGGCACTAAAATTCGATTTAATTCTGATACTTTTGGGAAATGCTATAATTCAATACAAATAAAATAATGCAAGAATTGATTTGTTTGAATGAAATGGAAAGAATGATTGAGGCAGGAGCTGCCTTCCCCCCCCCCCGCAAAAATCGATGCAAATGATCGTCGGTGGGCGGTGAACACTCCGTTAAACGGGAATTAAATACAATATTGAAACATTTTTATTGGGAAAATATAGTCAGCTTTTCGTAATTTTTCATTTAAATTTTTTTTAAATGATCGATTAGGAGAATTTTTTTATTAAACACTTTTTGGCAAACGAAACAATTGAACAAACATCACCAAGCCAAATGAAGAATTGGATAACAATAAAAACATTTTATTTACAATCTTTTTTTAAAATCGTTTTTTAAGATTTTGTTCTTGCTAGACATCTGAACTGGTTATTTATAGCTTTATAAGTTTTGTCGAGAATGACGAAGATTTGATTCAACGTTTGAGTCCGGAATACTGTCAGATTCAGTAAAAATTTGGCAATTGATTTTATTTTCAAATTTGTTCGTCAATTTATTACCTTTACAAATATCAAAAACCAGAGATTAAATTTGATTATTGACGGTTGCCAATTTAAGGTTATTCAATTGGTTTGATATTCAGAAATGGCCAAGCAATGAATTTTCTCAGCCAGGCGGCTCCCAGACAATATGCCATAAGAACAAATGCATATTCGTTCGCTTTTTCAGTGTTGGCAAAAATATTTTACAAGGGCTACACGGGCTAACCCCCGTGTACCACCGTCTCGGCCTAAAAAAAAAACACGGGCTACGGGGTCCGTGAAAACCCGTACGGGCTCCGGCCCGTACTCATACCAATTCATAAAAAATTATGATTTGCAACTCAAAGTTATATATTAATCAAATACAATAACATTCAATCGTTGTATTTAGTTACATAAGTAATCATTTTAATATAAAAAGAACATAAGTCATAAATATATTTTTTTTATCGTTGAATTATTTTATTTTTAGATAGTTTTTATGCTAATAATCTCAATATCATTTATTGTAAATATAGTATTCTGATAAATCAAATATAACACTAAAAAGTTCTATATTTTTAAGACCAATTGATGATATTGATTAATATTTTATAAAATTTTTTTTTTTACTTTTAGCTAAATTATGCCTTTGGATTAGGCTATTGAGGAAGCATTGGTTAAAGTAAGCTCTTTGAGGTTTTTTTATTTGTTTAATTGTTTTATTTTTTTGTTTTTTAATATAATAAACTTAAAAATAATTGTATAACTTGTCACATTTTAATTTCATTTTTTCAGCCATGTACTTATGGCTTTAGAGAATTAATTATCCATTATTTAAATTACTAAAGTAATTGCTTGGAATCTTTGACAATTGTTGAACAGGGGCAGTCGGACGGGCATTTTGCAAACATTCCACAGCGTTTAAATTTTGCAGAGTTTAGCGCTTGATTTGATTACAAATTAATTTATAGTAGCTTTATTTTATAATTCTGTTTAAAAACTAAAAGACTCAGCAACAGCCTAAGCGCTGAGGAAACAAAAATTTTTTTATAAAATTAATTATTAAAAAATTTCGTATGACAATAGTACGCAGCACTTTTAAAATTTTCAAATAAAAAATTAATCGTTATAAAAATAAAACCGTTTATAAAAATCTTAAAAGTATGTTTGTTTAGGTTTAGTTTATTTGGCTAACTACAAAAAACAATAAAAATTCATTAGATACATAAATTAAATAAAAAACAAAAAAAAATATTATTAAATGAATATGCGAAATACTTGGCACTGCAAAACTTTATTATTATCCTAGTTATTTTATCTATCTTAAATATACTACATTGATGCCGTTTAAATAAAATTTTAAAAAAATGCCCATTAGGATTGAAGTGACGCTTTATGGCAACTAAAATAAATTAGTATGTAAAGAAAAGGAAATATCAGGTAACATCTGAAAAATATTATTTCCGGATAACTTTAATCAAGAGATTTAAAATTAATGCAAACTTTTTAAATTAAACGTAAATCACATATGTTTGTCTTGAAGATAAAAATATTCATTTATATTATAGAGTTTTTAATCTTTATCAACAATAACACAAAAAACAATCTTTGTAAAATCTATAATTTTTTTTGAAAGTCAATATTTTGTATTCAAGTATTTATTATAACATTAGCAGTTTTATGATTTTTTTAAATTTTCATTGTGTATTTTTAGCTAATAATTGATCATAAAAGATGTTGCTTATTGTTTGATCGATGAATTAAAGGTTTTGTTTGCGGTTGTAGTCGGTGGTGGAGTAAACTTGTCTGACTTGCTCAGAACTTTGTGGTCGTAGTTTTTCCTTTATTGATTTTTTAATAGATAATTACCATAGGGTCAGTTTGGGGCGATAATTATTAAAATCTTTACATTTGTTCTTGTTTTTATTTTGTAAATGAAAGATTGATTCAAAATATGATTCTGTTCACATTTAATAGTATTAATTTTAATTTGTTTCATATGC
>MEIZ01000053.1:220227-249936 GCA_001723225.1 Globodera ellingtonae
ACCCCCCCCCTCCCCAAAATGGCACTAAAACACCAAAAAGTGCCAAAAGCACTAAAAATTCAAAAAATCAAACCCTTGACTTGCAATTTTAAATCAAGTACTTCAAGCTGTTCCGGGGTAAATTCACATGTTTAAAGAATTAAAAAAATAGCAAAAATGATAAAATTTTTAGAAATTACCGATCTTTAAGGGATTAGTAAATAGAAGGAATCATTTTTTGAAGTGCATTTTTAAATAAGGAAAGTTATCAAAAAACACCAAAATAGGCATTTAGGCACTAAAATTCGCTCTAATTCTAATAGTTTTGATGGAAAACGATTCCAAAGAATTTTAACTTTTTTATTAAAATCGGGCCCGAGGTTTATTGCGCATTGATTAAATAAAATACAACGAAATTGTAAAAGGAAGAAATTATACTTTGATTAAAACACAAATTATAAAAGAAATAATATAATGAATGACCAAAGAATTCACATTAAGATATCAATTGAGAAATGAAATCATTTATTTTAAAAAATGATATTTATATTTATTTAAAATTATAAATTAAATTGTGTTTTTTCAAAAATCGGGACGGAGAGAACATATCATTTTATATAAATTTCAAAAATAAATTTAAACCCCCAAAATAAAAAGCTTCGGTAAAAAGTATAAGCCAATGTTTGGTTAATATCATACAGTAGGAAAGACCCAGATATCTTTTTCCCTGCGGCGCCGCTGGTCCCCCAACAAAAACCCCTAATAAAAAAGAAAAAATACTTTTTGTTATTGTTGACTCAAAACAAACAAGTACCATAAAGCCCTAAAATTTTCAATTTTGGAATTTTTGAACCTAATTAAAAAAAAAAACTTATTTTTTGCAATCAAACTTGCCAATTGTTGATTTGATTGTTAAATGTTTGACTTTTAGTGTTTTTGATTCGTAAATTGATTTATTCAAGTCAAGGCAACATATTTAAGAAATTTTTTAAACTTCCGAGTTCCGAATCCTGATCCAGGATTTTTAAAATTCCGGTCTCTAGTAACTTCTTTTCCAGAAATTAATGGGCAGCTTAATAAAAGGCCGTAGATTTATGCAGATGAAGAGAAACAAATTTAACTATAAGCTAAAGAATAAATAAAGTTTGAAAACAATTCTTCGAAAACAAAAATGTAAAATGATTGAAAATTCCGAGATGGAAGAAAAATATTGTTAAAATCGTAAAACAAATCATTCATGTCCACACAACACTTCCATTCAATTCTTTTTGCCCGTCACTGGCGTTGGATACTGCCAACCGCGGCTGTAGACAGAACCGACCAACGGCACGTTTCCTGCGGAAAGAATTTTTTTTTTGAAAAAGTTGGCATGCCAATGCCATCCAAAAACCCATAAAAGTGATTACGACAAAATGTGTCAGTCTGTCTTAGACGAATTGTTGTGAGATGAAAAGTTGTGAATTCTGTGAACCGTTCGTTAGTGGCGGGTCAGTTTTTAGAAGTTATTTCATAAAAAGCTACAGTAAATACCGTAACCCCATTTCAACCAATTAAAAAGCTTCAAAGTGCAGCCCAAATTGTCACCACCCACATCTACCGTACGTAATACTGTCGCTTTTGCTTTTCAAAGCTCACACCAAATAATTTATTAAATTCAAAAGATTTCTGAATCGGTCCCACCGTGACAAAAAAAAATCCCTTAAGTTGGAGTGCTTACCGGCCGATCTCTATTTTAGACTTGTTAGACGTATAAAATGCAGACGTCCCATTAGCCTACCGTCGTGTGGTTTCGTCGCGTTCGTTTTTTAGTTGGAAATTGGAGCGGGTACAGTTCGGGCAAAGCGCGGTGGCAATGGTACAGCAACACGCTCATCGCCTGGTCCCGTGTTAACACTCCGAGAGGAACTGTCAAAAGCGCAGGTCAACCAAATTTTGGAGTTATGAAAAACCCCATTAAATTAAATTTAAATTAAAAATTGTTTATCCAAAATAGGTGATACCAATAAATTTAGAAAAATCCTCTTTCGAGACGAGTGGAAAACGAATTTTGAAGAATGCCGAGCCGAGCATTGCGCGTCGATTCTTCGCCGAACAGTCTTTCCCCTTTTGACGGCATTTTTCGTCCGCCCAGCGAAGTGCCTAATTAAAGAAAAAAATTTTATATATAAAGCAACCAAAATATTTTAATTTGTTTTATCAATTTTTGATAAATTTACGGCTTTCCAAATTGCCATTTCTCCGCAGACAAACAGCTGATCACGGTCCAGAAGCTCACATAACAATTTTTGTTCAATTTGCAAAAAATCCGCTGATTGTATCAAAGTGCCCGCATTCACGTCGATGTAATCCAAACAACGGTGAGCAAAATCCCAAATAAAAATATAATTAATTATAAAATTTATTCAGTGATTAAAAATCAGTTACATTTCCCCACCTCTTTCCCAAGGAATCGAGCCTGGTCAAACGCGACGAAAACATTGCTCAGCTTTGCTATTGGAAAGCCCACACAGGCTTTAATCAGTCCGGGCACGTCATATTTATTGGCTATTGAGCAATAAATTAAAAGAAAAATCGTAAAAAATTTTATATTCGTGCGCATAACCCCCGAAGGCCCCCCCCCATCGTTTGCAATTTGTTAACACAAAAGAAAAAAAAACAGAAAAATTAAACAAAGTTTTTTCTGACCCGCATAAAGCACAGCGATCGCATTGTCTCCGTTCAGTCCGCGCAAATCGTCCGCATAGATGAAGGCTAACATCGCCTTGAACGCGCCCACCTCCACGTCGGTCACCTCCACGGGTGTAGTCACTTCCGAATGAGCTGAAATAATTTATCTGCAATTTCTACACTAGAGATCGGACCGATCGAGATTCTCGATCGTAATCTCGATCGGTCCTCAAGTCCGATCTCTATCCTTCCCCCACCAAAAAGTGCACATCCGCACCATCGCCGGTGCCCAGCAAACGCTTCATCCGACCGCCCAAATTTTGTGATTTTGACATGCTAAATTAGAATTCGAATTACGCCGAAAATTTCAATTCAAAGGCAATTCAAAAAAATTAAATATCAGAATTTTAAAAAATTCCATTTTTTGGCGGGCAGAATTTTAGTCTCGAAAAGAGTCTATTCTAGTGGTGCATTTTTCGGGTTTTATTCCATTTTCCTTAAGGAATTTCCAAAAAAAGCCGAAATAGTTAATTTAAGAACTTTTTAGTGTCCTAAAAAAATAAAGAACTATGAAATAGTTGCTAAAATCGTATAGAAACATTCGCGGTGAGCTAAAAACATGAATTTAGTTCGTTTTAAAGCAGGGGGCGTTCAGGAAAAAATAGTCCAGGAACTAAAAATCCGGTCCTTAATCCAGACCGCTCAATTCAGAAAAATGTGGTGAATTTTTTTCAAAAATTATTTTTTGCGCGCAACCATTTTAAACAATTTCAAAACTCAAAGATATCAAATACTTTTGTTGTTCAATGAATGAAAGTGAAAGATGAAAATGGCCAAAATGTGGACAACTACATACTATTGTTGACCTTGTAAAAGAAAAGGAAAATGGGGAGGAGCGTCGCGGCGCAATAAAAGAAACAAAAAATTCTATATGTAAATTAAAGGCAATTCTGAAAATTTTTTTGAAAATAAGCAGAATTTTAAAGATTTTGTTTTTTGTGGCAGAATTTTTTGTGCGAAGTCGATCCTTAGGGGTGCATTTTTTGAAAATTTTTAAAAAGTCGATCCTTAGGGGTGCATTTTTTGAAAATTTTTAAAAAGTCGATCCTTAGGGGTGTATTTTTTGAAAATTTTTAAAAAGTCGATCCTTATGGGTGTATTTTTTGAAAATTTTTAAAAAGTCGATCCTTATGGGTGTATTTTTTGAAAATTTTTAAAAAGTCGATCCCTAGTCATAACAAAAATCAAATTTTCAAAATTATGTTTCATAAAAGCTTAAAATTGGTCAAAATCGAGTCCATAAATGAATATTCAAAGTTATGAAAGTGAGGAAGCGAAAAGAACTTCTAAAAAAGGATCAACAAGCAGCATCATGGACATAGAAATGTAGAGGAAGGGTCAAAAGGACATGTATTTATGGGCAAAATGGGTGTGACATAAAGGGATCAATAATGAAAATGCAAAACAAAATATTTATTGACAATAAATTATATTGTGGACAAATTTTTGCGAAGCAAAACATAAAGTATTCAATTTTAAATTGAATAAAAATTTTAATATTCCTAAAGAAATGTTAGCTAAAGTTATGCTATAAATTAAAAATATAGAACAGTTCAACAAATAATATTTTGCTAACATAAAAAACATATTAAAAATTTTAACTACAGCCTTTTAAATTGAAAAATTTTATTAACAATATTTCCATATAGAAGCTAAAAAAACAATTTCTTTAAACATAAGTTAATGATTAATTATTAATTCTCCCACGGGGCATGGAAGTGCGAGAAAGCATCCGCTCAAAGAATGTTGCATGCAACCGCAGATTGTAAAAGACATTTGCATATTTAGTCCTTTGTAAAATAAAGAAATTAACTTTAAATTATCAAGAATGGATTTTAAAACTTTTAAAAATAATAAAGTAACAATAGAAGCACTAAAATTATCATTGATATGATTAATTATTTATAATTGAAATTATAAACAATGTAGTCAAAAGTAAATAATTACATAATTCTTCAATCACAGGATTCGGATTTGCTGTTCTTGGCGGCATAAAACCGTAAAACGTTTTATTTTTCTTTTATTTAAAAAAACGGGCGCCGGGCCCAACCAACACCGTATTTCAAAATGAATGTAACTTCTCACTATTAGTTATCAATATTTGTTAATTAGTTATAAAATATATTATTTGATTGATTTAATTAATTATCTTTTAAAATTCCACGCCAAAGGTGAAAAAGTGCGCGAGTTTAAAGAATTATATAAATTAACAATTTTGAAAGCACTTTGCGTCATATTCAAACGACAGTTGGCTTCTTGTCAAAGCCAAAGTCTCCATTCAATTCCGTGATAAAAATCATAATCAAAATAGCAAATTAAACAAAAAAGCAGGGGTTCTCACGGTTACCCGCATTATTTAAAAATCACTAGAGTGTTCCAGAGTTCGAAAAATTGATTTTTTAAAGCAATTTTTTCCGATCGTGTATTGTTTGATCACCTTTTTAATTCGTCTTCCGACCTTTGAATTCAAATCTTAGGCTAATTTGTAAGGGGATTCCAAAAACCGGGATCCCGACCGGGATCCCGATCAGGGCTGCACGTGATCGAAAAATCAGCAAAAATTTCTTGCCGGAAAGACCTATAAAGAAAGTTACTACAAAATAAAGTTGGCAGAAATTGCACTCAAATCTCAAAAAAATTCAAAATTTAAATTTTTGTTTAGCATTGACATAACGCCAACGCTCAATGCCATTAATTTCTCGTTAAATTATAGCGTAAATACTAGGGTTGGACAAGACCGGATATTATCCGGGACCCCCGGATAGCGGTTCCACCGGTTCCTTGACACCCGGATACCGGTCCCGGTTCCGGATACCCGTTCTTGTCCAACCCTAGTAAATACACAAAAAACATCGATTACACTCAAGCGGGGTTGAACTTGCACCACCCGGATACCGTAATTTATGCTTTTTTTGAAATCCACGTCACCACGCTCGCAAATCTGCTATTTCCAAATCTATTGGGGCGTAAGTTATAGTGTACACGCACGTTAATTTTCGGTGAAGCGGGAAAGAATTTTGAAAAGACATGAAATATAATTCCAAGTATTCGTTTCAAAAAACTTTTGTTTTTAATCCATATATACCAATCACGGATCAAAATCACGGATTATTTCAAAAAATCCGTGACCGTGATCCGTGATCACGGACCCTCAAAAACGCCGTGATTGGCGTGATCCGTGATCACGTGCAGGGCTGCCATGTCCAAAACCCAAAAACGTGGAAAACGAGTTCAAAAACGTGGAAATTTTTTTCAAAAACGTGGAAAAAACGTGGAAATTTATTTTTAAGCCTTTAATTTAACATAAAATTGCTCGAACAATCATTAACTAGCATAATTATTAACCTTTTCACCATCTTGAGCAAACTTGGCTGAGATAGGAAGTATTATGGGTTGTCGGCAAGTTAAATCGGAATTGAACTTGATAGAACAAGCCATTCAAAAGAAGCGTTCCCATAAAAAGTTGATTTTTAGGGGGTGAGTTTTACCCTTTATATTGCATATTGTTAAGGAATGCATTTTCAAAAATGCAACTTTTTTTTTGTGAATTCTGCAAATTTTTAAAATATATCCAATAAATTGAGAGAAAGTCCATTCGATACTAAACCGTGGAAAAAACGTGGCAAAAAACCCCAAAACGTGGAAAACGTGCCAACTTTAAAAAACGTGGCAAAACCGTGGAAAAGAACCCTAAAACGTGGTAAATCCCACGTTTCCGGGGCAAAATGGCAGCCCTGATCACGTGCAGCCCTGATCCCGATCCCGGCCAACCTATTTTTTTATAAACATTTTTCAAAAAATTAGTGGTCTAAAGAGTAAAAGTCCAAATCGGAAAATTCTAAAGGGAAAAGTGCTAAATGGGAAATGTCAAGAAAGAAACGTGCCATAAGGAAAAATGCCAAGGAAGAAGGTGCCCAGACAGAAAAGTGCTAGATGGGAAATGCCAATAAAAGTGCATAAAGGAAAATGCCAAGAAGGAAAAGTGCACTAATAGTAAGGGAAAAATGCCAAGAAAATAGTGCCCTAAGGGAAAATGCCAAGAAAGAAAGCCATATTTTCTCGCAGATGAGTTGGCCTCCCTGTGTCCAATCCAACATTGGACGGCATGGACAGTGCCAGAGAAATAAAGAAAGGATTTTTCTGTCTCAAATTGATAAACAGAAAACGACGGCACCATTCTTACTTTACAATTACTTCATGCCCATGTCACGATGCCGAGATGGGTTGGCATTTCTCTGACATCAGAGCGCAACAATATAATTGAATTGGCCCCTTCTGTCAGATGGCATGGCCGTGGTCGTTTGCCCAATTTTTATTAATAATTTGATTTAATTGATTCATTTATTGATTTTCTTTATCCATTTTTTTAGAAATTCATTGACAAATCACTAGCTAAGGGCTGATGACATGTATAATGTGATTTGCATGCCCAAACTGCAATTGTTTGGCCATTTAAGCTGTGGATTTGGGCTAAAAATTCAGTCACTCTCTATTATCAATTGTCATTAATTGTTTTACATTTTACCTATTTTAAGTTTTTATTAATGTTTAAATATTTTTATAATAAAAAAAAGTTTTTAATTGTTGCCAATAAATTCAAAAAATAATTTAGAAAAATGACTTTCAAACAATTCTTATTCCTCCTGGCATTTTTATGTCTTTTTTTATTCGTTTCATCGATGGAACGAGTGTCTGAGATTACCGAAGAAGAAGACGAAGAAGGGTAGGCAATTTAAAAATGTTTTTTTTTTGCAAAAACAATTTTTCAAAATTAAATTAAATTTAAACAGTAATAAGAATGATCCATATGCCGATGTCGGTGACCAATCGGTGCCGCCAACGTCCAGCGATCAGCCCACGCCAAAATCGTCGTCATCGAACAATTGGCAACGGGCAGTGAAAAAGATGAAGACCATTGTGTTCGGCTTCAGACGCAACCAGGATTATGTGCGCAATTTGTACAAACCCAACAAATACAATATGCCAAAAGTTTGGGGTGGCGTTGTGAAGCGATTTGATCAGCCTGATGATGAAGATGATACCGGTGATGCGAACGTTGGATCGTCAAGCGAACAGCAGCCGTCGAGTAGACAAAAAACTACGGTAGGGGTTCCAGGCCACCAATTGTGAGGACATGACCAGAAATGGTCATGATTATCAAAAACTCGAACATATGTAGATCTGAACAGTGATCAGATTATCTTTATAATACACCACAAAATTGATTGGGAATCCCGCACAATGTTACCTTTATAGAAAACGACCAAAAGCGGTACTCAATCGAGTGTTGTCAAGGGGAAGCAACCGGTTCCGGAAGCGAAGAAATCAAAAGAAAAAGGAAAGCGCAACGAGTTCAAGCAGTTGTTGCGCTCCAAAGAGGCGCTGATGACGGTGATCATGGAGTACGTGCAGCGGAAGTTAGAGGATATCGCCAACCTGTACAAGAAATATGCAGAACAAGTGAGGCAGGCGTCACCGAACTCAAAACATTTTATTTTTTGGCAAAATCTAGACATTTTTGTAGTGGGACTACGCCTTTTTTTGATTCATATCTTACAAATATATTGGAATTTCTCATTATTTGCAAGGTAAAACAATGGCCGGACAACATCAAAAATGTGCGTGATGCGTTCGAACCGGACATGGAGGAGGCGTACAATGCGTACATGGAAGTGACCGCCACGTGGCCCGACTCCGTGTCCCCGCAGTTGGACACGTACAAAAAGATGAACAAAACGTTAAAGCAAATTCACATGGAACGCTTGACGGAACATGCTGCAAAATTTGATGAATTCCTTGAGGTGTTCAACCACTGGCCTGAGGCTGGTTGCTTCATGACCTTTCCGTTGGAGAAGAATATCTTCAACAAGGTGCACATTCCTCGATTCATTAAAAATTGATCAACGAATGATTTTCTCTCTGACTTTAATCACTTCTTAACCTGATCAAAGAATAATTTATTTATTTCTTGATCACGTCTTAATCAGCATCAAAATTTGATCAAAAGGGATTTAGTCTCGAATTTGATCATTTCTCAAATATCAAAAATTGATCACTCTCGATTGACCAGTTCTCACAATTTTTAATATTTTAAAGGTTTTCCTGTTCGATCACGCGTTGACATTGAAGGAGGACGACCTGGAGAATGAGTTGAAGACGGGCATTCACACTCATGCTGCATTCGACAACGAAATGACACCCGACGCTTTCTTTAAGAATCCGGATTGGTCCCAGAAGTTGGATAAGTCTAAGCAGAAGGATGAAGACGGAGCTGGGGGTACGGATGATAAAGCGGATGATGAAGAAGACGATGATGACGATGATGATGATGATGGTGAAGATGACGTGAAGATGGCCACCACCGCTCTTTTACAGGTACACAGAACTGCTTGACTATTTTGTCGATGTTTTGAATTTATTTAACTTTTTATTTTTAAATTACTTTCCTTAAGGCAATTTTAAAAGGCCGTGGCGGATTTATGCCGGATGCCCGGCTTAACCTGCGCAACTTGCCAAAATGGAACGGCAAGCCTTATGTGGAAAAAAGTAAGCTGCAGATGGTAAAGAAAGTCGTGCGCAATTTGGTCAGGCTGGTCAAGTGGCCATTGCGTGCCATACGCAAAATGTCGACAAAGCTGTTGAACAAGGTCAGGTCATGTCCATGCAAACAGAAATATAGCCAGAATCTTTTTTTGGGAGTCGGATTTTCCATTTTAAACTGAAAATCAAACCGTTTTATATGTTTTTTGTATACCACAGGCGATAAACGCGGTTAAAAGTGCGGATGAGCGTAAGAAGATGGAACAAACGCTGCAAGAAGTGCAAGACGACGAGCTGATCGGCAAAATTTATCGATCACTAGAGCGATCAAAGCTCAATGAACAAAAAATTGCTGCGGAGGCCAAAAAGGATATGGTGAAGCAAGGCATAAACCCGGACGAAGACATTTATAGAAGCGTACATGACGAACTCACCAGAGAAGCCTCATCGCAGAAACCGTTTGCCTATCTGCAAGGTAATCAATTGCTGTGATCACTAACTGATCACTTTTAGAACAGTAAGTCTAAAATTTTCAAACACTGATCACTAACTGATCAAGTTTAGAACAGTAAGTCTAAAATTTTCAAACATTGATCACTAACTGATCAGTTTAAAAATCGCAGATTTGAGTTCAAATAAACAATTACAAAATTTTCTCAATTGTTTGCAGATGTGCGCTACGATTTGCATATCAAGCCGGCGGACAAACTGTTTGATCAGCTTTACCCAGTCCAATATGAGCAGTTGATGGAATTCTACAAAAATCCGATCGAATTTTACAAACAAAAACGACTGGACTCCGACACCATATATGTTGCGCGCAAGTTTGTGGAACCAAATGAGCACATGCGGAAGCTGTACATGAAGCCGTACTTTCTGGTAAAATCAATTATTATTTATTTGAGATGCTCTTATGATTAGCCCCCTTTGTTTTGGCTTTCCGGAATTTTGATCAGCCAGATAAAGCCTAAAGTCGGCTTCCCGTTCATTCCGTAAAATTAGTGAAGGGGCCCCCGCGTTTTCGACAAAAATGTCTGATTGCTTCGCGCACTGACCCAAAATGTTCAGATGTACGAATTCTTCGCTGACCCAGCAGAATTTTATCGACGCGGCAACAAGCTGGACAAATCCATGGAAAAAGCCTTCGACAAAACAGTGAAAGGCTCGCGCACTTTGAGCAAATTGGGGCAAAAATTGGGCAAACTTGGTAAAATTAATTTACTCAACTCAAAGGACGAAATAACTAAAATGGCATTTGTTTGTATTGTACAGTTCGCTAAAAACATAAAATTTCTCCTATTTAATACTTTATTGAATAATTAAGAAATTTTATTAGTGCAAACCAGGGATGGGAATCGCGATCGCGCCATCTTGATCGCATTTATCGCCTTTTTTGGGCAGATCGCGGATCGCCGTTCACATTAAAAATTTGAGATCGCCGATCGCTTTTTTTTCGACGCGATTCCCATCCCTGGTGCAAACCGTCAAAATTTAAAAATATTCAAAGGCCAAACATATTTTTAAACACTTTATCATTTCCTCAATTAACAGGAAGCCTGCTGAAATCCCCAAACAAATATTTGGGGCCAACCGAGGAATTGGATGCAGCAGTGCTCGATGCACTCAAAACGGCACTTCAAGACAACAAAGTGCTGATCACAAATGCAATTTACACAGATTTGGAAGAATTTTTCCAAAATCCAAAGGAATTTTACAAGAAGAACAAAAAATTGAACATGGACGTCTTCCAGGCATTTAGGTCTAAACATGATTTGGTGTTGATCAATGTTTCATATATGGCCTACAAAACATTAACCCAATCAGTGATTAGAGGAACAATTTTTTGGGTCTGGTCTCTCTCTCCGATCAATTTGCGACAAAACAGCGCCTCATCCAAACACTGATCTGATTGAAGCCGGAATATTCAAAAAATAAAAAAATGTTTACAAATTTAAAACTGTTTAGAGATGCGCTGGAGGTGTCCAACGACAAGGACTCAAATGAGGAGTTGGCGCAGCTGAACACCGAGCAGTACGCACAGTTTCTGCAGTTCTTGGAAGACCCGGACGAGTTCCTGGACAACAACGCCACGCTTGACGATGATGTGATGAATGCACTAAAGGAAGTGTTGAAAGAGAAGGCGGCGATGTTCAACCTGAACAATAAACAGCTTCTACAGCTGAAGCAATTCCTGGACAATCCCAAAAAAGGCATTTTGGACAAGTCCATATTCAAGCAGTACAGACGCACATTGCCTGCACGCACTAAAGACGGCAAAATACAGCGCATCAAGGATTTCTTTAAGGTATTGCACCGGACGGAATTCATGATATTTACCCAATTACCAAATTATATAATTAATTTACCAAAATTTAATGATTTTTTTTTTGCCCCAGGGCACCAGACTGCGCTTTGCTTTCCAAAAATTGGCAACTGAACGCCAATTTGACCAGCTGATGCGCTTTGTCAAAGGTCCAGAAAAATTCTATCAACAAACAATCGAGCCGGCAGTACTGCAGGTAGCCATTTTAAAATTCAAAAACAAAACAAAACCTTAAATAAAATTATAAAATAGATTAATGTAATTAAGAGTAAATTAGTCAGCCAACGTTCAACGTTATGCCATACCTATTTTTGATTCAGCTTCCGGTTAAAGCCTCGGGGCCGAATTTTTAGTTAAAGTATGTTGAATCAAAAATGGCCCTAAAAATGTTATTTGGCGATGCTTAATTGATTTAAAATGAGATACGCTTTTGTCGTCTCAATTTTTGAAGTAATTGTTTGAAAATTAGTCTGATAAAAATGCCAAAAAAATCCATCTTCAAGTTTGCCGGAGTTCGGATTCTGCAATTCTCGGAAATCCGGGCTTGGACTCAACATCTGCTGTAGAACAACCAAATTTTTATTTTAGGCATTCAAAAAAATACTGTCCGAAATTCTGGAAGAAAAGCGGCAACATCCGATGTTCAACGGGCTAAGCCCTGAACAGTACAACGAGCTGATGCTGTTGGCGGAGAATCCGGCAAACATTTTTGCACCGCAGGAAAAGAATGGCAGGTTCGAGCGTGCGCGCGGTGTCAACAGCGACGCGGTATTCAAGCTGTACACGCACAACCTGAAACAGAACGAAAGTTGTGCCAAAATCAAACCGTTGATTGAACTGGCACTGTACGGCAGCCAGGATCGGCAGAGCACCACCGTTGACCTGAGGGGACGGCTAGGTGCAAATTTCTTATAAAATAAATAATTATTTTTATTCTGTTTGTTCATTGGATTTTTTAATTTTCATTTTTTTGTAAACCAGGAGCACAAATCATTAACTCGGTGCTGAACACGAAGGTGTTCGGAGACGACATGTGGCTTGCGTTGCTAATGAGTTTGGCTGGAAGTGGCAGCATCGCGGCAGTGCTTGACCTCGGCTTATGGCATGTTATTGTGCACCATGTGGCCATGGCAATAGGTAAAGAAAGACCACCAAAATATTTAAAAATTAAATTATTAAAATAAAAAAATTATAAAGTTTAAATTTTTAAAGTTTTGAAAAAATTGTAAACACGGTAAATAAAACATTTTTTTTCTTAATTAGCATTAGTTGATTTAAAAGTAATTATTTGAAATATATAAAATATTCTATGTTTGCAACCTTTATTCAGGGAAATGGCAAATACAAAATATTAATTCGATTAAATTTTTCACAAAATTCAAAAAAAAAAAAAAATTGAAATTTGTGTGTTCAAAGGTTACCATCATCCGGTGACCATCATCTTGATGGTCATCCTGGACTCGATCACGCCGCTCCTTGCCGAAACGTTCGACTCGTTCGTGATCAAGCGTACGCTAGGCATGATGCAGGGCAAGTCGTTTTTGCCACGCACGGGCAAGCAGTTCTGGGCCGACATGAAGGACGCGTCCATCTCTGGCGGCATCGCCGCGCTTGGCTCCATCCCCAACAACATTGTCATGTCCCTGTGCCCGGGCTGGAAATACATTGGGCTACAAGCGTTCACGAACCAGGTGCTGCACAAAAGTTGGCGGATGTGTTCGGATTCTTCAAGATTTAAAAAAAATGCCAGAATGAGACTTTGAAGCCATTTTTACACATCCATATCAATACGTTCGTCAGATTGCCGCCTCAACATCGGCTGCCATGGTGCCTCGGGAGATCGAGAAATGGCACAAGCAACGCAGTGCCGCCATGTACAAGCTGATCGACATGGGCTTCTTGCCCATGCCGACGGCCAACGATATGCAGAGCGGCACAGTGAATGTAAAAACGGTGCGCGGATATTGCCGACTGCGTGCCATGGAGGCGATGGAAATTGACTGGACCACATCGATCGCGTTCAATTCCATGGGCATTGGATCAGTGATCAGGTTAAAAAGTAGTATTTGATTTGATGATCAGGTTCGGAATAGAGTAACCACTTTTTGTGATCAAATTTTGTTGCTCCTAATTTTTGGTCGAAGCTGCTTCTTGAGCTAATTTAATTTTCAAAAAGATTCTCCCTCCCCGTAACAAACGATTTTCAGTTTCTTTTTCGGCTTCCTGGCCGTCTTTGTGCCGGTGACGTTGGGGCTGATTGGTGAACAGATCCAACGCGTTGTGTCCATCATGTTCAATACGCCCACCGAAATTTTGAGTTTGGGCGCCGGTCTGCTGACCGCCAACCATTTGGGCAGCCAATGGGGACAAAAGTGGTTGAGCACCGACTACCACAAGGACAAGCAGATGGTACAACAACTTCTAGGGGGCCAGAAAACAAAATGGGCAAAGATTTCACAATGATCAAATGGCAGATGATCAGAGTGCACGCGATTTGTGTCTCATTGTGTATATCTCCAACAGGGGCCTCTTGCTCATCGAGTTTAGTTAACCCGGGTTAAGTAAGGCCCATGCTTTTTTGGATTTTTTGCGATATAAACACTCTACTAATGCCCACTTATATTTGCAGGTGCAAAAGATTTTTGAGAAGGGCATTGAACAGTTGAAGGACCAGCAACATCAATTCAGGCAATTTTCGCTTAACGAGATGACGAAACATGTCTAATCGATGGATTAAACATCTATTTTAATAAACTCGAAACTAAAGCTTTCTCGAAGCCTAAAGTCGGGAGGCTGCTCTATTCTATTCACTCATTTTTTCCATTTTTAGACCCATCGAATTTGAAGAAGTCTACAAAATCTATCACGCTCGTTTCCAATTGACTTACAGGTAGCTTAGACATTGACCAAGTTCTGAACCACTCAGCAGCCTGGATCAGATCAGAATCCGATCATTGTTTGCAGACTCATGATCAGATCAGATTCCGATCATTGAATTTGCAGGCTCATGACCAGATCAGATTCCGATCATTGAATTTGCAGGCTCATGACCAGATCAGATTCCCGAATCATTGAATTTGTAGGCTCATGATCAGATCAGATTCCGATCATTGAATTTGCAGGCTCATGACCAGATCAGATTCCGATCATTGAATTTGCAGGCTCATGACCAGATCAGATTCCGATCATTGAATTTGCAGACTCATGATCAGATCAGAATCCATTCGGAGCGCATTTTATAAACGAAAAAAAGGGCATTAACTGTTCAGATTCGGTAAACTGGTTGTGAACATTATGAACGGAATGACAAATGGCGTGACCAACATGTTGAATCAGCGCCCACTCACCATTGACCAGTTGGACGAGCAGTACATTGACAAAGGTTGGCAAATAGTTTTGAATTGAAAATCAGGATTTCGTGTCCGGGTCCAAGGTTTTCAAAAACTCCGGACTCAACAAAATACAGACCACTCTATAAATTTGGCCAACCTAATAATGCATTTTTTCTATTTTCATATTTAATATTTTTCCTTTCCTTTTATTGAATTTATCCTTTATTTTAATTAAATTAAATAATTTGTTCATTTTCTATTTTTGCAGAAGTTTTGGTGCAAAATTGGAAGCCAAACGTTGTGTATTTGGTACAATTTCCGCGCACAAGTTCAGTTCCAAACCTGTCCCCGTGGGCGATCAAACTGGAGACTTGGCTGAAGATGTGCAACATTCCATTTTATGTCGGCTTAGATTATTTAATTTAAAAGTTTAGCGACTTTTAAAATTTAATTTAAAAATAAAATTTATTTGTTCACAAATTTGAATTTTAGCATTTATTTAATGTTTTTTTGTGCAGAAAATCAGCGATGGCGTTCTGTTCCGCGCACTGTTTGACGAGCACGTGCCATTTGTGGAGTACAATGGACAGAAAATTTTTGGCACAACCGATGAAATTATCGGCACATTGGAGTGGTTAAGTGCCATTAACCCAACAAAGCCAAAGGGCAAATTGGGGCCGCTTTTTCTCAAAGAAACTGAGGAGGAACAAATGCAAAAGTTAATCGAAGATGTGCTGTACAGGTGGGAAAATAAAACTAGGGATCTATAATTAGTGTTAATAGATCAGAATGAGTCATTTTTAGCCCGAATTTTTGAGCAAAAAATCCCGGATCAGGTCGAAGATCAAGATCAGAATTTACCAGGATAAAAATCCTGATTTTTAGCTTCCGTATCAGGAGTCGTCCTGGAAATCCTGTCTGGGCTCTAGTAATTTTGTTTACAGTTTTGGAGGGGAGCACATATTTTCGCATAAAAAAAAATGTTGGGAATTTTTTGTACAGAATTTAATCACCAAAACGCACAATTTTTCTCTCAAGTTTTAAATTTGAATTCCATTTTAAATCAAAGTTAGAGTTGCTTATTTTGCTAATTTTAAATATTTTCACGTTTCATTTTTTTGCATTATTTTTGTACAACAGTTTGATTCTGTATGACCGCCTCCAAAATTTGAATAATCCAAAAGACGCAAAACACTTGGCCAATGACATTGGCCTTCGGACGCAGGCAATGCCCAACTTGCTCAAGGAGGCCAAGCGGAATTGGTACAAAATTCAACCGTTGAGCAAAAAGTTTTGGAACGAATTCTTCGCAAATGCGGGAGAAGTACCGCATGGGGACAAGTCGTGGAACGGTGCGGGTCTTAATAAGAAAAAATGGAACGATTTTGTGAAGGATGTGCGCGAAACGCACATGCCGCAAGCAATGAAGAAATTTGTCGGCCATCTAAAGGCACAGGTCAGCGCCGGAACATTTTTGTCAATTTAGGCACTTTGTCATGGTTAACTTTTGTGCACACTTTTGAAAACGTTTAGTTAATTTATGCATTTTTGCGTTTAGGCACTTTGTCATGCGTTTGTCGTTGTTTGTTTTTTAACATATTGTCACGTTTTTAGTGTAAAACAAACAGTCTTGTCAATTAGGCACTTTTTCCGTATTAGTGGTCCTTAAGGCAATTTGTCTGCCTTCATCCTTTTAGCAACATTTTGTCATGGTTTAGTTTATTATATTTTAATTGAGCATGTTGTCACTATATAATTAAAACCATGGCAACTTTTGCCATTTTATAGTAGACACTTTCGCTAATTGAAGGGTTTTAGTAAGTGTTTCTTTTATGTACTATTTTGAATTTAGATTCAAAATCAATTAGCGACAAGAACTTACAACACAAAATACTATTATGTCAAAAAAACAAAAACCAAAGAGCTCCTTAGTGTTGCCGAACTCGCAAAACTTCTTCAAGAGACGATGGGGTCCATTGAACAACAATTGAACAAGCCCATCGGTGCTTACCTTTTTGGCAATACGCCAACAAAAGTTAGTTTATTCACCAACATTTTAATTTTGAGAAAATTGCTTTTAATTTATTTTAACCGGTCTTGAACAACCCCAGTAAAAAGCTCAAAAAGTTATGCGAAACAATTGGACAAACCGATAATGAAAACCGCTCATTTTTGGACTGACTTTCCTAGGGCCCCAAAGTTTGATGGGAATAAATTCCTTCATAAAGGTCTCTTAAAAACTCAAAATTTTCCGGGGGAATTGAGCCCCCGGGTGCTATATTTGAGGAGGGAATACGGTTTTGTTTAAACTGTAAAGAATTATATGTATTTCATTTTTAAAAAACTTCAATTTTGCAGTTGGACGCTTCGCTGTTCGGCATGCTCGTCCAGCTCTTCGACATGAACACAATTTACACACCAGCGTTCAGAAATTACATGCAAGAAGTGAAGGCACGGAGTCCAATGAATGCGTATTTTGAAGAAATGAAAGCCATTTTTTTGGGTCCAAATTGGCAAGCACCACAAAATTGGGAAGCATTGACGCAGCAGCCTTGGCCACAAAATTGGGAATGGCAATTTAACTCAAATGCCGAGAAATATGAAGGTGCTAACAATTTTTTAGCTCACAAAATTTCACGTTAAATAATAATTCAAAAAATGTTTGATACATATATATATATATCTTTTTAAATCTTATTTTACTAATATTTGTTTTTAAAATTAAATTTAAAAAGAGGTTAGTCATTTTATGAATTTATTTATTGCTAATATAGATTGACATTAAACTCATAAAAATGGAATACAAATTTAAACAATTTTTTTAACCCAATTTGGAAGGGGTGGCAAATTTCCCAAATTTTAGGACCTTTCATTTTGCGCTTTGATGTGCTAAAGCTCGATTACGATGCCCGAACACGGTTCACTGAAGAGCAACGCCAAACATTTTCGCCGTTGTTGAACAAAGAAAATTCGGAAAGTGATGGCATCACCGGCATTCTGTTTGCCGAGCGAAAATTCTTGTCAATGTATCCAAAGGTAAAAAGAATCTTTTTGTTTTGACAAAAAAAAAAGATTTGGTGATGCTTAATAGCGGAGGATTAATCCCAAGATTTGATCAAAGTCATGGAATGTTTGATCTGGGATGATGTCAAGGGGGGAGGGGATCGATTTGATCAGCAGGGTGATCTGGAATTTAAGGATTTCGGTGGCATGGTACCCTAAACAACTGGGAGGAACGGGAACTTTTTGTTAGTAGTGTCAATTTGATGCTTGTGAGCCGGGTTGAGTGAGGTCCATATACTTTTGATCAGACCCAAATGGATGTAGTACAATGCTAATAAACTTTATATAATATAATTAATCGATCATGGAGAGGCGACCCAGGGCATTTTGGTCTTTAGGATGTTGATCAGAAACAGTGTCCTAACTCTCCTCATCAATCTTTTCTTTCTTGATCAGTCTTTTATCTGATCAGACTTTTTCTTGATTAGTTGTGGGGGTTTGTCTGCTAATTAATTAATTTTTAAACCCAATTTTTAAGGTTGTCACTTTCATTGTGCACGAATTGCTGAGCATTGTCGGCACAAACCGATGGGTTGTTGAAATGGCTGAGGTTCATATTAAAATCAATTTTTTCTGCCTTAATTTTAAAAAAATTTTTGGTAGTATAATTAATTCATTAGCAAGATTTGAATGCGTCCAATCAATTTAATTGCCATTGCCATAATTTTAACTTCTTTGGCATTTTGTTGTAAAAATAAAAGTTTAAACTTTAAACTAGAGGTCGGACTGATCGAAATTCTCAATCGATTATTTTCGATTGGTCCTCACGTCCGATCTTTAGTTTAAACACTTTCTTTCAAGTTGCCGACAATTGTGGAGCTGAACTCACTGAAGGACACTACCCAATTCGTGCAGAACAATCTTCAACAACAGCTTAAAGCCAACATTGGAGCATTTCGTTCATCACAAAATAATAAAAAGGTAAAAAAGTTTGATTCAATTTTAATGCTACATGCATTTTAATATTAATTATTATTATATTGATGTTGAAAATCAAACAAGTAAAAGTCATAGATTATTAATGATGTCATTCAATTTTTGTGACAACAGTCAAAAACCCCCCAAAATAATATTTTGTAATTGTATGAATGA
Source organism: Globodera ellingtonae (assembly GCA_001723225.1). Lineage (NCBI taxonomy): Eukaryota > Metazoa > Nematoda > Chromadorea > Rhabditida > Heteroderidae > Globodera > Globodera ellingtonae. The sequence goes on from MEIZ01000053.1 coordinate 239,284, forward strand.
GTTGAGGACCAATCAAGAATTTCAATCGAGAATTTCGATTGGTCCGATCTCATTTCATAAAACCGAAAAGTATCCATTACAAAAATCTTTTTTAAATTCAATTTTTGAATTTATCATTAAGGACATTGCGTTGTCCCGTGTCTTGGTTCATATGATGGCCGCATATTTGTGCGTTGGTGAAATTGACACCAAACCCTGCGGTGAAGTGCATTTGGATGAAGCGAAAACAAACATCAAAATTGCTTTCAAATATTCGTAAATTGTTTTGGGGAATTTGGGATTTTTTGTTTATTAAATATTTGACTTTTCTGAATAATTAAATAAATTAGGAATTTATTTACTCAATATTCATATTTTTTTAAGCAAACAACAATTTTTGGCAATGTTTGAAAGCATCAAATTGATTGTTCACGGAATGACGATCAATGATCAATATCAGATCGCAGAATCAGTAAAAAAAAAAATTTAAAAAATATTTTTTAAATTAACAAAAGTGTCAGTTTTATGTTGAACATTGAAAACCAATATTTTTAAGCTCAATTTGTTTGGTGCTGAACTGTTAAACGACAACGGTAAGAATTTTCTTGCAAACATTTCTTTTATTGAATTTAAATTCACTATTTAGAAATGTCAATAAATCTTTATTTAAAATATTTTTGCTAATAGATTTTTTTTTGAATTTTTTGGGAAATTTCAAATTTTCCAAGCCAAATACTCGATTAAAAATAAACTTTTAATATGGTGATCATTTCGATTTTAATAAAATTAGACCCTATAAATTTGGCCATTTTTAACAAAGGTCGTCCGTTTTACATTTTAAAAGCATTATATTAATTATATTTTTGTTATTATTCCATCTTTTGCAGAGGAGCAACGCATTAAGCACGAGGCCAAACGGCTTCGAAACGCCATCTGGGAGTTGGACCGGTTCGGGGACGGCGAAATTGCGCACAATCGGGCACAGCTTCAACAAATCAATATTCTGAGCCAGGAAATGGCGTCGGACACAGACGACGACGCCGGCGGCGCCGTTGTTGCCAGTCGCAATGATGCGCTTGACAAATGCGAGGACCAACTGATTTTGCAACGCATCAAAAAAGTGAGAAAAAATCCAAAAAAATTAATTGGGTAAACCCAAAAAGCACCTTTTTTAAATAGGTATTTAAAAATATCTGGGCTTTTTTGTGCACGGAATTAAATTCACTAATAAATGTTTAACAAATCCTTTTTATTTTACTTTTTGAATTACAAATATTTTATACCATAATTATTGGTTCTTTGAAAATAGGTCCTAAATTAGATTATAAAATAACCGAGTAAAGTTCAAAAATGCTGAAAATTGATTGAATTCAAAAAAATTTGCAATGTTTGATGTTGTAATATTTTTAAAGGTGCGTTTGGCCATTAAGCTGAAGAAAGGAACAAGATCTCGTTCACAATCAAAATTTGATCCAAAAGAATATTTAGAAAAGCAAAAAGAGAAAATAGACGAGGAAATTGCGGTAAATATTATTTTTTTACTAAATTCAGTATTTTATATTTCTTTAAATACAATTTTTCTTTAACAAATTCAAAAAAGTCAGAAAACAATTTTACGAGTCCAAAAAATTATAAAATGGCAAAAAAATTTTCTCAACTTTTTTTTTGTTGTTGCAGGGCTACGAGCGCCGGCTGAGCATTTGGACTCTGAAAAAGTTTATTGTTGCCGAGATGCGTGCACTGCTTGACGAGCTTGCCAATGACAAATTGAGTCGGGATCGTATTCCATTTGAGGAATTTGTGCCCGCAGAGAACCGATGGCGGAATTTGAATTTACTGGTCGAAAAGTGGAAGAACGCCGACGTCATGCAGAAGAGCGGGGCGGACCACGAGTGGAAGCTGGACACTAAGCAAATGTCCGACGGCTACTGCATAATTACCGCGCGCAAGCAGAAGCATTTGCTCAAGGTGGGCGAGGACTGCTTTCTTCTACAAAATTTTTGGTGGTTTTAAACAAAAAATTTTTCACTTATTCAGGAACTCTGGGCCAAGACGGTGGACCAGGCCGAAGGTGTTTACTCTGCTAAAAAGTATGAAGAAGTGCTCTCCTATCGTCTGGGCCAACTTCGGCAGTTGTACGAGCAGCGCAAGTCGCAGTTGGTCCCTGGCGAGGCGGTGAACAAGTCGAAGGTGAGAGACACCCCACAGGGATGCGCTTGCATCAAAAAAAATTGAAAAAAAGAATATTAAATATTTAAAAAATATGAATTCATAAAATTGAATAATGGCGGAATCGCTTCCCTGCACAGATCAACGAGCAGTACCAGCACGTGAAGCAGGCGCTGCTGCAGCAACTGCGCGAGTCCGAGGTAATGGTACTGGATGACCAAAATGGTGTGGTCGAGGAGGAAATACTGGCCAACGTTACCTTCTCAACAAGTCAGTTGGCAAATTTTCTCGCTTTTTTGTATATAAATTTTAATTCAATTTAATGTAAAATTTGCTGATTTTTTTTTTTGCTTTTTTTGGTCTCTTTTAGTTCACAAGTGTTGATTGGGTTTTAGAATGGCAATTATTAATAAATTAGATTATTGTTTAATTATTTAATTCAAAAAATTAGATGAATTCAAAAATTTGACATTTTTTTTTTGTTTTTATTTAATAAAAAATAATAATTGTCATAAAAGCGGCGAAGATAAACCCTAAATTAACAATTAAAACTAATACTCACTTAATTTTTTATTTAATACAAATAAAGAAATTAGCGAAAAAACAATTGTTTTTAAAAATAAATGTAAATTTGTGTATAATTTAGAAAAGCAAGACATCAAACAAAACGCCGAGCTTCTGCGCAACGCAATTAATGAAATGAAAAGTTTCGTTACAGATAAATTGAAGGAGCTCAAAAAGATGTCGAAAAAGCAACTCAATGTAAAAGCAATAAAAACTAAATGTTTTTGAAAAGTTTTATAAAATGAATATTTTTACAAATTAATTGAAACAAAATTTGTAGGAAAATGTAAACGAATTGAACGCCACAGTCCATCGACAATTTTTGCTGGAAGAAATGCTCAAATTGACCAATTTTCTGGATAAAGACAAGTTCTTGCAAACGGAATATCCATTCGAAACCTTTCGTGAAGCGTATTTCAGGTGGACACACACAAAATTTTCTAAATTTATTTGGCTACATTTTTTTGAAAATTTTGAATCCAGAAATATAAAAATACTTTGAACATTTGCTTGAATTAAATGCGTTTCAATAAAAATAAAAATAAACTCAATCCAAAACAAAAAAATTACTAATTGAGGAGTGTTTAAATTAACTGTATTTTTTTGTTACAATTTACAGTGGGGAAATGTTCATTTTGTTGCGCACGCTGGTGGAGCAGGACGGCACCAAATTTGATGATGACGATATCCGCAACGGGTTCAACTATGTGAAAGATCATCAGTCCATGCATCGCGTCCACAAAGCCCGGGCCTTCCTGTTCGACAGGGCTGGCAAGGTGGTCAAGGAGAAGCAGTTTGTCAAGGTCGGTGTTTTTGCTTCTGATACTGCTTCATCAGTCAGTTCTGACCTGATCATGTCTCTTCAGATAAATATAAAATATTTTTAACCTGCTTTTAGCATTAAAAAACAACCAATTTCAATCAAAAATTAATTTCTCTTTCTTAAGGTTCTTGCCTGGCGCATGGGCCAGCTGTCCAAGCTGTACATATTGCGCAAGGCCAACATCAAGTTGGAGGCGGACAATGTTTCTGCTTGGAAGCAGCGACGGCAAAGCATGAGTGAGGCGATGAACAAACAGTGGTCAAATTTGAAGAATGCCATGGCAGAAAATGTGATTTTTTGCTGCGGAAAACTTTTTAGAAATAATTTGAACATACCAAATGATTTGTTAAATTTAGGCTTTTTTTATTTACAATTAAATTCTTTAACAAAAATTTTCTTTAGGTGCAAGCTATCATAAATGCAGCCGGTAATCGAGACTCAACAGTTGAAAATGAGGATGAAGAGGACGGAAGTGCCATGCCTTTGGAGAAGTTCGACCTCCAAAACGACCCGTCACCGGTGACGAGAAAGGCCACTCGGAAGATTTGAATTTGGCGCTATTTTGTTTTCTTGGCATTCTGTTTTTTGGGGGTTTTTATTATCATTTATGTTTTTAAATTGACGCGATTTTGAAAGCCTTTGGCACTTTGGGCCCCTTTTATATGTTTTGTATTTAAATTTTATTCAATTTATGGTCGGGGAGTAGAGCCCGGACTTGAGCTTCGAGCGAGATCTCGAGGTCGAGATCATTTTGCTGTATGACAGATCATTTTTAAAATGGGCTTTGCATAAATTTATCCTTACAAATTAGCGAAATATTTTTTAAACATAACTTAAGAATATGGTGCCAAGAAATAGTCGCACCTTAAACAAAATGGTTTCAAAACATTTCATTTGAACGACAAAATTAAATGAAAAAAAAAAACTTTTTTATTTTAATTCGAATGCCACAAATTCCGTGGGAAAGACAATCACTCACCCCCACCTCCGCCAACCGAGTCCTGAACGGCGACGACCAGTAGGGGCGGGATTAGGGATGCTTGAGAGTCTCGATTCCCGGTAAATTCAAGTCTCGACCATTTTGACTCAGTCGGCAAAATGTCCAATCGGAGACATTAATCGGCAATATTTCCATCCAACAAAATGTCAAGTCAGCGTAATTTGTTTGTTTCGCATTTTTTTTTCATTCCTCTATCGTAACCGTCCAAAACACCATGATTCACAATTTTTTTTGATCAATTTTCCTAACAAAAAAAATGTCGTTAGAATTTTCAACACAAAATATAACATTTAGCCGAGAATCCACCAAAATTCTTTCTTTAAGTGATTCATTTTTGCTTCAAAAATGTGTTGACGAACAAAGCATTTTTGACTAATGCCATTTATACGTCGTCTGTTGTATTCATTCATAAGAAATGTTTCTGTGTTATTCACCATTCATTCATTCATTCATTTATTCTTTTAAAGCTTGAGCCATTTCTTTCATATAAAAAAAATCACATTTTTTTAGGAATTTTAAAACAAATTTATTATATGTCTCTAGGAACGAAAAATTGCGAATTAATTCATTTTTAATTCGAGTTATCATTTTTAAGTTACAATTCCAATTTACTGTAAGTGCTAGTAAGTTGAGTAAGCACCGAGATTCTCGATCGAAATCTAGATAAGTCTAGACAAGATTTTTTCGAGAATCTTGAATTGAATCTGTTCGATCCTCAAGTCCTTTCTCTATTAGTTAGTAGATTTTGAAAAGAAAAGTTAAAAATTTCCTCGGATAAGTTTTTTAATTTTGAGACATCATTTTTTAAACAAAAATTCAGTTTTTTCATTAATTTTAGTAACTTTTGAAATCCTCTCTAATTTTCAAATAACTAATAAACATTTATTATTAAATTGTTAATTAAATTTGCAGTTAATTTAGTGCTGCTACATTTTGTTTTTGGGCCCAAATGACGACCAGCAGCAGCAACAACCATTTTCTTCTGTTTCTGTGCCTTCTTTTATGCACGCATTATGGTACGGTATTTGGGTGTCGGGCGATAGATACCGTAACGAGCCGTAATTTGCACAATTAACCTTAATTAGTGTAACAGGTGGCATAAACAAGCGCCACTTTTTAATATCAATGCCTGCTTACAAATTAAAGGCTCATTACGCTATTTACCAAAAACATTTAAATTTGGGACACTTCTTTTTAAACATATATATCGCTTAACTAAGTAAGATATTAAATAATTTAAACAACTAATTTAAATAATTATTACAAATTTTTGAATTATTTTATTAATATTTTATTCGGAAAAATAATTTATTTTTAATAAATAAATAAACATGATATGGCAAATGCATAATGAAATGTACGAATTTTGTTTAAATTAGCCTTTTGATACATAATATACTTAATTTTAATATTTAAATGAAAATTTAAAATAAAATAATGTCGTAAATTAAACATTTATAAAATAATGTCGTAAATTAAACATTTATTATTTTGAATTTAATTATTTGAACGTTCAGCTCACTCTGAGGATGATGACGAGACAAAAAGATGTCCAAAATGGATTTCTTCAAAACAGAAAAAAGTGTTTGAGAAATGCGTTCGTGAAGATAAGCAGTTATGCGGGAGAATAACCTGTGCACGGCCGGGAAAGAGTAAATCTTTGTGGGAATTCCCTAAAAAAATTATGCCAACAATAAATTAAAAGGGGTTTTTAATATGAATTTTTTAAATATTTTTCTTTAACAGAAAAGCAATTTAATAAGAATTAAGTTATAACGAGGAATCCCGGTTCCCGCTAAAATTTAAATTCCCGTTCCCGGAAAAACATATTTTAGTCATTTTCCCGTTAAAAATATTTTAATATTTAAAGGCAAAAAAGTGAATTTTTTCACAATAAAAAAAGATTTTGAAATTTTGATAACATTTTTACAATTTAAAATCCGCTTACTGGGCGGCATGACCAAAGTCTTCCAAAAAACGTTTAGCCGAGGAGCACTTAATGGGCTGCGTGGAGGAGGACTTTTGCATGATCGGGGAGGACAAATGTTCTGCCCTCACTCATGACACAACAAAGCCGTGGTTTAAGATGTGCTCTGTTTATGGGCCTTACATCGGCCCAATTTCGGAAGAAACAGACAAACCGCCGGTGGCGGTGGCCACAAGCCCCAAGGGGTCGGTGTCCGAATTGACAACGCAAAAATTGGTGCCGTCGGCAAACGTGACGGAAACGCCAAAGCCAACAGAGCCATTTGTGCCGTCGGAAAACGTGACGGAAACGCCAAAGCCAACAGAGCCTACGGAAACGCCAAAGCCAACAGAGCCAATTGTACCCACGACGATGGCATCCGGTGCCGGATCTGCTGCAATTATGTTCGGCATTTTGCTGCAAGGCATCGGTAAAAAAAATAACATTTTTGGCTTAACTCGGAGCAATGAAAGCACTGTGCTCGATCCTTCGGGGCCGGGAAAGTCGGAGTTCGGAGTTTGTGTCGTTTTTGAGAGGCGTAAGACATTTTGTCCGATCGCTGTTTTGTCGGTTTCGATATTTTGTCAATTTTTGAGGGAGTAGGTATTTTTGCGGGTACTGCTCATTTTTCGGCACTCACTTCACCAACATTTGGGCTTTTCTGGAACATTTATCATTTAATTTGCTTCATTTTTTCACCAATTTTTCAGTTGTGGCGGCTGCCTCATTGTTCGGAGTGCTCATTCATTAGAATTGATTTTATCGGACGTTCAAAACATTGTTGAGATTGTTGCGCGAATAATTTCCCCAAATTTTTAGTAACAGAGACGCATATAAAATGATATATTTTTCACATTTTTTTAAATAAAAAAACATTTCATTAATTACGGCGATTTTTAATTTAAATTTTACGAAAAATGAAATTAAAGATCCCGTACCCGCCGTGATTTGAGTCTTGGTCCAGTATACGGGAAAATGCCAAAACAATAGGGTAAGGCCCGAATTTTGAGAGTTTGGTCCCGAAAAAGCTCGATCCCGGTAAATCACAAATCTTGTACCGGCCTAGCTTTTCAAGATGCCGCGGGCTCTGCAAAAAATCAAAACCGAAGGACGCTTTTAAAAAGTTATCACGGTCTTATTTCAATCTTAGCAATTAAAATAGACTTAAAATGTTTAAGAATCATCGTTTGAATTCTGTTAATTAATTTGCGTTTAGCGGGTCCCGGCAAATGCCGGTATTTGCAATTTTTCGAACATTGCAAACAAAGTCCACAAGGCGCGAAAATAGGAAAAAATGTACAAGACAATATGATCGTATTTTACCGAATAATCGGTAAATTAACGTTGGGGTCGGTCGGTATATGTTAGATAACAGCCCGACGTCGGGGTTGAGAAGCTTTTCGAGGTTCGGAGATGAAAACCCCCGACTAAAAATGTCGGGGACATTTGTCCTTTTCTTTTTTGTGCTTCAAACCAAGAATTTTTTTGCCTATTTGAGGGGAGGTGAAGCATATTTTGGACAAAAACTATTAAAAATGCATATTTTTGGTCATAGAAAGCGCCTAGGTAAATTATGGGCATAATTCAATATTTTTAAAATTTACGCTTTTGTGGCGTTTTGTCTAAATTTTGGTCTTCGGTTCTTTCCCGTTCTTTTGTACGCGCATCCAGCCGATTTTTTGCTCTTGTTTTTATTGTAACAAACAAACCGCACAGGGCTCTTGGGTTTTTCTGGTTTCCTTAGTTCAAAAAATCTTGAAAATGTATATATTTTTACAAAATTAAGCAATTTCCCAACATAAATCGGTTAAATCCCAAAAGCTTAAAATTGACCTTAAAGCGTAAAAATAGAATAAACTTTTACAACGTCGTTTTTGATTGCAAATTCTTTTTCGAGGTTGGATCGTTGGATTTAGGTTTTTCCAATTCGCTGGACCTAAATTTTCAACAATTTGCCGAAATATTTTCTGTGAATTTTAGTTTTCAAATTTTCAGGTCCATCGGTGTTCACCTGCAATAAAAACAATAAAATTTTTTGATGTCAACCGCCGAACTTTGGATCGTTTCGGCGCCCGGCGATGCGACGTCCCAAGAGACATGGGAACGTCTGCAGACGATCACCCAAAATTTGAGCACAAATAGCAAATTTAACATACCAGATTTGAAGGTCCGCAATTTTTAAAAAAAAATTTTTATGGGGTAAAAATGCAAAAAAAAAGATGCGTTTTCAAAAAGGCCTTTCTGGTGGGGTCTGTGTTGAAAAAAAATTTTGTTTTAAATTGGCCAAGGCTAAAAATTGTTTAATTTTAGGCAGGCCCGTAACTAGGGGGGGGGCCAAGGGGGCCAGGGCCCCCCCCGAAATATTTTTTGAGGAAAAAAAAACAAGAGGGGGGACCCTATTGTTTTCCACTTTTACAATTTTTTGTGACTAATTTTCTTAACAATTGTCATCAAAAATCAAAAAATTTTCTCGGCGGCGCCTATRGGCARCGCCGACCCCCTCCCATTTCTAAAAAACTTTAAAAAAAATGCCGATTTTTTTTAAATTRGGTTGAAAATCTGTTAACAAATTGAGTMAAAAATTCAAAATTTTTCCCGGCGGCGCCTATCGGCACCGCCGACCCACCCGCGCCACCAAAAGCAGAATTCGCAAAAAAATTTGCATTTTTTAAAAATTTGAAAATTGACTAAAATTTTGTCACAAAATTTTTTGAAATTTATGTTAAAAATTCTAAAAAATTTACTAAATTGAACTTTTTTTGGAAAACATTCCTTAACAAAAATGCAATAAAACTCGAAAATGCACCCCTAAGAATCGACTTTTTTGGCTTGGCCCCCCCCGAAATTTTTTTCTGGTTACGGCCCTGATTTTAGGAATTTTTTAGTTTGTTAAAAAACTGTTTTAAGCGCAATGCCTCTAAAATTATTTTTAATTAATAACTACTAAATTGAATTTGAGCTTTTTTAAATCAGTTCTAAAAAAAAAATTGAGAGATTTTCAAATTTCAGAAAAATTTTTTTTGCTTCTTTTTTTCAGGTCGGCACGCTTGATCAGCTCGTAGGCCTGTCGGATGACCTGGCCAAATTGGACACGGCCACTGAACAGTTTTGCAGATTTTTCAAACAAAAAATATATTATATTTTAACCAATTTTGCAGAACAACGCGAAAATTGGTCCAATACTTTTCGGAGGTGCTTGAGGAGGAGAGGAATAAACTGCTGGAAAATTTGGTCGTCTCAGGGAGTGCGTTTATTTTTTTTACTACGAATTTTTAAAAAGGAATTTTCTTACAATTTTTTTACACATTTTTAGAGGCCGTAACCCCCAAATTTTGAGATTTTTTTGTACCTTTTGCAAAAAATTCTTTGGTTGTTGACCTTTCATTTTTTGGACTCTTTTTTATCCAATGTTTCGTGTTGAACTCTTTGGCTTTGTAATGCCTTTAAAAAGATAATTTCAAATTTTGTACTCCCAGGTTTTTTCTCTAAAAATTTGAGCAAGCATATCTCAAATTTTTTATGGAAATTCCGTTTAATTTCAATTTTGCAATTCCTCTTTAATTTTGTGTTACGATTCATTTTCAATATTTTAACCTTTCATTTTCAGAGGACATGCGCACATATGTGACCAAATTTCAGTGGGAGGCTGCGCGCTATCCGGTCAAGCAGTCGCTGAAGGCGCTCAGCGAACTGATCGGAAAGGTTTTCCGACAAAAAATAAATAAAAATAATATCCAAAAAACCTCCTATTTTTTGGGGAGGAAAACCGGTCTCAGGGATCGCCGAAAACCCCCCCGGGAAAATTTTTTTTTTTTCAGCAAGTCAGTCAAATTGAAAACGATTTGAAAACGAAAGCGGCTGCGTACAATTCGCTCAAAAATGCGCTTTCATCAATTGACAGGAAAACAGCGTAAAATTTTTGGCGATATAAAATTATTGCTAAATATTATTAAAAATGGGGTTTATTTTTATTTGAAAATTTTTCCCATTTTTAAAATTGGGAATATTTTTTAGAGTAAAATTTTTAACATTTTCCTTCAGCGGCTCTCTGATCACGCGTGATTTGTCCGATTTGGTGAAGGCGGAGGACTTTGTGCTTGGCTCCGAATACATGCAGACCGTCTGTGTTGTTGTGCCAAAGTATGGGGGCTG
>MEIZ01000053.1:260871-283247 GCA_001723225.1 Globodera ellingtonae
TCACTCTCAAAAAGGGATGAATGGACGGAGGGTAAGTTTAAAAATTTAAGTTTTGGCGCGACCAGTTTGGCGCCCACACTAAAAATACTGTTTTGGCGCCGACAAACATTCCGGATCAAAAGCTGTTTTCATGAACGGGTAATCTGCAATTGTGCCGGAGTTGCCCCTCCCTTTTTTGAAAAAAGTAATTATTTTTTTTTCAGAGTTCGATAAAAAGGTGCTTCAAGTATAAGGTTTGTCGGAAATGCTCGAATTCGGGTTAGGAGTTCGACATGCACGGGTTTTGTATGATTTTGAGGTTTTTTGTCATTTTTATTAAAATTGTTGGCATAACGTCTGATCAATTTTTCCCTCTCATATATCGATTTTTTTCATTTTATAAAATATTTCCCACAAATTTAGCCAAAAGTGTTTGTGCCCATTTTGGCATTTTTGTACATATTTGAAGGTTTTTGTACCTATTTCATGCCTATTTTTGAGAAATTTCGCCCGCTAGTGCACTTAATGAGTCCAATGACTGTTTATGAGTCCAAAGGGCTTTTATGGAGTCTAATCAAAATTTAAAGTCCCTAAATATTTTCCGCAAATTTTGACCAAAAGGGTCCAGCCTAAAATTGTCAATTTGAGGGGCTATAACTTGCTTGTGGTTTCCGGAGCAACAAAAAAAAATGCCATTCGATTTTTCTCGTCAAGTGGAGTCGAATGAAGGGTATATAAAATGAGCCAAACCGTCAGGAGGTCATTTCACTTTTACCAAATTGGAATTTTTGGGACTAAATAATCATTTCCACACACACATCATGTTCAAACAACGCCCAAACCGACGAAAGCAGAACATTTCGGCACTATCGGCTGATCCAGGTCCTCGAAAATTTTGAAATTAATTATCACACAATTACACATGGGCATAGGGTGGGGGAGGGGATCCTTTTGTTTTGCAAAATTTTCAACAAATTCTTCCAAAAAATTTTCAGGTCCTCCCATTCACAACTTTCCCTAAAATTTTACATGAAGCCCGTATGTTTTAGCACAATTTTGTAAAAAATTCCTAAAAGTTTTGTCAGAACAAAGATGGTAACAAATTTTTTTTTTAATTTTTCCAATTTTTTCAGACAGTTTGTCTTCATCAAGCCAGCTGCCAAAACGACGATGGATGCAGCCGTCGTCGTCGGATGAGTTTGGCATTTGTGCCGCCACCGACGGTGGTGGTGGTGGTGATGCGTTTGTGGTGGACAACGACGATTTGGAGGACGACGATTTGCGCTTCAAAGGGTTCAGCTACACGTACAACACGCCGGGCGATGCCAAAGTTTTTATAAATTTTGGAACTGTAAATTACGAAACCGTGAATTTTTATTTGTGATCGGGGCTCTCGAAAAATTGCAATGGGAAATTGGAGCATTTCACAAAATCGGAGTTAAATTTTCATCAAAAATTGCCAGTGCCTGACTTTATCCATTCAAAATTTATAATTTTTACTCTCACAACGCAAAAACAAAGCCAATGTTTGACCCCGGAAAAATCGGGCACTTTTTATAGTGTTTTTGGATTTCTGCAACAAAAATGGCCGAAATTTTTCTAAAAAAATTGTTTTTTGGACTTTTTCATTCACAAATTTAAATGTTTTTTTTTTGAATTTTCACAAACTTTTTACAGTCTCTGCTCGACTATTTCGCGTGCCCAAAGTGTCCGGCCATTTTTGATTCGCGCGTTGGGCTCACCAATCACAGCAAATTGCACGGGGGACAGCTGCCGCTTCAGTGTGAACATTGCGATTTTTCGTGCACTAACCAAAAAACGCTTCGTTTCCATCGGTTGGGCCTTCAATTAAATTCAATGCAAACGTTCCCCCCCCCCCCATCTAATTGTACAGAAATTTGGCTTTTTTATAATTTATAGTAATTTTAGCTTTTTCTTGTTATGTTTTCTTAAATCTTAATAGCAGGCGCGTATCCAGGGGGGGGGGGGATGGCTTCCCCCCCCCCCGAAATGTTTTTTTGAAAAAACCCATAGAGGGTCCCAGGCGAGTAGCCAGAATTTTTTTCGGATCGATTTAAGGGGTGTGTTTCCCCTTTTTATTGCTTTTTTGTAAGGAATTTTAAAATGCACTTTTTTTGGGCGTTCTGTTTCACTTCTGGAGGGAGGGGAGGGCGAAATTTTTTTCTAGCTATGCGCCTGATCTTTAGAATTTATTTATGTTTTTAGATTTTTGCTTCTTTTTTTTGAATTTTGAATCTTTGTTTTTAACCAAATCGAGCATTGCCCCCCTCTCTTTTCAGACGCGCCCACGGCGTCATGCCACGCCGCGGGCGTCCAACACCGCCGCGCAGTACCGCCGCCGATGCGCTGGGGAAAAAACATCGGCTGACGGCCGAACCACCGCCGCCGCCGCCGCCTTCCATTGGAGGAGGTGGGGCCAAATTTTGTTTAAAAAAAGTTTGAACACAAAACGGGCTCCCCCGAGGGGTTTTTACTACTAATACTATAGTAGTTCAAACTGTAACGCTCTCCTTATACTTTTGGAAATAGTGATCAATAAAATTGTGACAATTTTTAGAGAATGCAGACAAAAACATGGACCGAAGAGGAGGAGATGACGGAGTAAGAGCAAAAAACAATATCAAAGTAATTTTTGGACAACATTTTAATGAAGTTTGGAAAAGTCATAATATTTTAGAAGGGAAAAAATGGAAATTAAATGACAAATTTTAAATTTTTATTGTATTTTTAATAACATTTTGTAAAGAAAATTCGGGCTTTTTTTTGTGGGTCGATGGAATTGCGATATTTTGTTTATTTTGATTTTACAAATTTTCAATTTTTACAGAAACATGGTGAAGAGGTCCCACTGGAGGAGGAGGTGCGAATTCCGTTTTTTCCAAATTTTTAAAAAATTTTATTTAGGAAAATTTTATCATAATAAACGCAAAGAAAAGTTGTGGGGAGGAGGCGTACAGTGCCGGCGGCGGCGGCGATTCCGTCAAATTTGGGCCTCCGCCACTGTTGGCACGGGCAACAATTAACCGGGCCGGCTTTGAGGAGGAAGACGACGAGGAGGAGGCAAATTTTGGTACAAAAAGTTTCTTTTTAATTCTTTTCAAATTTAAGTTTTTGTCCAACATTTATGAAATAATTGTTACAATTTTACTGAGTTTTTGTTCGGAACTATAATCCATTTTTACCCGAATATTAATTTTAAAACAAAACAAAAAATTATTTTGCTGGTCAAAATCGTCATTTTTGATAATTGTACTTACTGCAATCATTTTTATGTTATTAGACTGACATTCTCAGATCATCAGCAACAGCCTTTGCCCTCAACATCGAAGGCGTCGAGACGCCCGAGCAGTACAACAACAAACAATGCACGTGCTGCTTCTCGTACCAGTAAACAGCAAAAGGGGTGAGTCGACAACTTTTTTGTTGTTGTTAAAATTCAATTTTGATATTTTAATGTTTCTCTCCGTGCAGCGATGGCGGCAATGTGCAGTGTGCCATGTGTCCGTTCAGCACACCGAGCCGTGTTCGTCTCCAGTCGCACATGGACGGCCATTACAGGCACGGGGCACCGTAAAACCAATATCGGGACTTTCAGAATAACAACAAAAGATTCCGTAAATTCGGGGGTCAGCCCGATCTCGACATTTTCATGGGCCTGCCTACCCATATTTACGAGGGATCAATGGGGGGACGAAATGTATAAAATGTCTTGGGGCGAAATGTCCAGCGGACAAAATGCTAACGGGGATGAAATGTCCAATAGACAAAAAAATTTTGTCGCTCCCGTGCAGAACAACCGGCTTCGTCTGCTCGGTGTGCGAGTACAAGCACGAGTCGATGGGCTGGCTACATTTGCACTGCACGTCGTTGCACTTGCGCAAGGAGGGCGTGCCATTCCAATGGCCTCCGGCGTATGTGAAGGAGGCCGCCGGTGAATTGTCGGAGAAAACGTCGGCAACCCCCCGGGGAGAAAGGAAGGGGCGGTGAAATTGAGTCAAAACGACGGCGGACAAATTTCTTTTTTAATTGACCCGAAACTTCATAGTGTGATGTGTGTACATGGAATTGTTTTGAACAAATAAAATTATCCGTTTTTATTTTTGAACATGAACCCGTTGTTTTTTCGACCCGGTCGGTGAGTTTTTTGTTGTTTGATACCGACGACATACAATTGATCGTCATTGCACCTTACACCTGAGCTGTACTGCTTGAAAATTCTGCAGTTTTTGGACCAATTTTAACAAATTTGTCAAAAAAATCATAGTTTTCTCGGCGGCTCCTATCGACACACCTCAGAATTACTGTATAGAAGGACAAAAAAAGTAATAACCAAAATTTCATTTTGTCAATTTCGAGCAACTATATAAGTAATTGATTTATTATAAAAACATATGAATGTGTTGGATGTTTCTCAAATTAAGACTACATTATCTTATATTATTACCTATATATGAAATGTGGCATTTGAACACCAATCAATTCGATGAGCATATGCATATGTATGTGTAGGATGGGGTTGGTGTTTTGCTAATATTTAACAACTCTAACCCAGCTACTATTAGTATTTGCGTTGAAGATTTTTGTCCGCTTCCTTCGGTTTTGCTTTTTTTCTTTAAAAAACGCGTAAAAAATTCAGAAATTTTGATACTTTTGAGTTATGAAAAGAAGAGCCAGAGCTCGTTTAGGAAAAGCCCGAAGCTCGGATCTCCGCGGACTTGTCATCGTCAGCATTATAATTTGTTTTTAAGATAAAGAGGTAATATCATCAACAACAACATGACCAATTATGAGGTATTTGTTCGGGCGCCAATTTTAATTTTGACAATTTTTGGAGCATTTTGTATCGGAATGAACAACAAAAACAACGATCACACCCATGACTGGATGCCTACTTCTTCAACAGCAACAACATCAGCGAATTCGATGGCATCAAGTTCATCTGCAGCTGCGGAGAGATGGCCAAACGATAAAGTGCCAATGCCAATGATGACGCCAATGGACGACCGGTACCATGACAATCAAACAACCGCGGGTCAATTAAATTTGGATCCGGTGCCAATGCCGCACAATGATTTCCAAATGGGTCAATCAAGTGCGCATCCATTTTTTGGGGACGGCATTTACAACACGAATCATCCGAATTTGAGCTACCAAATGGTGCAAGACACGCCCGCAAATATACAACACGCTGCAGGTCCTCTGGGTCATTGGCATCCGGGATTTTCTCAAGAGAGACGAGCAAAATTCTTGAAAGCAAGTGCCATGCCATATGAAACTTTTTGCGTGACTTTTGGCACTTGCTGTTTACATGTTATTTAAAATGTTTTATAGCGAAGTTTCGGAGTTTCCAACACTGATCAAATCAGAAAAAATGATACTGATCATAGGTCACTCCCATTAATCTTGATGTACGGAAATCCTGAGGATGATAAAAGTTGTAACCCTGGTATGCGCAGGAGTATAATTCTCAGACCTAGCAGATTTAAAAAATACGGCTATGAGCAGCGATCAAACGAACTGGACGACGAGCCATTATCCCATTCAAAGTTGGCACAGTGAACCAAGTGCCAATGCCGAACCTTCTCGTTCTCATGTGGATGCCCTTTTGCCAAATTATCAAACACAAATAAGCCCAGGGGGATGGGGTGCCCTGCTCGAGAGTCTCGGAAGTCCACCCGTTAAAAGCGAGCATCAAGGAGCAAAAGATGCCAATGCCGAACCTCTTCAATTACAAACGCCGACACAAATAAGTCCTAGAGAATGGAATGCCTTTCTCGAGAGTCTCGAAAGTCCTGTTAAAAGCGAGCATCAAGGAGCAAAAGATGCCAATGCCGGACCTTCTCAATTACAAATGCCGACACAAATAAGTCCTAGAGAATGGAATGCCTTTCTCAAGAGTCTCGAAAGTCCTGTTAAAAGCGAGCATCAAAGAGCAAAAGATGTCAATGCCGAACCTCCTCAATTACAAACAGATGCACAAATGACAACTCCGACACAAATAAGTCCCAAGGAATGGAACGCTGTGATCGAGAGTCTTGGGCAGTTGAGTCCAAACGAGAATTCACAACAGCCAAAAAGTCACATTGCTGGGGAAAATCGACTGTCGGCACCGGGTTCTGTGCAGAAGCACCAAAATTTTGGTAAAGCGGAGGCAAAAAAAAATGGGGAAATTCGAAAAAAAAATCGTTAAATTTTCTAAAGAGGGGTTTTAGTGCCGAGAATTCAAAACTGTTTATGAACCCTTGCCCAGAGTTTACGAGCATTGTTTACAAAACTCCGGCCTCGTTAATGGATTTTTTGAATCGCTATTTTAAGGCATTTTAGGGCCATAAAAAAGCTTAAATGACTTATGTTTCAAAAATTTTTAGACAAATTTGAGAATTATTAAGTATTGATTTTTTAGGGAATAAAACTTCGAGCCTGGACAGAGCAGGATGGTCCATATACCATATTTTTATGGCATTTTCCGCGCCATAATTGCCATATTTTTATGTTTTGTCATATTTTTGCGTTTTTGAAAATGGGCCCAATTTTTGAAATTTTGTTCAAAATCCTTAACAAAAATTGGCCAATAATTCTTCAAATTATGAGGGAGGCTGTCTCTTATACACATCTAGATGTGTATAAGAGACAGCTATTGGAATGAGCCACCCTGGGACAGAGACTAAACGAGAGTTCAGAGCTCTCCAAAAATCCTGAATTTGGATCCTTCTCGAAGAAACGAGCCTCCAGAGACTTTCGAGTCGAGCTCAAAGTCTGGGCTCATCAATTACCGTATCCACTTTCTCATCGTTTATCCACAGTTCGACCCACACTGATGCGCAACAGCATTATGCCAACCCTTGCAATTCCGAAAATGCCGTGGCCGCCGACGCTTGTTGTCTCGTCGATGCCATCGCCAAACACTGCCGCGGCATTTCCCATTGCGCGAAAACGACCAGCACCCGCCGGACTGCCGCCGTTGCAATTGCCTAGCCAGCCAATGCAGCTGAACTTCAAAACGAACAAAGCGCTCGCAGCAAGCAAAAAGAAGCAGCAAAAGTTAACGGCGACGGCAGCGGCTGCTGTTGAACCATCCAACAAAATTGGAGGAGAAGGGCAAAAGCAAATCGTTGCAGCCACACAACAACATCAAAGGCCTGCTGCTGGAAGTGCCGCCTTCTTGGCCATGGCACCCACAAGTGCGCTGTTTATGCGTAATTTTAATTATGGTGGCACGGCACCGGGACTGGGAAGAACTGGGACCGGGAGTAAATTTGGTCCCGGTCAAAAAAAAACCGGGACTCCTGGGCAAACAAAAAAAGTTTTGGAAAAAACCGGGACCATTTGTAAAGGAGCTCGAAAAAAACCGGGAATAATTTCAGTCCCAGAAAAAACATTTCAGTACTGGTCCCGGTCCCGTGTCAATACACATACCGTATTTTTCCTATTAGTAACCCACTCTCTATTTGAAACCCCTCTCTAATTGTAACCCCCCCTCGAGGGGGGATTGAAAAATAGTAACCCACTCTCCATTTGAAACCCCTCTCTAATTGTAACCCCCCCCCTCCCAAGCCGTGATACTTTTAAAATTATCTACCTACCTAAGTCCAACATATTTTCTATTTTTTGCCATACCATTTACTACATTAAAATTTGCGTTTTACTAATAGAAAAATGAGTGACGAAGATTCTGAGGTAGTACAACAGCGTGATATCTCAAAAAAAAACGTCGCATTTTTACAATCAACGAAAAATTGGAAGTCGTCGACTTTGTAAGGATTTGAGTGTTCCGCTGGTTGGAAGCGAACGGTTAAAACGCCTATGGCGGGGGCAAAAGATCATCCATAAAGAAGAAGGAAAATGGGACGCCCCGGTAGCTCAGTTGGAAAAGCTGCCCACGGATTGGGTGGAGGACGTGGGTTTGAGTCCCACCCGGGGCCTGTTCTCTTTGAGGGGAGATTGGTTGTCATTTGGAAAAATCGGGAATCAAAATCTGGAAAATGTTAGAGACTTGACGGCGTGGACGGGCTCCCGGACAATGCGTCAGTGATTATTAAAAGTCGTAAAAAAGTTGTTAGTGCCAAAAATGAGCTCCATTTCGACCGATTTTGAACTCCGAACCCGAATTAAAACTTTTTTTCAAAAATTAAAAATCTTCTATAAATTAATTTTGACCTCAAAATCACGCAAAAAGCACAAAATTACAATGAAAAGGGAATCCAGATTTTGATTCCCTGAATTTATTGCTCCTTTTCAAATAGGTAAGCTAATCTACCGCAAAGAGATCAGTGGTTGTTCTTGAATCTGACCATTCTCTAATGTGTTTCCTATCCTTTATTATTTGATTAAAATTAGGGTTGTGGGCGGTCGGTTTTAAACCGGGGGTACCGGTTTTAGGTTAGGCCGGTTTTACGACCCCCGGTTTTTGGTTTTTGGGCCAAAAAAACCGGTTCGGTTAACCGACCGCCAACAACCCTAATTAAAATTCACAATTCCACATGCTTTTTGTTATTACAAAAATTTATTATGCTTCAAAAAATAATATAAAAATTCGAATTATTTAAATAATTTTCGAAAATTTTATGTTGAAAAATAGTAACCCACTCTCCATTTGAAACCCACTCTCTAATTGTAACCCCCCCTCGAGGGGGGTTTGAACAATAGTAACCCATGGGTTACTAATAGGAAAAATACGGTATTTGTTAATTTTAATTATTTTTCAAAATAATTCTAATTAATTAAATTAAACATTTTTTTCAAACCTTAAAAATGGTCAAAAAGGAATTGAATCACAACGTAAAAACACCGCTTTTGAAGCCGGAACTGAATGACTTGTTTCGGAGCTGATTCCGCCCGGCCGGATTCGCTGTTTTTTGACCAGGATTTGACTTAAATAATGCCGGTTTTCTAATCCCGGACCCGATTTGATCCCACTCAACTTAACGTTAAAATTTTTTTTTGGACGATTGCCCGAGTTTTATTGCGTTTATTTAGTAGGTCAGGCCCGATACATTGTTGACAAATGCTTGCTTTCACTTGGTATCCGGCACTTCTCCACCATAATCATTGAACCAATTGCGCGAATTCAACGCGGCGAACCGGTGGTTGAGTCATTAACAAATGCCAAATTGGCGTTGGCATTCGAACTGCGACAAATGGTCCCGTTTGAAGTGGCCAAACGCTTAAAACAAAGCGTTGTGGACAATGTTAATGTCAAAAGTAGCAACATTTTCGCGCAAATCATTGAAGAAATCAAAACAAATTCCATCGCAACATTCGGCCAAACTCTGCTCACGTTGGCATTTAAAATAATTCCTTTGTTTTGTTTAAAAAAGATTTATTATTTATCAGTAGCTCATGAAGCAAAATGTCCATTTCTACTATTTTTCACAAGCTTTTTTGGACAATTTTGTATACCTAAATCAACTAAAAAGTTTTTTTTCGGAATTTATTTTTAGGATTGAATAAAAAATTTTTGCATTTTTAGTAATACATTTTTGGTTTTATTGCATTTTTCTTAAGTTGAAAAATCCGGGCTCTCTCAACTCATTAGTGTGATCACAATCCCCAAACTTACTGATTTCTCGATCTCGGATTTTATGATAGATCGATCACAAAAATCCCATCGATTCTTCGCTAAATTTTATTTTTTTTTATGCTTTAATGAAATGCTGTTTAAAGAAATTGTTTATTTAAAAATATTAATTGAATATTCAAGACGTGACGAAGTTGTCAACCAACAACAAAGTGGTAAAGCGCCTGAAATTGAGGAAAATATTGGCTGTGCCAATGTGCACTTCTTCCTTTCTCGTTTATTTAGAAAATTGGCCGGCTTATTGAGCGCGCCATACGATGAACGAATCGAATTTAGTGTATGAAATTTAATAATTACAATTAAAATAAATAAAAACATAATTCTTAGCATTTTTGTTTTTAAATTTTGGAATTAATTAAAATTAATCGAATTTAAAATTTTTTTAAATTTCTACGTTTTTTTATTTTGCCGTACAAACCAGGGATGTAACCGGATTTCGATTTCCAGACATTTTTGGATCCGGATTTTTGAATTTTCCGGTGTACCGGATTTTCCGGACATTTATTGGCATCCGGTTATATTACATTCCCTAGTACTAACCTAACAAACCGGTGCCCGAACACAGACCGGGCCAATAATTTACTTAACCGTAACCGTCAAACATTCTTAAAGCCATTCTAAAAATTAAGCCTTTACGATTGGACAATTCTCAAAAAAGTTATGGCCAAAAGACTTAAAAAGTTGAAATCTTCCCCAATTTTTGAGGTTTTCTGGCTATAATTTTTTTAATATTTGTCCAATCGCTAAGCTTTGGCTTGGCGAGACAGCTTCAACTCTACGAGAGTAATTAAAGTTTTATAAGTTACGAGTGAATGAAAATGTTTTTTTCTAATATTTTTACCAAATTAAGGTTGATTTGAGGACAACACGCCGAGTTGCACTCGCTCTTTGGCTCAGCGGGATGAGAGAACAATTTGTGTTAGAATTTGAAAGATTCACAACTTTCTTGGCGTTTGAGCACCGAGATAAGGTAATCGATGTCGAAATGAAAAGGCCGCTCAAAGGACAATTTGAATTTTGTAAAACATTTTAAAAATGAAGTTCGTGGTTTTTGAAAAAGTATTAATGCTGTTTTAAAATTTTACAGTATTTAACGGTTTAAAATGAATTAAATTAATCCGGCGACGCCTATCAGCGCCGTCAGGTTAAATTTTTTTGAAAATTATGATGGAAAACAGGCATCCCGAGGTCGGGAACTTTCGCTCCCGAATTTCCGAATTTGGGGGGGGGGCATTTGTAATTATATAATTATAAATAAATTTTAATGACCTAAATTAGGGTTGGCACCCCGAACCCTGGCATTTTTGGTCGGGGTTTCGCCAACAACTCCGAATTTCCAAATTGGTTCTCAAAAATCTCAACCCCGACGTCGGGGTGCGCATGCCAAGCCTAATTTAAATGGAAATTTTAATATAATTATAATTTAATTTGCATAAAAGTTTATGACGTTGAAACAATTGGATGCGTTGGACACGGCAAAAGAAAGACTTTCGCTCGCGCATTTGGCCATTGAATCATCAATTGCTCCGTTCGTTGGCCATCAAATGTTCAAATTGCCATTCAAACAATTGGCTTTTTGTTTGGGCACAATTTTGAAACAAAATTTTGCGTGTTTAATTCTGAGCAAAAATGACAATGTTAGCACAAAGCAAATCATTGAATTTGTGGTCGCTGATCAATCAAAGTGCGTATGACTTTTTATATTTTGCCTAATCAGGTCCATAATTGCTATTTTATTTTTATTTTTTATCGATAAGGCGAAAAATTGTTATTAAAAATATAAATAATTATTAATTTTTACATTTTACATATAACAGATTGGGCGTCGCCTGCACTTTGCTCACAATTATCCATCAGACAATTCTGCAAAATGATGAGGAATTAAAAAGCCAAAATGTTACGGACATTACCGTACAGTTCGTCGGCAATTTGATCAAAATGTTTGCCAAAATGCGACAATATTTGCCATCCGATGCAAATGCACCGTTGGCCAACAAACCGGGGCTGGCCCATGGATGGGATTTGTTTTACTACTTTTTAGACAAAAGTGGACAACAATTGGACGAATTGGCACGGCATTTGGCCAACAGAAATGCCAATGCGGCGGAGGACAACAAAAGTAGAGAAGACTAGGACCGGGAATTTTGGTCGGGAATGAGAATTAAAATCTTGATCCCGCTTTAAGCCAAAGATTTTCCATCAATTTACCATACCATTAATATCCCGATAATCACAATCCCGACCGACTCATCATATCCCTTTGCCGATCCCGACCGGTCCTGGCTTTGGGGTTTAATCCCGACCAATCTCTGGGTCTTGATTTTTTAAAAATCCCGAATCCACTTAAACTCTAGACAAAAATGGCAACACGGAAAGCGGCAGCAAAAGTGCCAACACGGAGAGTGGCGGCAAAAGTGCCAACACTGCCAAAATAGAGTTCTGGAAGAACAATTGCGCGCAGTTCTTTTCAGCCAATGACATTTTGCATGAGCAGATGTGCATCAGCATATAATACATAAATGCCGGATCACTTATGTTCATGCTTATTAGGGTTGGACAAACCCGGGTTATCCGGGACCGGTATCCGGGTGTTTTTGGAAATTTTTTGGGGTAAAATTATCCGGGTCTTGGACCAAGCCCAGCCAAATTATCCGGTATCCGGACGGATTCCGGGTGTTTTTGAGCTATCCGGGGGACCCGGATAATATCCGGGTTTGTCCAACCCTAATGCTTATGTTGACAAGACATTTTTTAGATTAATATCAAAATCAGAGCTTAATAAGATTTTAAAAAAAATTCAATTTCCATTTTTGGCAGTTAACTCTATTAAAGGCTCTAATTTTTAATATTTTTTCATTCTTGTTACCTTTATAATTTTTTGTTCGAAAAAAAGTGTGGAACAAAATTATTACGGGTACTGAACTGGCCGTAAATAAATTGGCGGGGATGAAATGCCAACGTTGAAATGGTGCGCCAAACAACGGCGCTGAATTAGCTGATTTTAAACCATTTAAATGTTAAATAATTTCAACGAAATCGCTTCCGTTCCGAAGGTCGAATTGTCCAATGGTCGAAAGTGTTGTAACTTTCTTCAACCTAAACCGATTAGGTCGAACATAATTCCAAATGAAAGCTTGCGATGAGTTAGAGATATCATTAGGTTAAAGCTTTTCAATGCTTAAAAAGTTATGGGCAAACAACTGAAAAACTCCAAAAATGACCATTTTTGGAGGTTTTCTGTCCATAACTTTTTTCATAATTATCAGATCGCTTAGCTTTTGCTTATTAATTGCTTCTCCTCATCGAGAGCTTTCATTTGGTATAATGTTAGACCTAATCGGTTTCGATTGAAGAAAGTATAAAGCATTCAACACTCAAAACTCTTTCGACCTTCGGACCAGTCGGTAGCCAACGAAATACCGTTTTTAAATTATTTTTTCACCATTATTGCCTGTCCAACAAAAGAATGCGCATCCCCAATTCTTTACACTGATCAGTGATCACATTAACGCTGAAAAACTTGCCGAAAAACGCTTGCACTACAACACAAGTTTGGGGGGGCTTCTGATCGGCGGATTTCTATAAATCACGCATCCGATTACGGGCAATGATCAATCATTGGATCATCCGAAAATCCGCTTCGTCGTGGCGGCTAATCATGATCAGAGGCTAATGGATGATGATGATGATGATGACCAGGTCCTCTTTCTGATCAAGCTTTTTGTGGCGATGCAGCAAGCGGATGGACGGACGGACAGTCACATATTTATATGGGCACTAATCTGATCAGATCACGCACGCATTATGCACGCTTCTTCTTTTTTTGCACAAATTGTGCAAAAAGTGCCATAAGCCATATTGAAAAGGCAACAGGCTCAGCCCCTCGCGCAGAACCGGATTTGCCCGCTGGGCAGCATAAACCCAACGAATATAAAGCCTACGCCACATCGCAGCATAAGAACATTCATTTTGTTACACAATCACCCCAAAAAAAGGCCACACCAGCCACACCGATTGCCTTTTTCTTAATTCTTTTTTAAACATTACCCGAGAAGACAGCTCTGATCGGGAATTCAATTAAGTCACTCTTTCTTATATCAGATTGCTTGAGTGATCAGAAAAAATTAAATGCGGAATGTTTTTCCATATTCGAGCAGCTCTATTCCTATCTCCTGACATTCGGGAGTGGTCGCGCAACATTTGAGCTAAAATATGGTTGATTCTGATCACTCCGATTTAATTTTAAAAACATTTAACTTTTATTAATGCTGTCACCGCGAGCACTCAAATTTGAATAATATTTTGTTTCTGATCATTAATAAATGCCCCGGAATGTGTTGGTTTTATTCAGTATATTCCTCCCTATTTTTGTCTGATCACTTGAATTGTTTAGGCGATTTTCCCAATTACCTCCAAAAATGTCGATCAACAAGGCCACGTTGGGGGTGATCGGTCTGTCCGGCACCACGTTGTTGTTGTGCCTGTTCGGCATTGCCACCATCTATGACGAGATCCAGTCCATCTGGACCGAGCTGGACTTTGAGATGGATCGGTTCAAGTTGGAGACGGACGACATGTGGCGCGACATGTTGGCCATGGGCGCCGGCACGCCGTCAAATCGGGCACGACGCCAAGCGGCCGGGGGATACAGCGCGCCGCAAGCAGCTCCGGCTCCGGTCGCCGTTTGCAGTAAGGAAAAGTATATTTAATAAGTGATCCGATCATCATTTGAAGGATTACATTAATTTTAGTTCATTTTAAAATATCATATGGATATATCTATAACTTACATTGAACAACATTATTTAAATCAAATCAATTCATAATTTTATTTATTATAATATAATGATAAATTAAAATAATTTAAAAAAAGCAAATCGAACATAAATAAAAAAACATTCCAGAATGCAAAGCCAAAAATGTGTGCCCACCCGGTCCAACGGGGCCTGCTGGAGGTGAAGGACCACCCGGAGTGCCAGGAATCCCGGGCAAAGAAGGAGTGCCGGGAATAACAGCTGAGAATTGGCAAAGTGCCCCGTTCAAGGGATGCATCGTGAGTAATTTTTTTTAATTTTGAATTTGCTTATTTTTGGAAAATATGACAGAATTGTCCAATGGGCCCAACTGGAACGCCTGGAACTTCTGGGAAGCCGGGACAACGAGGAATGTATGAATTTTTAATTTATTTTTTTTTGAGATAAACAAATTTATGGATAGAAAAGGGCGATTTTCGATTCTGTTCAGAATTTCTGATCACCCAAAATTGCAAATGTGATCGCTTCATGATAACGATTAGGAATTTTTGATCAACAAAAAAAACCTTCAAAAATAGGACCCCAACCAATCCTCTCTCTGATCAGAAATAGGAGAAATGTATTCCACCGACAGCATAGCATGATAAGAATTTTTAAACACAACAAAAAATTTCAAATCCTGATCAAAGAATTTGAGGGGGGGGGGGGAATTCTTACACACTCCGATCACTACAAATCTGTGCACATTCATTTAAAGGGTTGCTTAATTTGTGCAAAAATTCAGTCGCGGTCCGAGGGGCAATCCAGGGACGCCAGGGCGCGACGGTGTGCCCGGTTTGCCAGCCGAGCAAGGCGCGTCCGGGGAAGAGGGACGCGTTGGCGCCCCGGGTGCAAATGGCCCCAAGGGCAATGATGCGGAGAAGCCGGTCGGGCGCAAAGGACCGCGCGGGCCGCCCGGCGAAATTGGGAACGAGGGAACACTTGGCGCTCCCGGCAACCCCGGAGGGCCAGGCAAGGAAGGCGCGGCGGGCCCACCGGGGGCGGCCGGTTTCCCGGGCGCGCCTGGCAACGAGGGCGAAGAGGGCGGGCTGGGAACGCTGGGCAAAGAGGGCCAGGACGCGGCCTACTGGTGAGTGGGATGGCATTTGGTTGACCCGAGATATTAAGTCTAGAGGTTTTGACTAATATTTTGTGGCGAGACTCGAGAATAATAGGGCCAAACCCTGATCAGTTTTTTAAAACTTTGATCAGACCTTTTCAATTTTTTCTGTACTCTTCAGTTTTCTTCCAAATTTTGATGCTCTGATCAGCGATTTTTAGTTTTTTTAATACTCTCTGATCAGTTTTTTTTCTTCAAAATTTGGCTTATTGTGCAAAATAATTGCCCAAACAATTTGGTCAGCCCATGCCCGAACCGGGGCGCAGGCGGCGCTGGTGGTGGCGGAAGCAGGTCTGGCAGGTCCAGTGGCACCAGCGATGGCACCAGAAAAAGCCAGCACAACAGCAACATGCTGCATCATCGCATATGACGAACAGTATCAGCAACACAACAACACCAACAACCACTACTATTACCACTACAACAACAACAACAACAATTACAGCAATTGTAACAACGACGACGACGACAAATTTGCCAGAAACAAACAACAGAACCGGCTTCTTAAATGATGATAATGATGGTGATGATCGAACTCGCATATCATGACCAATTTGCATGCGCGTAAAATGGTTGTTGTTGTTGTTGGATGTGCCGTGCCGTGCCAATTTGGATTGGGTTAATTTGTAATTTGTTGGGGGAAAGGTTTGGAATTCAATTAGATTAAATTTTTGAATTTTCGTGTAGCACCTATTTTTTAGCTTTTATTTTTTAGCACCTAAAACAGGTCCTTCCTATTCACCTTTGGCCTTTTTCGTGAAATTCCTTAAGAAATTGCAATAAAATCGGAAAATGCACGCCTAAAAATGGATTTTTAAGAATAAAATTCTGCCCGCCAAAAAACGAAATTTTTTAAAAATAAAAAAAAATGTTGACTGAATTGCTTTTGATTTAAATTGATATCACAAAAATGAATTTTGATTATAAATATCGCGAAAAAAAATTTTTGACCAGTTTACACCCCTAATTCTGGCACTTTTTAGTTTATTTTTAGCACCTAACAATCCCTGCCCTACTAATGACATATAAATTACTTTTGCTCCAATTATGCCGAGAAAAATAATAAATTAAAAATGCTTTCTTTTTATTAATAATGCAAAAATATTCAATGAAATTATCTAACATATTTTATAACGAACAAAAGGTAAGAGATCAAACGGACCATCAGTTTTTTTAAACAAATAAAAGTCAAAAGGGGAGAAAAAATTGTATTCTTAAAATATTTTAATAAAATAAAATTAATTTTTTGTGTAAAATAACATTTGACAAAAACATAATACATATCAGGGATGTAACCAGATGCCAAAAAATGTCCGGAAAATGGGAAATTTTAAATTTTGATTCGCCGACCATCTCTTCGTCAGTTTCAGGAAACAATTGGTAAAGCTAACAAATTTGTTGGCGCATTTTCTGGGATTATTTGCTGATTTTTGAACGGCACTACGGTAGTGGCATTTGCAACTGTCGACTGTTTTCGCTTCAATAAAATTACTATGTACAGTATGCCACACATTGCGCCATCGAATGCACAACAGGTGATCGCAATTTCACCCTTCAGGCCCGAATTTGGTGCCCCAATTGGCAAGGCTAGAACCTAAACAAATGTTTTTTATTAAATTAAAAAAATGTTTTGTTATTTAAAATTGTCTAAGATTTATAAATTGCTTGCCTGGTTGTACAAAATTGAAACAAAGCACGGCAAAACGCCAAAAATCAGTTCAATAATGACCGTGAAAATGATGACACGATTGTTCTACAATGCCATTTTTAAATAATTGTTTTATTTTTATTAATTCTAAGGTTTGTCGAATATAAATCACAAAATAAAACGTTACACTTCATCATGGGACCCAATTGATAAAATGATTTCTTTCGAAATTCGAACCAATACGAAATATATACTCTTTTTTTATTCGTTTTATTTCTTTTTCAACAGCGTTGGACAGGACCAGGATTTTAAACCGGGACCTGGGCCAAAAAAGTACCGGTCAAAAAGGCCGGGACTCAAATGTACATAAATAGAATTGTAAAAATATCGGTACCACAAAGGGATTTTAATGTAAAATTCATTCAAAATGATTAAATTTCAGTACCACTCACTCCCGGATCCCGTCCGACCCCAGTTTTCAGCCTAAAGATAATAAATCGGCGCCTCAAGGCGAGAACAAATTGTTTAGTGCGATTTATTTAAAATATTTTTTGTTATGGCACCCACCAATTTCATGGCTTTATCAATGCCATTCAGCATAACTAGCAACAAAATGGAGCAGGCCACATTTGCGCAACTGAACGTAATTTTGCTGACGATTTGGAAGTAGAGACGGTGGGTTGTGGTTGTGCAACTCGCAGTTTCGCAGATCATCACTGAAAGTGCGCAAACATTGTTTTAATTTTATGGTCAAATTCATTTCTCGGAACCATAAGCCATAAGCTTAACAAAGAGAGTTATGGGACAAAAAAGTGAAAACCCCGGGGCAAAAATTCGATGATACCCTCGGGGGTCGGAAGCGCAAAACCCTCCGATCCCAGAAAAACTGGGCACGGAGGGTTTTGTGCACTTAAGCCAGAGATCGTATCTGTCCTTATTTATAAGATTTGTCCTTATTTGAGGGGTGCCAATCTTATAAAATTAAAAATGTCCTTGTTTCGGACCCCAAAATCTTTTCTTTTTTTTGCCCTTAATGTCCTTAATGGGTCGGCGCGTCAAGTTGGCACAAAACATCTTTTGCGTATTTTCGTTTACATAATCCGCAACAAGATGTTACGGTTGTCGCATTACAGTGTGCCGCTACCGTACCTAAACCCATGTCCAGTGGCAGTTCAAGCAGATGTCCAACAATGTTCAGCAGCAAAACAATGCCAAACATTGTGGCGGTGAACAGCGAAAAATGCCGTTTTATGAATGAGAGCGGCCATTTAAGGCCAACAAATCGTTCAATGGCGAGCAAAAAAACGACGGACGGAATTGCGCCGTAATAGACCAGTTCGGGCAGTGAAAGCCAGTAGAGAGCCTAAATGCAAAAATGCATTGGCATATTCCAAAAATTTGAATTTACAGATTCCTAAATTTTATATCTAATATTTAATTGCAATAAAAGTTAAAATTAGGGTTCAGTCCCGACCCCGACGCCCCACGTTAGCAGAATATCAGGACTTTTGGGTAATTATTATGAGTGATCAGGCGCTAGGTCAAAATGCCACTTTGCCAATTTTTGGCAAAGTTGGCATTTTGACCGATGGCATTTTGTCCCGGAGTCGTGTGGCTTGAAAACCTTTCAAAAAAGTTATAATCGAAAACTACCAAAAATTGGTTTGTCTGACACGGAGTGATCAAGTTAATTTTAAAATTGATCTCAACAAAAATGCTAATCCATTCGCATTTATTTACCAATGGTGAAAAAGTGTTCTGCGTGTACGTGCCGGGTGCTTGCCAACGCCACACTCTGTACACCTGGTACGGCATGCACAACACAGAAAAGATGAAATGCGCGTAGAAGAACAGGATCAACGAGTACGCCAACTGCTGGACGCGCAGCAATTGCGATTGACAATGCATGGCCTGTGTGATGTTCAGAAAGTGCCATCATAATCAATCAAACGAGTGCCAACCGTGACTGATCAATGCTATACTCAATCAAATTCTTTGAAGCCCAGAATGCTTCACCAGATATTTAAAAAGCTAACAGCAATTAACAAAAACTAAGCGATTGTCCAAGCAAAAAAAGTTAGGGACTCATTTTTTTATTTGGTAATTTAGACTAGAATAGAGCGGGGGATCAAACGAATTCGGGATCGATTAAAAAAAACCGGGATTTTTATAAGGTGAAAATTGACTTAATCCCGGTTAAGAAACCACCGGGTTGAACAAAACCGGGACTAAAATTTAAAGGAGAATTTCAGTCCCAAAAAGGGCATTTCAGTCTCAATCCCAAACCCCGCTTACCGTATTTCCTCTATTAGTAACCCATGGGTTACAATTGTTCAATCCCCCCTCGAGGGGGGGTTATAATTAGAAGGGGGTTTCAAATAGAGGGTGGGTTACTATTTTTCAATATAAATTTTTCAAAAATTATTTACACAAATTAATTTTTTTATTATTTTTTAAATCAAAATAAATTTCTGTAAGAACAAAAAACGCCACAACAATATTTTATTTGCACAAAATCATAATTCCACTGATCCGTCACTAACAAATCCGTTTCTTCTGACTGGCTTCGTTGATTGAATGGGATTCAAATACGCTTCCCCCCATTATAAATTTTAAAATAAATTTTCTAATATCTTTTAAAATGACGCAAAAAAAGTATTTTTGAAAAAATCAAGTTTTTCAACAAATTTTTTAACAAAGATTGCCAAATTTTCATATTTTTTCTGAACTTTTTGGTTTAATTTTGTAACAGACTTGATTTTTGTAAAAAATTTTTTGGCGGCACCGGCGGACCTCTCCCATTCCTAAAAAACTTCAAAAAAGTACCGTAATTATAAAATTGCAAATCCCTTAACAAAATGAGTCGAAAATTCAAAATTTTCTCGGCGGAGCCTATCGGCACCGCCGACCGCCACCCCCTAGTAAAGCAGAATTCGCAAAAAGAAATTTGATTTCTAAAAATTAAAAAATCGGCATTATCGAAATTTTACACAATTTTCTTAACAATTAAAAGTTTTGGCATTAAATAAAAATATTCCTGATTTTTTTTTGATTTTTAGCCGGTATTCCTGATTTTTGGGTTTGACAGGTGGCTACCCTGATATTAATATTATTCATGGATTTATGAGGACTGGTCAGAAAAATGCGTTATTAAAACTTTTATTAAAAACTTTTTAAAAAATCGGAAATTTGAGCATTTTATTATGTTTTCTAAAATTTTTTAGGTTTTGTACAAAATTTTGGGTTTTGGGTCAAAGTTTCCAGTCTCTACTCATTTCTTTATTACTAAAACGCTAAATTTTATACGTAAATGGTATGGCTGAAAAAAAACTTAGGTCATACTTAGATACCTAGTTTTTAAAACTCACGGCTTGGGGGGGGGTTACAAATAGAGGGGGGTTTCAAATAGAGGGGGGGTTACTATTTTTCAAACACCCCTCAAGGGGGGGTTACAATTAGAAGGGGGTTTCAAATAGGGGATGGGTTACTAATAGAGGAAATACGGTATTCTAATTTTGACTTTGTAGTTTTTGCTAAAAAAACATTGTTATTTTGCGTTTAAAACGGTCAATTAATCTCGTCAAAAACCTTTTCGAAACTAAAAACCCGCAAGTAAAAAAAGTACCCAGATCAGAAAACCCATGCAAATTGCGGTGATGCCGTGCGTAATTAGTGCCGTCCAGTTCAGGCACAGTTCCAGGTATGGCAAGTAGTCGGGCAGTTCCAAAAAGGTGGAGTTCGGTGTGGGTAATGCTGTTGAGCTTTGGTTCATTTAAGCAATTTGTTTTTTTTGTTGTTTAAATTGCTTTTTAAAGGTAAAATAAATTAAATTTTAAACATTTTATGGCGATTTTAGTCCATATTTTAAGCCAAAATTCACGTTTTTAGTGGAATAAATCCGGTTTCTACTAAAATAAATGAATCTGAGAATTTAAAGTCCCAATAAAAACGTTTTATTTTTGGCTAAATGATTTTTAACATTCTGTTACTGCAGCTTTCAAGTTGATTTAGACGGTAAATTATTAATTTTATTTGCTATTCGTTCCTTCTTTATTGAATTAAAGGTCAAAAATTTTGTTAAATTAATAACAAATTTTAGAAAAAACGTATAATTGTTTATGTCCTCCGATAATTTGTTCACTATAACTTAACGATGGAAATAGCAAGGAAATAGCAATTAAATGTGGCATTGAGTTTGGCGTTATGTAAATGCGAGAATTACAGCAGAAATCGAGTTGGCCACACATCGAACACAAGAATTTTTGATTAAACACACCGATTTGCCTAATTTTTTGTCCAGAGCTTGCCAACTAAATTGTCTACCCAAAAGCAAAACGTTTTAGGCTCAAACCAAAAATTTTTTCAACATTTTTAAGCAAATAAGTTGAAAAAAGTTAAATTTTGATTAAAATGAGTGAAAAAAAGCAAATTTGGGCGCAGGAAAGGGAGGCAAAACGACGAAAGAGGAAGGAAAGTCGACGTTCATCTGGACGGCACATGAATGAAGCCATTTCAGGTCCAAAAACACTCATTTTAACCGATTAAAATTCGTTGAATATCACAAATTCCATAAAATTTCAAATTCAGAGCGGAAGCAAGCCAATGATCCGGGCGAAAATTATTTTGTTTTATTGGAGTTAATAAAAAAATTGGGAAAATAAACAAAATATGTACTTAGGTATATACCACCTACCTACCTAGAAAAAATGTGAAGAAATTAGAAATAAAATAGGAATACATATATTATATATGTATAGAGATCGAATTTTCATTTGAAAATAAATCCATATTTCGGCATTTTCGCGTTTTTAGTCGAAATTTCGACAAATTTTTTGAGTCGCCACAAAAATTTTCTGTTTTTAGTTGTAAAATATATATTGTTTTAAATCGATCCAAACAAATTGAATATTCCGTCGGCAAAATTTTTAAATAGTCAATTTTTGTTACAAAACTATTCCCCCACAAAGTTCATCATAAGAGGGGGAATTTAAATTGCTAAAGTTAAAGAATTAGAATTATTATGAAAAATAATTAACAAAATACCTAATCTTATTCAATTTGTATTGGCAAATTCAATTTTACAATTTATAAAAAGCATTAAATTAAAAAGAGAATGGGCCAAATATTTTCTACCGTCGAGGCCTTCAGCAGAAGTCTGTGTCCTGGCGTCTACTCGCTGCGGCTCCGTCTGCACACCGACGTCTACTTGCTGCGGCTCCACCTGAACGGAGTGCCCAT
>MEIZ01000053.1:287368-329216 GCA_001723225.1 Globodera ellingtonae
TTTCATTCAATGAGTCCGTCCGTTGGACGGACGACGGACCAACTGGTTTTATTTTTATACTTCTCTCCCCCCGGGGGTTAGAGATTCAAAATATCGATAAAACATTTTGACAAAACAAAAATCTCGATTCAAATTACTGAAATACAAAAAAATTTGTAGAATTTGTAAAATCCTTAAAATTTTTTATGTAATAAAAAGCATTCGATAAGAATAATATGAGTTGCCTATTTTTTAAATAAATTCTTACCCGATTGGTCTTGTTTGGAATTAATTACATTTTCTTATTTTTTCTTTTTCTTTCTCATTCTGGTGCTGAATTTATATTAGTAATGTTCTCTACTATTTTGGCACTTTTTCTAATCTATTTAGATTCCTTTAATCTATATTGGTAAATTGTAAAATTTAAATTATAATTAAAAATTCTATTTTAATTAATTTGTTTATTATGACTCATCCAATTTTGGTCTCCTTTCCTCCGTTCAATTGAAGTGTGTGACTCACGCTGAGAAACTTTTACGAAATACTTTATTATTTATTAAATCGTAAATCGCTGACATTTGCCTGCAAATAAAAATAAATGGATTTACCATTTATGCAAACATTTAAATCTTTTTATTTAAAAATGCTTTTTTAAGTATTTATATTTTAAATTAGAAAGAAGAATTTAAAATGGATCAACTTCTCAGCGGACTGCTTGGAGGCGGTGGCGGCGGCGGCGGTGGCGGAGATAATAATGGACAGAGAGGAGGGGGAGGCGGCAACCAACCGCAGCAGCAGGGAGGCGGCGGCATGGCCGGGTTGGCCGGAGTAAAATTTTAAAATATAAAATTAAAATAATTAAAATAAAATCCCTTTTTTTTGTTAAGGATTTGCTCGGGGGGCTTCTTGGCGGAGGAGGAAGTGGCGCAAATGCCCAAGGAGGGGGAGGAGGGGTAAATTTACGTTAAATAATAACGCATATATTTTTATAAACCGATAAATTTAAAACATTGAAGCGAATAAAAATAAAAAATTTAAAAATATAAAAAAACAATGTTTAAAATTAATAATAAATCAAATTTTGATTAATCATTATTAATGAAACACTTTGTCCCAACTTTTTTATAGGACATTATGTCGACATTGTTCAACGCTGTCAAAGGCGGCGACATTGGCAGCCTTTTGGGCGCGTTGGCCGGTGGCGCGGATGTGAACGCGAAGGATTCGTCGTCCGGCAACACGCTTTTGCAAATGGCCATAATGACGGGCATCACCGAACTTGTTAAGGTTGTGGACAAATTGGGTGCAATTTAAACAACGAAATTGATTCTATTATTATGTCTTTTACTATTTTATTTAAAATTCATTATTAAATTAAAATTTATTTAATAACAAATTTAATATTTTATTAAGTCAAGATTAAATTTTTCCCAAAATGCCAAAATAGGTAGGTGTTAAAATAGTCCAAAAAAGGTTACAATTTGGGTTCTAAAATCCTTAAATATGGATTTAGACTAAAAAGTCGCTTTAATTCTAAATTTTTGTGGAAAACGCGATTTTGAGCTATTTAAATATATTTTAGAAAAAAGCGACTTTTTTCACTTATAAAATCTTTGGCGCTTATTTTGGCATATTAAAAATTATACACCTTTTTAATTTTTGGCAAAAAGTATTGGAGCTTAAACAAATTTAGGTCAAAATTCTCATTGTTAAAATTTAAAGTTTTGTTCCTTAAATAGTAATTACAATTTTTGTTTTGTTTTGTTTAGCTTTTGCTCAACAGAGGTGCCAATGTCAACGCAACAAATGAAGAGGGCAAAGATGCCGTTCGCGTTGCGCAAGAGCAGGCCGAACAGGCACCGGACGAGGAGAGCAAATCGAAATATGAACAAATGGTGCAATTGTTGCAGGAGAAGCAATGAGAAGCAAAACAATTTACCTAATGTGTTTTTAAATAAACTGATCAAATTGATAAGTAATATTATGTTAATGATTGATTGATTATATGTCATTGGATGTTTGCTGAAATACCTAACGCTAATTTCCATTTTTATTCTTTTAAAATAAATTTGTTCAAAATGATTGGATGTGATCAAGATCACAAATGTCATTGAAATTTAAAGGAAAATACAAATTTCTTTGGTGAAAAATTATTGCCCATGTTTATTCCTATTCTTTAATAGAATTTGATCAAAAAATTGATCAGAAAATTAATTGAAAAAAAAAATTTTAACTTTTATCTAAGGTTAACAATTAAAGTGCCAAATGGGATTGCCAAAATTTTGCCATTGGCACGTTTTCTGTTTAAGCTTCTCCGCTTCTCTTTTTCTTTTGCCAGTTTGGACCGTTTGTCACTTTTCCTCTTTAGGCACATTGTCCCATTTGGTCTTTTTTCCATTTAACACTTTTTCCCGTTTAGACTTTTTCCTTTTCGGGCACTTTTTTCGTTTGGGCTCTCTTTTGCAACTTTTTATTTTTCCTTTTTGGAGACTTTTTGAAATGAATGTGCGCCTGAGGGGCCATCGACAAAGCTAACACNCCCATAAACTTTACTATTACTGGGGGGAGGGAGGTACTTTACCCGGGAATTGCGTAAAATTCTAAAATAAATTTGGGGGGCCCATAAACTTCACTCTTATACACATCTAGATGTGTATAAGAGACAGGCTATAAATAACACAAAGGACTGACCATCATAAAAAAGGGATCACAAAAAATTCCCAAAGCAACACATAATTAAGGATGGTATTACCAAAAAAGAAAAAAACTCGTTCATTAATATTGATTTGACAAAATTTACATAAAAATTTAATAATATTATTTGAATTTTGTTTCTATAATTTTTCACTTTGCTCATTTAGGCCCATTCTTTTTGCAGCATTTGAAAATGTTTTTCCATTTCAATCATTTCGCCATCATTTTTAGTGCCAATTTGCACACCGATGTTGGCATTCTGTGCCGTGCAAATTTGATTGTTGCCTTTGAAAAGGCGTAATGCCGTAAGGAAGTTGAGCGCGTCGTTGCGCAAGATTGGATGACGCCTGAAATTTGGCTAATTTAACGAATCTTTACAATTTTGTTAAAACACACGATCTCAAATTTTTTCTAAAAATCACAATTAAATAAAAAAAAAAGAATTTATATTGACTAAAAAATCAAAATGAAAGCGCTTTTAATGCTTCTCTCATGATAAATTATTCGCAAAAAAAGCATATAAAACATAAAAATCCGTGCTCTAGCTAAAAGCAATAAAACATTCGATAATTTTCAATAAAAAATTAATATTTCTTTCTCTTTTTTCAATTTCGTTGCCTATTTTAAGGCATTAAGTATGTAATTATTAAAATAAAATACCGACCAAATTAATGTGAACTCAATTAGCCCATTATTCACAGTCAATGCTAAATGATAGGTCAACCAAACGATCATGTACAGTTTGGTGTCCAAAATTAGCTTATAATACAGCAGAAAGGTGGTTGGTAATGCCACAATCAAATTGGCCAGATGGAGCACAAAAGTTGGGGCCAATTGTCGAAAAGTGCGAATATTTTGAGCAAGCTGAATGTTTGGATTATTTACTATTTTGAACAACAAATTAATCATATAAACAATGTAAGATAATAATTAAATTTAACATAGGTAATGATTTTAGTTTAAAATTGATTTTTGAAAATTTTTTCATTTTTGACCAAATGAGCGTTTTGTCTATTTATTAAAAAAATAAAATATTTGTCTCAAATTATATTTTAATAAGCATTAAGCATAAGTTTAAATTAGACTATTACAGAATTTTTAATTAAATAAACTCGGTAAAAAAATTAATCTAAATTTGCTCTTTTTTAACCTGATATCGTTCACTGAGGCTGTGAGTGCCATTTTTGGCCCAAATTGCGTAACGTTTGCGGCTTTGAGCATCGATGTAAAAACATGCCTTAGTTTATTTAATTTAGGGTATATTAATTTTAAACATTGCAAATTTAATTACGAATATTGCTGCAACGCTTAAAACGATGGAAATATATGCGGCAACCATTATGCCAATCCCGACATTGCCGGGTGATGATGTTTCATTTGGCGCGCTTTGCAATGCATTAAATAATGAAAATGAAAACTAAAAATTTTAAATAAGATTAAAAAATAAATAAAAATGGAAGAAAAATTATATTTGTTAAAATGAGCTAATATAAAAAAAACAATTTTAATTAGTAATAAATTACAACATTCTTGCATTTAAATTAAAATATTCTTAGTATCCTAATATAGTATTAATTAGTTGAAAAAATCGCTATTATTAATGAATAAATAAATTTGATAGTATAAATATAAATTATAAGATGGCGGCCTCTCATACAATTGGAATGAACCAAATAAGCGTGAAATGCGGCTTTTTCCAATTTTCATATCGCTTTGACATCAATGTTGCAATCAGACGTTCCACTAGCATCACATGGCCAATGAAATTTGAATACACAACGCCAAACACAAGCAGTATCTATGAATTGATTGAAATTTGTAGTTTAAATCTGATCAGTAGGGCCCGGATTTTTATGTTATAACATATTTTTTTCGTGGATTCCTTACCATGAGAGAAGCCCAAAAATAGTATTTGTTTTGAAAAATTTTTGAATTAGGGCGACTTTTTAGCACATATTAAAACATATTTTGGGGGTATTTTTTAGCACATATTTACTAACATATTTTAAGCTTTTTCAGAGTTTTAGCAAATATTTCGCCATTTTTCAAAAAATTCCTTAACAAAAATGCAATAAAAACGAAAAATACACCCCTAAGAATTGACTTTTTAAAAATTTTCAAAAAATGCACCCCTAAAAATTGACTTTTTCGCGACTAAAAATTCAGCCACCAAAAAATGAAAATTTTTAAAATTCCAAAAATTTTTCGGAAATGCCTTTAATTTACATATAAAAATTTTTATTTTTATTTTTACTTCAATTAGGACCATTTCTTGAAAGTTGATTAAATTTTTGAAAATTTTATGCATAAACTGACTAGATTTTGGCCATTTTTGGTACATATTTTAGCACATATTTTGGCATTTTTTGGGTTTTTAATACATATTTTAGCATTTTTAAGCACATAAAACATACATATTTTGGGTTTTTTAGCACATATAAATCCGGGCCCTACTGATCAGGTCAAGGGTAAGACTTCGATTGATTTTGAACGGGACTGGATTTTAATCAAAACCCGGAATTTGGATTAAGCTTTCTGATCCGGTTCGGGATTATTCGAGATTTACAATGGCTGATATTGTTGAATGCTTTTATTTGAAAAATTTTAGAATTAGGGCGACTTTTTAGTCGATAGAATCCATATTTTGAGATGTTTTTAGAATAGCACACATATTTTGGCATTTTTTCAAAAATTACTTAAGAAAAAATGAAATAAAAACCGTTGAAAACCGGATGATTAGACAGATCACCCACCCAAATATCAACATTTTTACCTGTATGACAATTCCGTCGGTCCAATGCTCAATGCCAAACGCTAGCATCATGCAAATTTGCCAAATGTGGCCAATGGCAAAAATGCAAAAGCTGGCACTTTGGGACAAAAGGATCATTTTCAAATTTGGATGCACCAGGGAGGTGCGTGCCAATAACACAATGTTCAGTGCGGAAAGTGAAAGTTGTGCCACAAAAGCAACCAAATTTGTCCAGATCACCAGCTTTATGCAAATGTCGCGCCAATCTTCCGCCGCTGAAGGCGTGATTGTGGTGCCGTTGTTGTTCATTGAAATTTTGCCGTCGCAATCAGAACAAAAACATTTTTATATAAATAAATTAGCGGCGCTAAGCATGGCAAAATTTATAAAAATTAACGATAAATACTACGGCACGGTATGTGATAAATGATGGTGGGCCGTTCACGCCTGGGCGCCCGCTATAAAAAGGGTCGTCCGTTGGGCGATGTGAATAAAAATTTGAAAAAATTTAACTTAATTTAGCTTGGTGTCCTAAATTTTCTGGCGCTTTTTGCGAAAAATCGGAATTCCCGTTCGGGATTCCCGTCCCGTTAAATTTCAATTTTCCCGTTCCCCGGAAATTGTTTTAACCGGTCTCTACATAAAAGCCATTAATTTCTACTTAATATGAGCCGATGTGAATTACAACAAATCCATGCGTGAAAAACTTCGCAACCCCCCGTGTAATTAATTGCTATACACTTTTTTTAAAGACGTAAGAATTACGCAATTAAATTAAAAATTTCCGAATGAATTCACATGGATAAAAATGTATTCAAATAAATATGATCT
The DNA here is from genome assembly GCA_001723225.1 of Globodera ellingtonae. Taxonomy (NCBI): domain Eukaryota; kingdom Metazoa; phylum Nematoda; class Chromadorea; order Rhabditida; family Heteroderidae; genus Globodera; species Globodera ellingtonae. Next base: position 293,625 of record MEIZ01000053.1, read on the forward strand.
TTTAATCTATATTTTTTTTTTCTGTTTTATTATTAATTTTAAATAAAAAAGTGTAGAAAATATTTTTTATTCATAAATTTACTAATTTAAACATAAATTCTGGAGTTTGGCTTTTTTGCCATTTGTGAATAAAAAAAACCTGACATAATAATGAAAGTTTAGTATAAAGTATGGGACGGGACCGGGACTTTTGGAAAAACCGGGACCTGGACTAAATCTGGTCCCGGCTGCTCCCCAACCCCCGAACCCCCAAACTTTCCTAAAGTTGGAGGTTTTTAGTGGAAAAAACCACGAACCACCCCGAATTTTTGGTCGGGGAATTTAGGATTTTTGTGATTAACTGATTTTGGTAGATTTAAAATGAGAACTAAACATTTTTGTATAGCCAAATTGATTCGCACATATATATTTATATATAATTTAACTTCTTTAGATAATTTTTATTTTTTTTATTTTCAACAAATGTTTGTACAACATAAATAAATGCACCCAGTTTTAATTGAGCGATACGTATTTGAACGGAAAATTTAATTGATTTTCTTCTTATCATTCATTCATCATATCCCCCCCCCCCCATCATTCATTTTGTACCAATTCTTTCCATTTTAATTTCCATTTCAATTTAAATTGTTCCGCGATGTAAAGAAAATCATATAAAAATATATTTAATTTTACTGTTTTAAATACATTTAAATAATTAAAATTAAAGAATTGACTGATTAGCAATCAATAATGGACAACAACCAAAAGCAACGCTTTCAGGGGAAAGTTGTGATCATAACCGGTTTGTATAAATAGTTTTATTTAAAAAACTTAATTAATTACATCAATTTGCATTAATTTGCCATTTTGTAGGGTCCAGTGCCGGAATTGGCCAAACGGCGGCCATCGAATTTGCTAAAGAAGGTGCAAGTGTTGTTATTCATGGAAGAGATGTTCAAAGATTGGATGTACAAATAAAATATTCCATTTTTTAAATATTTTCGAATATTTTTTAGGAAACTGAACAACAAATTTTGGCCCTAAATGTGCCTAATTGTCGTGTCCTAAAGGTCCAAGGACAAATTGAAGACGAAAAAACAGCGCAAAAAATTGTGGCAGAAAGTTTGAACAAATTTGGACGGATTGATGTGTTGGTAAAGATATATTTTAAATAAATAAAGTTTAAAAAAAATATATTTTAGATTAATAATGCCGCATGTGTGACAAAGCCGGGAAACGAAGATCCGCTGGACATTGCAAATTTAGACCATATTTATTCCGTAAATCTTCGCAGGTCCATTTTGTGTGCAATTAAAATTTTTATTATTAATCTTCTTTTATTTATTAATTTTAAATGAACAAAATCTCTTTTAATTAAATTTAATTCCGCGCTTTTGATTTAAGCATTGTCGTCCTTACCAAGCTTGCCATGCCACATTTGGAGAAGAGTGGTGGCAATGTGCTGAACATCAGGTGCCATCATTTACGATTAATCAGAAAAGAGCTGATCAATGAGTGATCTGATCAATCAATCAGTGTCTCTAATCTGATCATTTCTACAATTTTTAAGCTTTCTCTTAATCGAAAAAAGACCAGATTAGTGAAAATCTAGGTAATTTGATCATTTAAAAATTATTATTAGTATGTAAATATCCATGCCCCTTCGTTTTCTCTGATCCAACAAAAGTAATCATCAGTGATTGAGCTGATCCGATCAAAATGCACATGCGTTTCCAGTTTTCACTGATCTTCGAAAATTAAACGATCAATCGTTGAACAGACAGATCCGCTGATCACAATCATATTTAATTTTAAATTATGAATTTAATATTTTATTCATAACATTCAGTTCTTGCGCATCACAACGCTTTATGTCCGCGCGTGTTCGCCCATTTTATGGCGTTATGAAGGCGGCACTTGACCATTGGACACGCATAATGGCACTGAATTGCGGCGAAAAAGGCGTTCGCGTAAATTCCATCAAGTAAATTGTGGGAATGACTATCAACAAAATGGCCGGATATGAACGGACCAAAAGTTATTGATGTTTCATTCCAAATTAGTCTTATCACGATCTTAAATGTGATCTATCGTTGATCACGTTCAAAATGATCAGTGATTACTAATTTGTAAGCAAAAATCATCATCTGATCATCTCTGGTCTATGAAAATTGAACAGAGAGTCATAGATGGCCAAGGGGGGGGGGGTCGGCTTGAGCTTTGCGAGGTTGCCATTTGAGCGCCAGGCGTTTTTTTCGCGCACGATTTTTTCAACTACTTTTTAGACGAGGGGCGGGTGGGTTGGCGGTGCCGATAGGCGCCGCCGAGAAAATTTTGGGATTTTTTACTCACTTTTGTTAACAGATTTGCCCAAAATTTTAAAAATCCGGTACTTTTTTGAAGCAGTCTAAGAAGGGAGATGTCCGGCGGCGCCGCCGGGAAATTTTTTTGGGGTTTTTGACTCAATTTGTTAAGAAAATTGGTCCAAAAATTACATTTGCAATGTTATTTCCCGCGTTACTTTTCCTACGCTAAGAAAAAAAAATTTTTTTTTTTCAAATTTTGGAAATCCAAATGTCGTGATTCCGAATTCAATCCCACCGGTTTCCGATCATGCACGGTCTCTAGTACTGATAGGCTCCGTCCGAATGTAAGAATATTAAATTTAAAATTCAAATTTCACTTATTTTTTCTTCAAATTTCTGTGACTAAAAATTCTTAATTTTCAAAATGTAAATATTAAAAAAAACATTTTTTCTCTTTTTAAGTCCAGGACCAATTGACGACACGCTGATCACGGAACGGGATGGTCAACGCGGTCCTGTAGAACAAAAATTTGCAGACAAAACGGTACTGAAACGGCTGGGCCTTCCGTCAGAAATAGCGCCGGCCATGAAACTTTTGTGCAGCGACGACGCGTCTTTTATCACCGGCGTTTGCCTGCTGATTGACGGCGGCGTTTCGCTGTGCGCGTAAAGCGCCGAAAAATGAATGTGAAAATTAAGAAAACATTTGAAATTCGATGCGCATTTTACTGCTACGATGAATTTTAAAAAAGATTTAAATCTTAAAGGTATATATTCATTCATTTTGGCAATTTTTATAAATATTGGATTTATATGGTTTTTTTTTTGCAAAAAAAAAAATTGAAAAATATTCTTTTTATCTCTGCTAAAATAGTAGGCACAAAATGGAACTGCTGGGATTGTTTGAACATCAGAAACTGCTAAATGCTTACAAGGACATAACAACAGCAATGAAATTTTGAGAACTAATTGTTTTAAAAAAATACAAAAAGTTGAGCGATCGCTCAAGCCGACTCCAACCGGATGCAGCCGCCCATTTGTGTGCCATTTCCAGGCTGGGATGCCCAGTTGAACCGCCGAGTGAACCAGCGAGTCCGACCGGGCGCTAGCTCTGTGTCACTTTGTGTAGCAACAGAGAGCAATCAGCCGGGCACGCACCGCAGCGCGTGCACAGCAAGCGGCGCCTGCGCACAAAGCGTGCGGCAGGCGAAGCAAAAGGCGGCGACAGCGTGCGCACGCCGTCTGAGCCGCGGCGGGAAACGGCGCCGGCGAGCAAATCGCACGCTCTCCGCAGTACGCCGCTTCCTTATATAATTGAAGTAAAATGTTACAATTTGTTTTCGATGAGAAGCAAAAAGGGCGAGTGACCCCGCGGGGCTCGACTATATTCTTTGAACTATTTTGGCATACGCTCGTTTCTCAACAATTCTCCTTAAATTGCAAACTGTCTACTAATTCAGGGTCTCCCATCTTATAAAGCAGGGCTCACAACAATATTTTCTTCAAAAAGAAGATCAACGCAACATAAAAAAAATTTTAGAAATAAAGTTTCATTCATTTACTATGAATAAAAATGCGATAAAAAAGGCATTTGTAATCTTATTTATTCTCACCGGCAATTATACACAAGAATGAAGGCTTTGAAAAAAAATTGTAACGATTTGTTACGGAAATTGCTCTATTCCTTAAAAATTTCAAGCTCCGGTCCTGACTTATAAAAGTTAGGTTCAAGGACAAATATGATGGTTTCTAAGGACACAACTATCAAATTTTATAAAATCCAATGACACTCAAATTATATTTTACACCAAAACAAAATAACACTTAATTCTTGTACAAAATGGCTTGCATTTGTCGTCCGAATGGATTTTTCCATTTTCTTGTTTCCGTTCAAAATTTTGTGCATCTCGCTGGAATGAAATGTACGCTTTTGAAAATTTAAAAAACAAATTAAAATCAAAATTTAGGGTCCCCTGTCAGAAGTAGGTTCGGAACCGACAACAAATACACTAATCAATTTATTTACAGGATAATTAAATAATAAAAGGGCAATTAAAATAATTTATATAAAACTCTTCATAATTTAGATACTTTAATTTTGTCAATTTTATTTAAATAAACGGCAATAAATTGGCATTTGTAGAAAATATTCAAAAAAATTCGAACTTGATTGATAAAATCATGCTTTTTTATTCTAATCGACCTTCGGACTTTTCAACCTTCGGACCGGTAGGCCCCAATTCCAACGGAAATTTGAGGACATTCACATGAAAATGGAGTTTGACACATTTTCTTGTTTGGTCCGATTAGGTAGAATACCTTATTTGAATATGTAGGTCATTTTGTGTTGTTGTTCTTTGGACTCTCTGATTAAGATAATGTGGGGGGGGGGGATGAAGATGAACATCACCAGACATCGGCCGTCCTGCTCTGTCCGTCCACTCATTCCCCCCACCACCAAATGACCGCCATTTTCTGTGGGTCGGCGTTTTGCCCCCCAATTCCAATTCAAATAAATGCAAAATTGCCCTGCAAAATGCTCTCTCTCTCTGGTCTTTCTTTGTGTACAAATGTCAAAGAAAAGGCATTTTTTTGGATGAAACTCGCCGCCTGTGCCGTGGCAGGACAAAATCCCTAATAACAAACACGAATAGATTAAAAGCGGACAAAATCACTAAATGAAATCTCTGATAACGGAATTCTTTTCACCTTTAAATGTATTAAAATGCACAAATTTTTGAAAATTCAAAAATTTCCAAAAACCAATGTTTGCCTCGAAATTGTTCCAAAAGCCCAAAATCACAACAAAAGGCAAGTAATGATCGAAATCATGCTTTTTAACAATTTTGGAAAAACTTAAAATTCTTGCTCTTAAGATATTTAAACACATTTTATTCTTAACAAATATGATGACAAGCTCACCTAACACAACCGACGGCGACCTGACAGCAGACAAAGGCAAGAAAAATGGGGGAAAACATTTTTGCGGAACTTCCAGGAAAAATCAAAAACCCGTCATTTTCTGATGGGAAGTTTGGGCCAACTCTAATGGAAAGTCGTTAAAATGGGGGATTTACCGTAGGCGTTGGGCTCAACCCCGGGGCAAGCCCCGAGGCTAAGCGCGCAATTAGCTGATCAGAGGGCAACAACTCTTTCGGGGGAAGGGGAGGAACAACAGAGTCATTTGGATGGCATTTGATTGGCCCCGGGCATAGCAGTCGTCCTTTGTATAGCAATGCAAAGCGTGCCAATGTCAAAAAATTTAAACTCTTTCAGTCCATTTGTGGCCGAGTTTCGCCCGACCCATCGCTGAGTTGGCCGATGAACTCGCCGAGTTGGCTCAACGACAACAGACGAATTCGCCGTCCCTAACTGAAAGCGGCTTCGACTTGGTGTCCACTGCTGGTGGCCAAAATGACGAAGGTAAATGAATGAATGCAATTAGAGACGTAAATGAGCAGTCAACAATTTGTTTCAAAATACTCAGATGATGGCATTGAACAATTTGGGAATGAAGATGTTGCGGTTACTGTTCAGCAAGTAAGATTGTTATTAGAGTTTGTCAGACTGTACCTGTATTGTCTATAGACTGTACTTTTTCTGTATACAGAGGACAGTGGAGGTCAGGGATGGTCGGAATTCCGATTTCCCACATTTTTGGCCGAAATTCTGATTTACGAAAATTCCGTTTTTGAGCAACAAAAAAATCGTGAAATTTAAATTTGGAAAAATTCGATGGGGGAAACAACTTAAGAATTATTAATATGTAAAAATTGGCCGCTTAAATTAATTTCAAAAGCAGGATGACCAACTCAGTCAGCATCAACAGCAGCCTCCCACAACAAATGGGCGACCAATGGGAAAGAAGAAATGTTTGGCGATTCTGCAAGTTCAACGGGTGGACAAGTCGACCACTTTTTGTCCAAGTCTGCGCTACGAATTCTTCGTAACGGAAGCTGAACCGCTGTCTTCTGATTCCGAAGAGTGCAATCCGACGGTTGGCGACATGACGCGTGCAATTTTGTCGAAGCATTTGGCCATGTCTATGGAACAAGTGGCTGCACAGTTTGATTTGCAAGTGCAAATTCGGGAAAGAGCCTACATGCCGGACACGGTGTTCGTCGACATTGACCAACAACAGTGCAGTGCTGAACTGGTTGAACATCTCGGCGAGTACAAAGTGCTGCTTCACCCGAAATTGGACGACGACAACAACTCCGTTCGCAGTGTGAGTGCCCGAACAATTTTGCCTGAAACAGTTGGAGGGGGTGACCGTCGTTGTGATGATGAAGAGATGCCGATGGGTGCGCAACAGAATGCCAACAGAGAAGATGAACGCCGTTTGGATGATGTTGTGCCAATGAGTGGACAACAGAATGCCAACAGAGAAGATGAACGCCGTTTGGATGATGTTGTGCCAATGAGTGGACAACAGAATGCCACCAAAGATTGGGAACCAATGTGAGTTGGTGCCACGGCACAGAGCATTAATTATAATTTATTCGAATTTAGCAATCGTTGGTGTGTGTCCGGTGGAAAAGCCCCTCTTGGCAATTTGTACAACGTACTTTCTGACAACTTTGTCACTTCCAATGAGCTCGGATTTATGCGCAAGATTTTCAAATGAATTCATACACAGAAAAGAGCAGGCCAACACTGAGGAAAGACATCATCGAAATTGATCACCTGGACAGACTGGAGGAACGCACCAAAATGTTGGGCACGGAGCAGAAGGTCGGTTATGGCCACTGGGATAGGGGGACGGGGGCTAGTCCCACAAAAATGTTTTGAAAGTTTTATGCAATTCTGATAAACTTCCCGGGGGTTGTCGAGGTCGCTCTGATCACGAATATGCCTTCAATTTCCATCATAAAACAGCATATAACCTTTTTAACATTTATAAATTTTTGAATTTTTTCTATTTGCTGTCTTTTTTTATATAATGTTTCAAGGTGTTTAAGGGATTTTGAGGGACCCATAAACTTTACTATTACTGGGGGGAGGGAGGTACTTTACCCGGGAATTGCGTAAAATTCTAAAATAAATTTGGGGGGCCCATAAACTTCACTCTTATACACATCTAGATGTGTATAAGAGACAGGCTATAAATAACACAAAGGACTGACCATCATAAAAAAGGGATCACAAAAAATTCCCAAAGCAACACATAATTAAGGATGGTATTACCAAAAAAGAAAAAAACTCGTTCATTAATATTGATTTGACAAAATTTACATAAAAATTTAATAATATTATTTGAATTTTGTTTCTATAATTTTTCACTTTGCTCATTTAGGCCCATTCTTTTTGCAGCATTTGAAAATGTTTTTCCATTTCAATCATTTCGCCATCATTTTTAGTGCCAATTTGCACACCGATGTTGGCATTCTGTGCCGTGCAAATTTGATTGTTGCCTTTGAAAAGGCGTAATGCCGTAAGGAAGTTGAGCGCGTCGTTGCGCAAGATTGGATGACGCCTGAAATTTGGCTAATTTAACGAATCTTTACAATTTTGTTAAAACACACGATCTCAAATTTTTTCTAAAAATCACAATTAAATAAAAAAAAAAGAATTTATATTGACTAAAAAATCAAAATGAAAGCGCTTTTAATGCTTCTCTCATGATAAATTATTCGCAAAAAAAGCATATAAAACATAAAAATCCGTGCTCTAGCTAAAAGCAATAAAACATTCGATAATTTTCAATAAAAAATTAATATTTCTTTCTCTTTTTTCAATTTCGTTGCCTATTTTAAGGCATTAAGTATGTAATTATTAAAATAAAATACCGACCAAATTAATGTGAACTCAATTAGCCCATTATTCACAGTCAATGCTAAATGATAGGTCAACCAAACGATCATGTACAGTTTGGTGTCCAAAATTAGCTTATAATACAGCAGAAAGGTGGTTGGTAATGCCACAATCAAATTGGCCAGATGGAGCACAAAAGTTGGGGCCAATTGTCGAAAAGTGCGAATATTTTGAGCAAGCTGAATGTTTGGATTATTTACTATTTTGAACAACAAATTAATCATATAAACAATGTAAGATAATAATTAAATTTAACATAGGTAATGATTTTAGTTTAAAATTGATTTTTGAAAATTTTTTCATTTTTGACCAAATGAGCGTTTTGTCTATTTATTAAAAAAATAAAATATTTGTCTCAAATTATATTTTAATAAGCATTAAGCATAAGTTTAAATTAGACTATTACAGAATTTTTAATTAAATAAACTCGGTAAAAAAATTAATCTAAATTTGCTCTTTTTTAACCTGATATCGTTCACTGAGGCTGTGAGTGCCATTTTTGGCCCAAATTGCGTAACGTTTGCGGCTTTGAGCATCGATGTAAAAACATGCCTTAGTTTATTTAATTTAGGGTATATTAATTTTAAACATTGCAAATTTAATTACGAATATTGCTGCAACGCTTAAAACGATGGAAATATATGCGGCAACCATTATGCCAATCCCGACATTGCCGGGTGATGATGTTTCATTTGGCGCGCTTTGCAATGCATTAAATAATGAAAATGAAAACTAAAAATTTTAAATAAGATTAAAAAATAAATAAAAATGGAAGAAAAATTATATTTGTTAAAATGAGCTAATATAAAAAAAACAATTTTAATTAGTAATAAATTACAACATTCTTGCATTTAAATTAAAATATTCTTAGTATCCTAATATAGTATTAATTAGTTGAAAAAATCGCTATTATTAATGAATAAATAAATTTGATAGTATAAATATAAATTATAAGATGGCGGCCTCTCATACAATTGGAATGAACCAAATAAGCGTGAAATGCGGCTTTTTCCAATTTTCATATCGCTTTGACATCAATGTTGCAATCAGACGTTCCACTAGCATCACATGGCCAATGAAATTTGAATACACAACGCCAAACACAAGCAGTATCTATGAATTGATTGAAATTTGTAGTTTAAATCTGATCAGTAGGGCCCGGATTTTTATGTTATAACATATTTTTTTCGTGGATTCCTTACCATGAGAGAAGCCCAAAAATAGTATTTGTTTTGAAAAATTTTTGNGTGGTTAAGTTAACCCAGAAATTGAAAATAAACATTATTAACGCACCAAATTTTCATCATTTTATTGAGTTGAGTGATTTTTAGCTGAGTGTGATCAGTCGACTGGCGCTTCTTGACGATGCTTTCCCTCTTAGCCAATTTCTTTTGGCGGCAAGCCAAAAAGAAGGACAGAAAAACAATTCGTTTGGCATCATTCAAATTTTGCCAGAAAAGGTAAAATTCACATTTTTTAAATGCTTTTTGTAATAAGCAAAAACTGATCAGATAATTTCGCTGAAACTGAACGAGCCGTACGTGCGCAACTCCGTGCTGCAACAGAACCCTCAGAAAGATGCAACTCATTTTGTCGGTTCGACGTGCTTTGGGTCACTTGTCGCAGCAATTGTGACTGTTGACCAACAAAATTCTGACGTCAAAAAGGTGTCAATAAAAGAATGGGACAAAAACATATTAAACACATTTTTTTAAGCTTGTTTTGAAGCATATTCGTGGCTATTCAATGTCCTCTTCGGACAAAGACTCTCTCAATGCTTTGAACAACTCCGTCCGGGTCAGCGTGTTCGTCGACCAGTCCATTGGCTCTGGCGGGACTGATTTGGTGCTGTTTGTTTGTTTGTTTGTTTGGCCACTGTGTTCATTACTGATTGGGCTTTCAGGACTTATTGTATGGCCTCGACGTGTTTGTGGAATCGACCAAAAAGAGCGCTTGCTTCAACTACGGCTTCGGACATCCGATCAGCTTTTCGTTGATTCCAATTTCTGCCATTGWCGATGACAAATCATTGCAGCACACATTTCTAATGCCCGCRTCCMTAATTGAAGGTGTTTTGTGCAAAATGTTTKATTATTGCTGAATCAATTAGTTGCAGATGATAGCCTTTTGGTGGAACGGCTCCAGTCTTGTGCGCAATTTGTGGAACATTTTGAGCGCAGATTGCGAAAGGCTGGCCAGTCGCTAAACAAATATGCATTCAGTTTAACGTAATTAATGATTTAAATTCATTTTTGAAAAAGAATATTTTAATTCAGCTGCGATCACTATGACTTTGGCACAAATGTTCCAGCATTGTGAAAAGGCGAAAGCCGCGATCGATCAAATGTTGAAGAATTGTGTCATTAATTTGAGACGGGGCCAAGGCACGGCGGAGGAAGCCGAACGTTCAACGAACGCTTTGGAGTCTGCGGTCGACCAATTTGTGGCTAACGGGCGTTATCTGTTGGGACGTTGTGATGATTTGTTGCAACCAAAAATGGAGTTGATTCGGAAATTGGACTCAAAAGGCAACAAATTTGGGGGATTCATTCAAAAAAGCGTAATTTTAACCTATTGAAGGTGTTCAATACATCGGACGTGGCAATCGACGCCTGACGGATCTGCTGCTGAACAACGGTGGCTCCAGGACTTTGCATTTTGTCCTTTTGTTCAGCGAGTCGAGGACAACTCCATCCGGCGGCGTTGGCAGTTCGGCTTCTCAGCACGACGGCGAACGATTCTATCGCCAATGTTTGGGCCAGCTTTACCAAATGGCTGGACGGGGCAAAAGCTGCGCCTTTGTTGATTTGGATGCTTTGCTAAGTGACGACGAGGCGACGGCATACGACGGATTGCCTCAAGGCATTCTCGAATTGGACGGGTTCCCGAACATTGGCAGTCGATTAGTCAAAATGCGCGGGCACAAATTGCTGAAAGCCGATTGTGTGATGGAAGAAGCGAATAAATTACAAATTTGCATTYCTCGAGTCAGTGAATATAAGTAAAGYATTCAAAACAAAGCGTTCAAATCTTCAGATTGAGAATCCTCAACGAACCGAAGTTGGAGCAGTACCCCAGAAGAAGATGGAACCTTGCAGTTTGCCATGCCCTCTCTGTGAAGGCTATGGAGGTAAATGTCAGAACAACGACTTTTTGTGGGGCTGCGACGACTGTGGCCGAACGTTGACTTACGTAAAAGAGGAAAATGTGAGCSATTTAATTGTCTATGAACATTTAACCATGTCKAAATTCTCCCAAAAAGGCYCCAATGACTCATTTCTATTGCGGTTGTGGTGCCACACCGGTGGAGGAGTTCTCTTTTCGTTGCAGCGATGTGGACGCTCATGGAAATGAATTCCGGCATTTTGCAACAAAAATGCAGTTGACCAACGAATTGGAAAGGCTGAAAAGTAAGGGCATTTTGACAATTTTGCTGTTGGGTGAGACTGGCGTCGGCAAATCAACGCTGATCAATGCGATCGTCAACTATCTGAAGCATCCGACCTTCGAAGAAGCGATTCAGGTGACCATCTAGAGCTTGATCTGGTTTTGTGATCTGTTTAATACGAACCGATGCCGGACCCCCGCCTTTTGTATAACAACAGCAAATAATTTGTTCACAGGCGGACGAAATTGAGTCGGTGATACCGGCCCGATTCTGTACGGAGGAATACGATGAGGACGGCAATTTGGTGCAAAAGGAGGTGGTGATTGGAAAGAAGAGCAAAGACGAGTGCCTCGAGCCTGGCAAATCGCAGACCAAATGGCAAAATGCTTACATAACTCCTTCAAAAGGTGAGGGAGGAGTCATCGGATAGAAAAAGAATTTGCTAAAAGAAATGAAATGGCCAATAAAAAACGTTCAGTTGGACACAAAATTCGTTTGATCGACGCGCCGGGCATCCTCGACACGGGCGGAATCAAAGAAGACAATTTGAACTTGCACAAAACGCTCAGCTTCATCAGCACGTTGCCTGAGCTGCACGCCATCTGCATCCTGCTGCGGCCGAACAGCACGCGCACCGGGCCTGCATTCAAATACTGCATTAACGGACTGCTCACTTATTTGCATAAAAATGCTGCGAAGGTAGGGGGAAGGGCCCGCAGATTGAAGGGGAAATGCCCTTTTACCTATTTCAGAATATATTTTTTATGTTCACCAACGCGCGCGGGTCCAACTACAAAATGGGTTCGTTTTGGGTGCAAAGTGGCGGCAAGTTGAAAAGGAAATCATTTTAGGAAAAACGCGCGAATTGTTGCAGGGAATTCTGAACCCAATTGAAGATGCGCATAAGGTGGGGACATTTAAAATTTAGTTGTTTAATTATTAATAAAACTTAACGCATTATAAAAATGAACAAATTTATTTTGTACAAAACATTAGGTCAAACCCCACAAATTCAAGGTGTCCATTCCTCTCCATCGGGACAGAATTTATTGTCTGGACAATGAGGCGTTTGAGCATTTGTGTCTCATCAAAAAGGCCAACGTCCGGTACTCCGAGGAAAACATGACCGATTTCTCGAAGAGTTGGACTCGGGCAGAGCAGGAACTCCAGCGAATGTTGAAGAACGTGTCCGCGTTGAAGCCCCACCGTACCTGGGAGACCGTGTCGCTCAACAAGGCCCATCGGACCATCGTCGACTTGACCTACCCATTGGCATCCATCTCCCAGTCAATCCAGGTGGGAAAGCGTAACTCTCAATATATTTTTGTTTAAAACTATTGTCTCCAAATTGCGCACTTTACAGGACAACCTCATCCGAATCAAAGAACAGCAAGAATCCATCAACAAAGGCGAACAGGAGATGACCACCGCGCCCACTTTTGAAACCGTTCAGTTCGTTCCTCTCCAACACCCGCGCACCGTTTGCACTTCGGTCGGCATTTAAATTGTTGTTCCATGTATTTGTAGGGAGTGGTGGTAATGGACAAATCAAATTGTCCAAAATTTGCGCCCATTTATTTTACGAAATATGAAAATGATGATCTTTATTAACTAGTAATTACATTTATATGCACAGATCAGATCAAAGCTCTCAATATTGCAGTGTTTTTAACAATTTAAATTATTTATTAAGGCTCGTTGCACCGAAGTGAAAAAGACTGCTGCGAAAGAGATCAAGCTGTACAGACGACATTGCCACCCGCATTGTTACTTGGAAAACATTATTGCGGAGAATATGCCCAATGAGTCGCTGAAGAATTGTTGGGCGATGGGTGGCAATGACAAATGCCGGGTGGGTAAACAAATTGTCTTAAAATTGATTAATCCTCAAGCTAAGGCATTAATCTGATCAAATAATTGCTGTTTAATTTTAAAAACCCGCATTTTTAAAGTAAGAAATTGAAGATTTAAATATTAAATGCCCCTCTTGAATTCGATGGACTCTATTGAATTGTTTTTGTGTCCCATTTAACGAACAATTGGGTATGTTTTCCAGGTTGCGGAATGTGGCTGCGATTGGAGTGTGCACATGCACTTCCGCTTCGAACAAGTGGTGGTGACTCATCAACTCGACGACGCGAAGCGCAAGCTGTTCGCGGATAAACGTCAAACGTTGTCCACACTGGAGGCGTACCGGCTGCAGATGCTGCACGAGCGAGAGAAGATCTATTCTAAGGCATCAATTAACATTTGAGATCGATTGAACCTGGGTTGTGATTGATTTTGTTGTTGATCGACGTCGAGACTTATCGATCTTCTGTCTCGAATTCGATCTTACAAATTAGATCATAGCGGGCGATCAGGAAAGCAGCAATGATAGGTTCTTCAACACAATTTTGAAAGCATTTCAGGCAGCTTTGTTTTGCTCCTTCCTGAAGACGTGGGCACTGAAGCCGTACAACGACAGCATGGAGGCGTACATTTTGTTGTCCATCCAGGATGGGGAACGATTTGTTGCTGAAAGTGATGGGGAAGCGGATCAGAAGCTTCAAATGGAGAAACTTGAGGGGCTTCAAGTCAGTGTTTTGTGGGAGAATTAGCTCGGCTTAAAATTGTTTAAATCGATCAATGTTAAGGAATCGCTCCGTCTCTACAAAGAGCAAAAGGAACTCATTGACGCGGCGAATGCCAACATTTCCACCGGACTGAAAGCGATTAAGGCGGAAGATGTGACCGAATTTTTTGAAGAACTTTGCAAATTGCCGATTTTTGGCAAAAGCATCAAACAAATGTACGAAACGCAACAGAAAACACGGGAAGACAATCAGAGAGAGTACTCGGAAGAGATGGCCGGCATTGGCTTCATGCCGAAACCGAGCAGAAACGGAATGCGTAAGGGGGGGGGGGATTCTGGAACATTTCATTATCCCGGCTTAAGGGCCTGAACTGTTTGTAGATCATTTCTCATATACAATCTTGGACTATAACATTCTGATAGTTTTATTACCCGATTCTTTGTTAAGCGGGCAACCGAGTGGAGCAGTATCTGAACGATCTGGAGCAGCAAATCCTTATCAACTCTTATGCGAAGAAACAGCGAGAGATGGAGTTGTTTCAGCAGCAGCAGCAAAGAATTGAAGGGCAAAAGCGACAATATTGCGGTAGATGTGGGTGATGGCAATTTGGGCTCACTTTAAAAGCTTTAAATTGGAGATTTTGTTTGAAATGGGGCGAAGGTATTTACTGTAGCTTTTTATGAATTAACTTCTAAAAACTGACCCGCCATTAACGAATGGTTCACAGAATTCGACAACTTTTCATCTCCGAACCATTCGTCTACTTCAAAAGCATGGCACTGTAAGGGCAAGTCATCAGTGAAAACTGTCGACAAATCGCGTGCAGCAAAATCGTCTCGTGAATTTAATTCAAACGGCGCTCAAATTGCGAGTGGAAGTGCCGGCGGCTTTCGTCAACAGCCGCAATTGCCAGACTTTGACTCATTTTGTCGTAATCGCTTTTATGGGTTTTTTGGAGGGCATTGGCATGCCTTAACTTTTTCCGAAAAAAATCCTGGAAATTTCAAAAAGAATTTCTTTCCGCAGGAAATTTGCCGTTTGTTGGTTCTGTCTACAGCCGCGTTCGGCCGTATCCCGCGCAACCTCCGCAACTGCAACAACAGGAGTTCGAGCCGTTCTCCTCTTTCGACCTCGACAAATCTCGTTACAACAGCAACAATAAACGGGAACGCCAGTGACGGACAAAAAGAAGCGAATTGGAAGTGTTGTGTGGGGACATGAATGATTTATTTTAAGATCTTAACAATTTTTAACAATATTTTTATTCCATCTCGGAATTTTCAATCATTGTTTTCGAAGAATTGTTTTCAAAATTTAGGTATTTTTTCTTTAGCTCGCCCTAAGTTTATTAATATTTATGGGAATTTTGCATTATTAAAATTCAAAATTTATCATTGGAAACGAATGAAGCTGTTGTGAAACGTGACAAAATGTAAGTATTTTAATAATGTTTTTTATTTTTTGTGTCATTTGCCGCCCCCTCCCACGAATCTTTAAGCATCGCAAAATGGTCCCCGTTTTGTGTCAAAATTTGTCCATTTATAATGTCCCGCATGGCGATGCCCTGCCGAACGTCTCCAACTTCTGCTGGCGTTGCTCCATAATTCTGTGCAGCATGCACTTGAACAGTATGAAAACCGAGTTTAGCAGCAAAATTACGTAAAATTTGGTGCAAATTTCTGCTTAGAAACGGATGGTGCCTAAAATAAAATGAAAAATATTGATTACTAAAATTTATATTGAAATATTTTAAAATTAAAAAAAAATTTATTTTCAAACAAAATGCTTAAAAAATCCCAATTTATCTATGATCAAAGAACAGTTTAAAAAAATTGATAATAAGATTTTGTAATTAAAAAAATAATAAAAATTTTCAAATTTATTTAATTAATATTCAAAAATTGCATTAAAAAAATGGACCAACATTTTTTTACTATTTAAATTGGTAAATTAAATAATAAAGCAAAATAAATTACGTAATCATTGTGACTTCAACGAGCAGTCCAAAAAGTGTTGTCATGGTGACAACGACCATCAAACAAATGTTTGGGTAAAATTCAATGCCAAAATTTGTCACTGACAAATAAGCGGAAGTGAATGCCACGTTCAAAAGTTGCAAAATCACTGTCGGCATCAACTGTTTGCCAATTCGAATATTTTCAGAGAGCTAATAAAAAACAACAATTTTTTATAAAAAAAAACACTATATTAAATTATAATGTTGATCGTATTAAAATATTCAATAAAAATTCAGATTTTATAAATAGCTAAAGTCTTTTTTTTACTTGATATCGCTCCGTGAGACAGTGCAAATTTTCTTTTGTCAAACTTTTCTTATACGCCTTCTTATTGAAGCGCCATAGCCAAATGAAAATCTGATATTTAAAATAAATAAATAAATTTTTCATAAATTAAATTACAAAAAGTTCAATTGCGCCCAAAATCAGCAGTGCCAATGTTGTAATTAGGCCAAAGATTGACGTATTTTCAGCACTTGTCGTTACCGTATCGTACAATGAGATGAAAAACTATAATATATATATATACTTTTAATTAAATATATTCGACAAAAGCAAAACGTCAAAACTCAAAATGACAAAATGCCAATTAGACAAATGCCATTCGAAGATAAGGCTTCACGCAAATACCAAACCGGGATCGGGATCCTCCCAATCCCCGACGGGCATTTGGTAGTTTCTATGTGAAAAGTGGCAATGCCATTCTTACCACAATTGTGATCCAACCGATCGAAAAGGACCATCCCGCGGTGCGTTCATAATTTTTGCGCAAAAATGTGGCCATAATTCGTTCAATGATCAAAATGTGGGCGACAAAATTGCGATTGTAAGCGCTCAGCTGGTAAACAAATCTCATCGGCTGAAACTGTTCACTGCTCAGCGCATCGGCCGTAAAAAACTTCAGCAAACAAATGGCAAATCGGCCAATGCCGCGCTAAAAATTGAAAAAAAAAAATGCTACAATTGTTTTTAATCATTTTATATTACAGTTAATATTTTAATGTTTAATTAAATAAAATGAAAAAAATAAAAAATTGTTTAATGTGCAATAAATAGGCCTACCGGTATTAGTATTTTACAGAAATAATACCGAATACCAAAACCTCATTTGCCGAAAAACTATTTTAATAAATTCTAACTGTAACAATTTAAATATAAATAATTTTATTCAATAATGCGGGTGTCTGGGTTAGTTACTTTTTGTTAATTAATTAAAAATAAAATAAATTATTAATTTAAAATCACACAAAAAAAATCCATGCGCTTTGATAGAGCAAAATGAACTTCAAATTCATATGAATTAGCGATGTCCGGCTGATCAGATAGATGTTTAGGACGGAAATGGGCAGTTCGATCAAATTCAGCAACAATTCAATGCCGGACATTGTGAACAAAATCGTTGTTTCGAATTGGGAGGCAGTTTCAATTTTATCGGAATTGTTCATTTTAGCTAAATTTAATTTAATTTTAATTAGAAAATGGCAAAATTTATTTTATTTAAGAATAAAGAAGTTGTCAGAATGGAAGCTTGATTTAAAATTAATAAAATGAAATCAAGACTTTTTTAAATATATTTCACGGAATCAATTAATTATGCCAAACATTTTACAATGACGAAAAAGTCAAAAATGGCAGATGAAAGCGATTATCTAAACGGAAAAGCAGGTGTTTTGTTTAAACGTTAATTGATTGTAAATTGTTTATTTCACTTAAATATGTCAAATGTCTTATATTATTAGGTTAAAGCATAAAAAAGTTACCTTTTCGGTCATTTTCTTCAGTAAATTTGTCAAAAAATGGGCATTAAAAATTCATAAAAAGACGAAAAGTTGTCGAATCCGGAAGCGTTTTTTTGTATTCGACGCAGAATTAGCTTGTCGACAATTACATCGCTGGTGTTGCGCAGCTATCTTCACTCAAACCGGTTTAATAACAAAAACCGTTTTGGGCTTTTTCGACCAAACCGGTTTTGAGTATGAATAGCTACAGAGATTTTAATATTTTTTCATATCCAAATCAAAAAGGTAACTTTTTTATGCATTGATCTCGTAATAATAAATTTATTAGCTTAATTCATAATTATAAATAAATAATATAACACATTATATAGAATATTTTTTGAATAAATGATAAAATGCTAAACATTGTTCTGAAATAATTTAGTGGCTTATTGGATAATTCTACAAAAAGCTATTGAAGAGAAATTTGCGCGATCACCTTCAAAAGGTGTTAATTAAAGCAAAAATTAGAAGAAGCCCATCATTAAAACAGAATTAATGTTTTCAATATGAAAAAGTGCCATTTACTTTTGCCACTTATACAATATTGATGGTTGAATGTAATTCAAAACATTTTGGTCGGATAATTGAATGTCGAACCCAAATTCGAACAAAAAATTTCAAAAATGGATTAGCAATAACAAATTGCGTTTTTAGTCTTCTGTACTTTTTATAATTCATAAAAAAGCTTTTTTTTTACATTTTATTTAATGACTGAATGAATGAATATCAATTTCGTTATTCGTGCGTAGTAAAATACAAAAAACAAATATTCGGGTGCATTTAGCTAGAAAAATTTAATGGATTTGTTACGCGCTAATTAGGGGGCGGCTGCTTATAAAAATTTACAAAATAAATCTTTAAATGTTAGAAATTATTATATTTTTTGGTGTTAAAAATTTATGTTAAATTTATTTATCGAACGAATTTCAGTTTACCTATATTGCCATTAATTAGCAAACAAATAAATACTTCCAAGAAAATGAAAAAATAATTTAATTTAATTAGCCGAAGCACAATTTACAATTTTATGCCAAATATCAACTGGTATATAAAATGATCAACCACTTTTTTGGCTTATTTTATTATATTTTTCTAAAATTCGTTGTGCCTTCGACAAATTGCAAGCATTTTTAGGCGACAAAAACCAAAAGCCATTAATTGCTTGTCTAAAAGGAAAATGAATATTTAAATTTTAAACAAAAAAAAGAAAGGTTTAAATAACTTAATGATAAATTTAACAAAAATTTCTTTCAATTTTTTTTTAAATTAGTGAAATTTCCACAATTAAATTAAAACATTCACCGCGCCATTTTGTCCTCAATTTGCGTATAAAAATTGTTGTGCACAATCAAAGGCCATCGCCGTGCTAATCGTTCGCCGTCGCTCAGCCGAAGCCAAATGCCATCCGAAATATCCAATGAAGAAAATTGTCGGCACAAAATGCCACCAAACTGAGAATGGCACAACTGATTCATGATCACTTCCTAAAACAATTGTAATGATCAGCTGTGATCATTATAAACTTTTTTTAAGCTTATAATTTAAAACACACATTTAGGTAATCGAATTTTTTTTATTTAAAAGAAAAATTTAATTTTTAAGAAAGTTGAATATCATTTATTTTATTTGACAAAATTTGTACATTTTTTCTGGAAACTTTACTTGATCAAGCAAATTTTCATCTTGATTCAATTGCCGTCGCAATTCCTGCAATAGACGGCGCGTGCCGTTGTTAACAAAAGCGATGATCAAATTGGAACTAAGGCGTTGTTGGCCTTTAATTGATTTTGAATTTATAAATGCCGAACTTTTTTTTTCTTGCATTTTCTTGAAAGCTTTTTAAAGTTTTAAGCAATACCAAAATTTAATAAAACAAAAACACCTTTTATTGAATTAAGTGACAGAACAACATTTGCATCATCGAGCACATTTTGTTGTTTTGCAAAAAACTCCATTGGATTCTGTAGCCAAATTGCATCGCTTTCGAACATAACGAACGGAATTTTAGTCTTAAATTATTTGATGATTATAATCAATTTTATGGTATAAAAACTAAATTAGGGAAAGACTATTGCCCCGGGCTTTAAAATCCCATTCTTTTTTCTAACATAATTTGTTGAAGAAAGTTACAAATTTCCCCAGCGACGCTTTGGAAAGTGATCAAAGCTCATTAGAGAAGGTTTCCTAGATCACATAATCCAATCAGAATATATCTACGAGTCAAGTTGAAAATCAATTTTTGGATGTGAATGATAATCCTGATCATATCCCCGGTTTTGAATCAAGTTCTGATCATGCATGAAAAGCAAATAATCCACCAATAAACTTATTATTGTTCAACTCTAATCCAGACATTCTTTGAGATCTGATCATAGGATTAGATTTTTGCATTAGATCACATGATCTGGTCCTATGACTTTATGCCATGATTGGATGGATGCAGCTTTCCCCGATATTCTCTAACCCCGAATGATTTGTCCCCGAGAAACGGGGATTGTTTCAATTTTACAAAAAAAAAAAGAATGAAAACAATTGCTTCTTACTTCAGATAGGACAGCCATCAGATTTGCTCGCACTTTCATCAGTTGCTTATGGCGTGGACTGTTCGGCTTCATCGGCTCATTATATGCATTTTGCTCGTCCTTGTCCATTTTGGCATTTTTGCCACGACTCATCAGTGCCAAACAGGACACCAAAAATTAGGGAAAAAGCTTTTTAAAATTCAAAATTGTTGCGCTTAAATTTGTCTAATAGATTTTGCATCTAATCGTACTCGTCAAAATCAATTTGAATAACCTGCCGTTTTGTTTTTATAAATTTTTTATCCCAATCAAAAAGGTTTTAAATCATTTGTCAACAATCGATTATTTAAAATTAGGGCCAAAATATGCACCGAAAAATGGCAAAGCTCAAATCAATGCGAAAAGACTATTTTTGGGTTGTACATATAAGTATTAAAAATATGTAAAAACATAAAAATCCAGGCCCTATTTATAATTATTGACGAAAAAACTGCCAAAAATATGGCCACAAACACCAAAAAAATGTTACTAAAAATCGCCAAAATATTAATTTAAAAGTGGTATTAGGTATTATTGGTTTCTGTCAAATTTCCGGAATTTCACCGATTTAAAAAATATAACAAAAACATTTTTTGGCACCCATCAAAGAATTAGAGTTTTTTAGAAAATTTCAAAGCATTTCAACTTGTGGGTTTCAATTTTTATTCTGAACCCCTAAAATTAATATGGAAAAAGACCTTCAGAACAATTCTCAATTCTTTTTTCCTATTTGTTTTTAAATATTTTTTCTTAATAATTTTTACATAAAATTTAACTTTATTAAGCATTTTGTCCGATGATGCTAATAAATAAACGGTTATTTTAATAACAAAAATTTTGCCATATTCTTCAGCTGCTCTCGCTCACCTCGCGCCATTTTGCTCGCAATTCGGCACAACTTTGTTCGTGCAGCGCCACAACGAGCACCGCGCGTATCAGCGCCAAATTGCCAACATTTTTTTGCCATTTTTTGCCTTTTGCCGGAGGCAGCGGCGGCAAGGCGTACAAATTGCACAACAAATTAATTGTCACATTTACAAATGCGTTATTAATCACTGTGAAGAGCACAAAGTTGGCCGGAAGTGTTGTGCTGCGGTGCAAGCGTTTGGCAACATTTTTGAATTTCTAAAATTTTGGTTTTGCTAATTTAAATTGAATAAAAATATTAAAACAATTGATAATGTTTAAAATCAAAAGAACATTTTTTTTAATTTTTGAAAAAGCATCAACAAAATAAATAAAATTCCTATTATATTAACGAATTTTTGTATTATTTTTTATTTAAATATTTAACTATCATTATTTTGGCTAAAACCTTTTTGAAAGTTTTTTTAAAAATTAATTAATCAAATTATTTACATTCAAAAAATCGTCGCTAATTTTGAGCCTTTGTTTGAGTTTTGGCTCTGGCACAGCATCGACAAATTGAACGCCAGAATTTGGCAAAATTTCAGTTTTATTTACGCCCTCGTCGGGCCGCAAAAAGCCGTCCGTCGATACCAACGGACCATCCGGCTTTTTCTTTTTGGGTGAATCCGTCACAAAAGATAAATCTTTAAATGTTATTATTATCAACACTTTCCTTAATAATATTTGAAAAATAAATTTATTATTTTACAAATGTTTAACAATTATTAAAAATAAATTTAAAAAAATTTATTAATAACAATAATTCATTTAAACTAATGTTCCAATTATTATAATAAATATTCAATTAAATATGATCGAATAAAAAGAGTTAAACTTAAAGTTATTGTTTCAATTTTGGACCTGGATATGGTGGCATCCATCGCAAGTCAAAATGATTAAATGCCAAATGAACCGCTATGTACAAGAACAGAATGCCAGAAATAAGCCGCCAAACAGCTCGTCCAAACATATTGCCAAAATAATAAATAAAAAAATATATTTAAACCATTCCAAAAATAATTACGATAATTACTAAAAGTTTTGAAATTTAACTCTTAGCTTTCATTAAAATGATCGACCAACTGCAAATATTGATTAGCACGCAAACAGCGATTCCCCTTTCATTTAAATAAAGCATATCGAAAAAATGTAAAATCCTATGAATTTTTAGTATTATGAAAATGGAAAAAGTATAAATTCTTTTTCAATGATTAATTTTAGGTATTATGACAATGGAAAAAGTTCTTATTAAATTAACTCATTCAAATTTTTATTGAAAA
Source organism: Globodera ellingtonae (assembly GCA_001723225.1). NCBI lineage: Eukaryota > Metazoa > Nematoda > Chromadorea > Rhabditida > Heteroderidae > Globodera > Globodera ellingtonae. The sequence goes on from MEIZ01000053.1 coordinate 316,240, forward strand.
TCGAAAAAGTAAACTTTAAATTATGTTTATTAAAAAAAATTAGGTATTATGTAAAATGAAAAAGCATTCTTTTTTATTAAATTAAAATGATTAATTTTTACTAATTATATGATAGTAAAATATCAAATCTTTTTTTTAATTCAAAATTAAAATAAGACAAAATTTTATTAATAATATATAACAATTAAAGTAAATTGAAATGGTTTAAAAGCATTGTACAAATTCATAGGGACAAATTTCCTTATCACTTCGATTTTGATATTAAGTCTACACACTTACTTATTCACTAAAAATGCACTCTAATTTTTTTATTAGCGCCACGTCATCGCTCTTTCGTCTCTTATTTAAACAATAATTTATAAAATGTTAAAAAACAAAATTTCTTTAAAAGAATAACACAAAAAATGTCTAAAACCTATTAAAATTGTTAATTGAAATTAAATCATAAATCAAATTAGAATAATTTGTGCACGAAATGCTTAAATTTTCACCAATTTGTTAATTTTTCAACAAAAAAAAAGATACTCGAATAAGGACTAAATTTAAAATTTAAATGCTTTTTAATGTAAGTTTTAGGGGACAACAATTGGAAATGGAGAGGACAAAGACTGAAAAAGGGCGACATTTGGTCTCACAATTCCATCAGGGCGACTTTGAGCAAACATTTATGAAGAAATGTGCGAGTAAATTGAAATTGAATTAAATAAATAAACAAAAAAAAAACTAAAAAATGATTACTTAAATTTATGTTTTTTTATAGATATTAGCTATTTTAATATTATTTTTTTACTAAATATAAAAACCATTTTTGAATTATTTGTATCTTAATAAAATAATATTACAAAATTAAAAATTGTACTTTTAAAACTTTTTTTAGTTTTCAATAAAGTTCAAAAGTTCAATTAAAGATTTTTGGTTTAGTAAAAAATTTTCTACGGCATTTTGAATCGTATTTCCAAAAATTGTCCCTAAAAAGGGTCGTTTTTGTCCCAAAATTTTTGCTGGAGTAAGGTTTGGGATTTCATAAAAAATGAATGGGTGGAGCAATAAACCTCAAATTTTGCATGAAGTCCCATCTATGTTCTCACTATACAAAACTTCAATTACCGCTAATGTCAGAAGCCTCAAACAGAGCCTGGTTAAAAAAGAGCAAAATTTGGTTTTTGGCTCACAGCTCCACTCCTTTCAAATGACAAGAGGCAAAAACATATCCACAAAAAAGGCAACACATTTAGGGCCATGATTTATATGGATAAAAAATCTCGAAATATGGCCATAAAATATGGACGAAACATGGATAAAATTTTTTTTTCAAATATAGCAAAAAAAAGCAAGATTTTCCTAATTGAAGTAATGAAAAAATAAAAAAATTTATATGCAAATTAAAGGCATTTCAGATTCCATAATCGTGGCCCTAATAATAATGGTGCATATTTTGAGTCTTAATTGTATTTTGTTGAATTAAAATAAATTTTCAATTTCAAAAAAATAAAAAGTGCAAAAACTTATGACACACCCTAAATATGACAAAGCGGAATAGTTGTTAACGCTTGAAGGCTGGCCTCTTTAGCCCTCACATGAGCAAAACCATTCATTTCCAACATTTGTTTTAAATTCAGTGCTGTTTAAATACATTTTTGTTTAAACAATTTATTTATAATTAATGCTTTAATTTTGTAAATTTATTTTGTTGATAATTTTATATTTTTATTTAATTTACATATTTTTTTATCAATCTAACCAAATATAAATATAGTTTTATTCTAATTTTATTTCTTTTCTTTTTTTTCGTTCAAATAATTCTTTAATTTTAAAGTAAAAACTTATTGATCGATTTGGCTGACCCTCTACAAAGTTCTTTTTGGCCATATTTTTGCAGATTTTAGCATTTGGCCAAGCCGCCACCTGTCGTCTCTAATTAATTACATTCGATCACTTCGAAAGATTACAAAATGTATCGAACATCGCCAATATTAGTATTTAGATCGCGTTTAAACTGAATGAGCAATCATTTCATTTAATTTATTTAATAATTCAAAGAAAAATTTAAAACTATTCTTATTAATTTATCAGTTACCAATTAATTATTAAAAAAAATAATTGAGTTAAAAATGCTTAGAAACTTTAATGCAAAACTATTTGAATTTAAGAAATAATGATTAAAAAACTTATTATTTGGGTAAGTTTATTTTCATTTATTTCATTTGTTTGTTCGCTGGACAATGGACTTGCCAGGTTAAATCAAATATTTTAATTGATACACTTAATCAAATTTAAATACTTATTTAATTGTATTTATAAATAAAAAATTAATCGTTTAAGAAAACGTTCTCAGTAAAATCAATTAAGTTTTTAATATTTGCAGAATTATAAAATTAATGGATTATGTTTTGGAACATTTTAATTAAGTTATTTTATATTAAGCCTACAAAAATATAAATATTTATAAAATATTAATTTTTATTACTTTTATAAATAATGACCATTAAAGAACGCCTCCGATGGGCTGGATGTCGTGGGCAAAATTCTTTTGTGAAACCGATTGTGCGCGACATCCATTTAGTTGCATCAATGAACGACTTTATATGGTGAGTGAATTGAATTGAATACAGAAAAATGGGTGTTGACAATAAATTTTGTAATTATTCTTTTAAAATAATTTTAAAATTAATTTGCAATAAAAAAAACTGTTCAAAGATACATATATTTGCAAAATTAAAATAACCTATGCGATCTTTTATTAGATTTTGCCTATTTTTCAGTACATTAAAATTTTGTCGAATTTTTGACGCTTTTTACCTATTTTCACCATTTAATTCTTTTAATTATGGTTGAGCCCCATCCCCGAACCCCGACTTTTTTAGTCGGAGTTTTCGTCCCCGACCCCGACTTTTTTGAATTTTTCGGGGTTTGCTGAGAAAAACCCCGACTTTTTTGATCGGGGTCGGGGACGAAAACCCCGACTCTGACTTTTTGCGCCCCCGAGGGGTCGGGGCTTAACCCTCTTTTAATGATTGATTAAACTAATTAGGAAATGGCTGATCGTTTGGCAGAAGACGGCTTTCGCGAGGCGGGGTACGAATATGTGCACATCGACGACTGCTGGATGGAGTCAAGCCGGGATGGGAATGGCAAGCTGGTCGCAAACCGGACCAGATTTGCGTCCGGAATGCGCGCTTTATCAGAATATGTAAATAATTTATTGGATTTGTGCAATAAAATATTAATATTTTATCTTTTGTAAAAATAATGTGCCCGATTTTAGAATTATTAAAATAAACTTTATTTGAAAATATTTTCTATGATTTAATAAAATCATTCATTTAGTTCAATAGAATTAAAATTAATATTATATTAATTACAGATATGAAATTAAATTAAGAAAGAAATTTAAATTATTTATTAACTTAATAATTTTAATATTTGACTGGCACCGGATATTAAATTGAATATGTATTACTTAAAAATTTCTTAAGTTTAATTAACAAGTAACTAACATATAATGCAAAATATTTTAAAATATTAAAACTTAAGAAAATATTTTCATAACTTGACTTTTTTTTTGCATTGTAAAATAATTAAAAATTTAGATGCATGATCGTGGACTCAAATTGGGCATTTATGAAGACATTGGCACATCGACATGTGCCGGTTATCCTGGCAGTTTGAATCATTTAAAAATCGATGCGCAAACGTTTGCGGATTGGGATGTGGACTATTTGAAATTGGACGGATGCTATTTGAATGCTTCACAGTTTTCGGACGGTTTGTACAAAATTAATGTAAAAATTTGTTTTAAATTTAAATAATGTTTAAACGTCGAAAAAATTTACAGAATATCCAAAAATGAGTCGGGCACTGAATGAAACCGGTCGACCCATCGTTTATTCATGCTCATGGCCCGACTATTTGGATCACAATTACGAAGAACAGGTCGGCGGCATATTTAATACAATTCCCGGGTTGATCTTATTTGTTAGTCCGGATACCGGTCTGAATCCCCCCACGATGGCTGATTCAGTCCCGTACTGAAGCTAATATTAAGCCTAACTTAGGCCTAAGCCACCCTGGCTAAGCCTAAGGTAGCCTAAGCCTAGCTTAGACCAATCTTAGGCTTAGCCTAAGACGTTGGGGATTCGGGAAGTTCGAAATGTGGGGGGAATCAGACCGGAAGCGGCTAGTCCACATTCCATTTTCCCGTACAATTCCGTAACCCTCACTATACCCTTGCCGTTATATTTGTAAAATTCCGGTATCAAATGTTAACTGAACTGATCAGTAAACAGTGATTTTGATCGGCACAAAACTTTTGGATTTTTCCTCAAAATTTTCGAAAGCGGATCAACAAAATTTACACAGATCAATTACACAGCCATTGGCTATTGGTGCAATTTGTGGCGCAATTTTGACGACGTTGAGCGATCCTGGGGCTCTGTGCTAAGTAAACTTTGCATTAAAAAGAAAAAAGGTATTAAAAATGAAACAAATTTTTAAGGCATCATCAATTTCTACACCAAACATCAGGACCTTTTTCGAAAAGCGCAGGCGCCAGGCCGTTGGAATGACCCGGACATGGTGGACAATTTTTGAAAATTCACTGGAAAATTTTTGGAAATTCACATCAATTACTTATTTTAATAATAAATTGTAGGGTTGATCCCCGATCCCTCGAGGGCGGGAAAGTTGGGGTCGGGGTAGGCCATGTCGGGGTCGGGGTAGGCCATGTCGGGGTCGGGGTCGTGGACGACCCCTTTTTTGGGCTCGGGGTCGAGGGTCGGGGTCGGGGACCAACCCTAATAAATTGATCAAAATGGCCCTCTTACTAAACAATTTTTAAATTAATTAATATAAATTTAACTCGAGAAGTTGGAGCCCCCGACCCTTTGGGGGTCGTAAGTCGGTCGGTGTTGGGGCACCGAAATCAGGAAAATTGGTCACCAACCAGCGGAAAATTAATTCTCACATCAATTTGAATTAAACTATAAATTTTAAATATTTTTTCGGTTGATGTTGAATTTCTGATGCCCAATTTGGTTTTTTGCGAGGCGCACAATTGATCTTTGGTGCCCAATTTTTCGCAAAAACTCCGGTGCCTAATTTTCCAGCACTCCGTTGGTCGGTGACCAACTCCAATTTAAACTAATATGTTCATTAAGGACTTACAAAAAATTAAAATCAATAAAATTATTTTATTAAATAGAAATTAAAATATATTTATTTAATGTTAAGCTGATTGTTGGGAACACTGAGCTGACTGTTGATCAGGCCAAAGTTCAAATGTCCATTTGGGCAATTTGGTCGGCTCCGCTGATCATGTCAAATGATCTGAGAACAATTTTGCCTGAACATCGTGAAATTTTGTTGAACAAAAGAGTGATCGCTGTTGATCAGGATCCGTTGGGGGTAATTAAAAAATTTTTTGTTATGATTTTTTAGAATTATAATTTCATCAAAAACATAACCAAGTTATATTTTTAATGCTTTTTTGTTTCTTTTAAAGATTATGGGACGAATGGTGTTCAAGGTTTTAGTTTTAATTTAATATTTTTAATTAATTTAATTTAATTTTAGTCCTTTTCCGTTTATGTCTACACAAAAGAAATGACCCCAGTTGACAATGTGAACAAACGTTTTTCATACGCAATAGCGGTGCTCAACTACGGATTCTTACCCATTGTAATAATCAGGCCGTTTTTGATGCCGGATTTAAAATTTAAATAATTAAAAGCCCAAAAATTTACTAAAACTTTTTCAGCGTTTTTCCACCGATTTGAAATCCATCGGCCTGACAAATCCCAAAGGTTATTATGTGCAGTGTCTGTGGAGTGGCAAAATGTTTGGCCATTTTACTCCGCGCGACATTTACAATGTGACATTGGCACCGACGAGTGTGGCACTTTTGAAGGCAACATTGCCGGTCGGCTATTTGTGAAAGTGACGGCGGCACACAAAAAATGATGAATACAATCACATTTTAATTAGTGTGTAATAAGTGATCAAAGAATCATGAGCATTGAATTTTTAATTGAAAGTTAAGAACTTTAAATGATCGAATTATGATAATTAATTATAATGATCTTTGTCCGATTATTTTTGTTGTCAATGACTGCCGAGAAAAATGTAAAGGTAGACATTTATGGTAACAATTCCCAACCGTGGTCAATTAATACAGAAAAAATTAATCTATGAAATTTTGTGCTACCGAACTGAATCCACCGGGGCAATAACTTGCTTCAACCGTAACCGATTCAGACATTCTTAAAGCCATTCAAAAGCTAAAGCTTGCGATTGGGCAAATCTCAAAAAAGTTATGGCCAGAAAACTCCAGAAATTGGGGGTTTTTTAAGTTTTCTGGCTATATCTTTTTTGAGACTTGTCCAATCTTAAAGGCTTAACTTAATAATTTTGTTTCATCTCTCGTCAAGAGCTTTCGAAATGTCTGAATCGGTTAAAATACTTTACATAAAAACGGAAAATTTTGGTTTGCACAAAAAAGTTTTTTTCAGATTGGAAAATTTCAAAATATTACTTTATTTATGCAGCAATTCAATCTTTCTCAATCTTTCCGTTCTTATCGCACCATCTCATCGATTTCTTCGCAAAAACAATTTTTCAGCAATTTTACCATCACAAAACAAAAATAAATAATCATCAATTTTTTATAAATGAATAATTTGTACATCAAAGAAGCTTTGCCAGAAAATGCCACGACAATTTGGCCATTGATTTTGGTTTGATAACTCTTTTAATTATCAAAAAAGACAAAACTTTAAATTATTTTAAAAATTCTCTTAAAGCCAAGCTGATAATTCCAAAAAAGATTGATTTAGGCCTTTTAAACTTTGTCAAAAAAATATTTTACAGTTAAAATTCGTTTTGTTAAATCGATTTTAACTTTAAACGCAAATATTTTTTCAAAATTTGTTAGGAACTGTACGCTCATCTCCAAGTGGGAACACCAAAAATTGATGCTTCCCATTTGTCCGAGGCGCTAAAGTCGGGGTTAGCCAAGGCTTTGTTGATTTATTCAAATGATAAAAGTGACGAATTGGCCGCTTATGCATTGTACTTTACATTGACCTCGCGAGAGTTTGGCAAGGCAAGTTTTTAGTAAATTTATTTTTAAAATGATTTAATTCTTTAAAGTTTAAACTAACAAAAAAATTGAATAAAACACATTTTACGTTTGGGCGCTCACGGTTGGGCGCCTTACTTTTGAGCTTTTCTTAGTTTTCATTTTATCTAAAAAATTCATTTGATTTTTAAAAGAAATTTTTCATAATGCCAAATAATTATATTTTTTAGATGTTTATGCTGGAGGACATTTATGTCAAGGAAACATTCAGGCGACGAGGCATAGGCAAAGCAATTTTTAGTGAACTTTCAAAAGTAAAATTTAATATTCGCTTAAATTATAGCAAAAATATAAAGCATTAAAATGAAAATCATTTTTGAATTATTAATTTATTCATATTTTTATGTTATTAACAAAATTGTTATCCTTAAAATTCTGCTTGTGTTTAATTTTTCTAAGATTGGATTTGTTTTTATTATTTTATTTTTTGAATATTATTCACTTTAAATTTTATTTGTCAAAAATAAATTTAATTTACCAAAATTTTAGCTCGCTTTTGCGAAGCAGTGCCCTTTCATTGAATGGTTTGTGCTGCGTTCGAATGCCAAAGCGATCGAATTTTACGATCATTTTGAAGAAAGCAAAAATATGACTAACAATTCTTCGGCGGTTGGTGACGATGAGCGACTTTATTGGTGGCGAATTGAAGAGAATGAATTTGCTGAGTTGGTAAACAAAACAAATAAATGTTTGTACATATTTTGTAGAGTAAAATTAATTAAAAGTAATTTTTAAATATATTTTAAAAAAACATAAAAAGTTTGGATTAATTAACAAAGTTTTTTTAATGCATGTGATTATAATAAATTATTGCAATTAATTTAAAGTAATTTCAAATATTCATTTATCAAAAATAAAAAATAAAAATTGGTATTAAAAAGTTCCAAAGTGCAACTAGATTTAATTGGATAGTTTAAGCAAATTATTTATTTATATTTTTTAGAGTAAAAATATTTAATAAAATTGTACTTTAAATTTTGCAACGATTTCTTTAATTAAATAATTAATTTTTTGAATTTGAATGATTTTAAATTTTAGTGAAAATAAATGTCGCCAAAATTCCCATCGTTTTGGACGGGGATGTTATCAATTTGCAGCAGGCCAAAGCATTGGCCGGGGTAAATTAGTGACAATTTTTCATCAAATATTTGACCATTTTTGCATTTTAGGACTGGATTTCACTGGTAAATGATGGCAATTTGGAGTGTGAGCATTATGAAATGATAAAAAAGTGGGTTAAAAACGGGAAAAAACCCAATTTTATATTAAAATTTTTGTTTTAATTAGCCTATCTTCTACATTTATGAATGGAGAATTCGGTGCCATTTTTGTTGAACATTTTGCAAATGGCCAAGTGATTGGCATGGCGTTGTTCAGTCGCCGGGGGTTTTCAACGTGGCATGGCCAGGTCTGCCGATGACAATAAAAACATTTGTATTAAAATTAATAAAAAAATTTATGAAATTATGAAATTATCAAAGGAATATTCAAAATCACAAAAAATAAGTACAAAATTTGGCCCACAATTACATATTTAGACAAAATTCAAAAAAGTGTTATTTCTTTTTGGCATAACCTATTTTGCTTTACAAAATTTAAATTTATGAGATCAAAAAAACGATCAAAACCCATCAAAAAATTTTATTTTTGGCACTTAGCAAGTTGGTAATCGGATCGGTCCCTGAATGAGACAAAACGGTTATTTATTAGGCCTTTTTTGGCTGAATTTAAATATTTATGTTTTAAATTCAATTTTAAAATATTTATTAGTTTCTTTACATTGACCAAATATTTGTTCGCCCCGATTGTCGTCGTAAAGGCATTGGCACCGCAATGGTCGCCGAATTGGTCAAAATTGCGCAATTTCGAAACATAAAATGCATTAATTGGAGAGCTTCGGATAATCGGGACAAAATTGCTGAAGCCTTTTTCAATTCGGTGCGTTTTGCAAAAAATAAATAATAAATTTTATTGAAAATCTTTTTAAGATTTGTTCCGTCAAATCGACAGAAAATTTGATTTACCGTTGGCATATTATGGAAAAGCCGCCATCACATTGTTCAGCAAATAAAAACTGAAAGTTTGAAGAAAAACAGACATTTTGCATTTGATTCAAATTGTGTTTGGCATTTTTTGTCTCTTTTCTATCACAAATGATTTTGCGCGAGATGTTCTGGGTCAATTTATTGTTTTTTAAATTATTTTGATTTTTGGACAAAAAACGCAAAATGTGGATTTATTCTTAAAATTCCCCAAATATTTGTCAAATTCAAAACAAAACGTTTAATATGTAGCTTTTCTTAGGTGTTGGGAACGACGCATTAACAATCAAAAAAAAATTTGCGGGAAAATGTTTAAACCGGTTTTTGTACCCTGGTACTGAAATGGCCACTTAAGCTGGGGACTCAATTGTATTTGGTTTGCCGTCTAACGGACTATGTTTATTTAGGTAACTAAATAAAAGAAAAAAGCAAAAAAAATTTCACAAAGAATATAATAATAAATTATTTATAATAATTGTATTAAAATACAAAAAGTTGAGCGATCGCTTCATGCCGACTCCAACCGAATACCACCGCTTATTTATGTGCCATTTCCAGGCTGAGATGCGCCCAGTCGGGTCCGCGATAGCGAGCACAACCGAGCGATCCCTTTTTAAGATTTTGTGCGATGGCACTTTATAGACGCGAAGGATCAGAAACGTCTGCGGGAAACGGCGTCAGCAAGCAAAGCTGCACAATGCCCGCCGTTGTGCCGTTTCCTTATATAATATAAACGAATTTTTAACAATTTTTTTCGATGGGATACAAATGGGGCAAGAGAATGGAGTGGAGAAGTGAACTATTTTCATTTACTCTCATTTCTTTTCCTGTCCCTCCCAAAACCTATGCCAAATCTTGCAAAAAACAGTCACAGAATAGAGAGCAAAAATTGCACCACACTCAACATTTTTATTTCAGTCAGTAACGAGCAGCAAAAGAATTCAATAAAATTGAAAATGCCAATTTCAACACTCACGCCAAATTCTCATTTTCAAGGGCATTTTTGAATATAAGGAAGGACATTTGCCATTTTTAAGACGCTTTACAAGGACTGTCCTTACATTGATGGCATGGGTAAGGAGACCAGACCCTGGCCTCCTTGACCTCCCCGAACAGTGCGGTCCTTAAGCGCTTCGGGTTTTAAATTAAATTACCCTCCATTGATTGGTCTGTTTTGGTTGAAAATTGTTAAATGGCACCCCTAATATAAACGCATTTTATTAAATTGCACACAAATAAAGTTGGACCGTATATTTTGTACACATTTTGGTTTCTGTACAAAATTTGTTTCGTCCGGATTCATTAAACGCATTATTTTTTAATAGCATCATTTTCCTTTTCAAAAGAATTTATTCATAAAACTGAAATTTAAATTGAAGACCCAAAACAACAACAGAAAATGGCGCAGAATGTATTCAAAAATCATTCTGTAAAATCATCTTCAGGGCAATCCATGCACGGGCACGAGAAAATAACACATCCTGCACCATTCATCATAGCTTAGAAGCTCGCCCGGCTTCTTTCAACTAAAAATGAAATTTATTTAAATGATTTTGAACAAAAAGTAATTTTCATCGCCTGAAAACCAACAAAAGAAAAAGCACAACTTTATACCACGAAAATAGAAGTCGCGTGCCCAATGCTGACAGTTGGCATCAAGCAAATCGTATCCCTGCCACATACCATCAAAAATGAGCTCGACTATTTTATAAGAAACATTCAGTTCGGTGTCCGCACAAATTCCGATACAGCGCCCGTAGTAGCCCCAACTAAATACGGACTAATTTAGCTTGATCGAAGGTTCATCATACTGAGAGCTTCTGAATGATATCAATTTTGTTTGATTTACTTACCTAATAATTTGGGAGCCTTGGTTAAAAGATTTGCAACCAAAATTTAAACATACGGTAATTTTTGAAAGCTCTAGGAATGGGAAAGGTCCGGCGGCGCCGATAGGCGACGCCGGGGAAATTTTTGTGAAGTTTTTAACGGTATTTGTTAAGAATGTAAATGTAATTTTATAAAAAATAAAATAAAAAAATTGGTTTGCATTTTGGTCGAAGAAAAGGTCATTTTTCAGGGCTGCATTTTTGTTAAATAAAAATCTGTTTTTATTGCACTTTTCTTAAGATCTGAAAAGATGCCTAAAATATTGAATTTCTTAAGAAAGTTTGGGCAAAAGTGCCAAAATTGGGACTAAAAATGCAAAAATGGTGAAATAAGCATTTATTCTCAAAAAGCCCGAAATAGGGATTTATAAGAACTAACAAAAAAAAATTTTAGAAATGAATGCTATTTCTGGGCTTCTCTCGTCAAACCCTATTCGCAAAAAAAAATAGGTTAAACCCTAAACTCGGCCCTAATAATGAGTGCGCCAATGAAACCTTAGATGGGTAGGCGGTGTTTGCTTAAATTGCAGAAAATTAGCCCACCGACTTTGCTTGCCGACGTCAGTAAGTTCGTAAGTGCACTTGTTCTCTTTGCCACACTTGCCACAGACAAAATAAACCAGAACCGCTTGGTGCCCGCCGATTAGTGCAGCAATGCCATCATTCTTTACGTTGTCCATTGGATGAGCATGCCATTCCATTTTAACCGCATAATAATACACGCAACTGCAGCCACAGGGACGGACTGGCGTCCAGTCAGCGTTTGATGAGGAAGATGATGAGGAAGATGATGATGATGATGAAGATGATGAGGATGATGATGATGAGGATGATGAAGATGATGAGGAAGATGATGAAGATGATAAGGAAGATGATGAAGATGATCCCATTTTTATGAAGAAGATTTGTATTCTTTCTAATGAACTAAACTAAATTCTTAAACAAAAGAATACAATCTGCTCAGGGTCGTAGCCAGCTCTTATACACATCTAGATGTGTATAAGAGACAGACCTGTCTCTTATACACATCTAGATGTGTATAAGAGACAGGGGGAAGGTCGTTTCGGAGGGTCCACTTTTGGGTTTTATTGTATTTTCTTAAGCAATTTATCAAAAAATAATAATTCGATTTTTAGGGGTATTTCCGTTTTTTCCCTTTTTTGTTAAGAACCTTTTAAAAAATTTGAGAATTCATTTCTGGGCCCATGCAAAGAATCCGGTGACGGGTAGTTACCCTGCGGATAAGATTGCTACCCTGGGTCGGACCAGGGTAAGCACTCGACCTAGCTTCCTTAAAATCAATTTAAATATAATTAAATTTCATTAAAGATTTAAAGCAGGGGTCGTATCGAAAATTTTCAAAAATAAGGACATCAAGGGCAAAAAATAAGATTTTAGGGTAATGTTTAAAAATGCAGTAAAATGTTCATTTTTGGCATGAAATGTGCTTTTTAATCATATTCTTTCTACCACCAATTTTCCTCAACATTTGTGGGCGTTGGAAAGAAGAAAATTATAAAATTCGGAACAATTGGAACCATAATTCACTTTGTTTTTACCAAACTTTCACTGTCTCTACTAGAGTAAGGACGATTGATATTCTCATCGAGATTCTCGGTATTTTGTCTCGGCCGAGATTATACGAGATTCTCGATCGGCCCTAGTCTCCACTTCGAATGAATAAAAGAATTTTTGAAAATTTAATGAATCTTGTTAAGAAAACCTGTGCAGAATTTATGAAAAATCGAAATAATGCATGTAAAATTTCTGTTTTTTGCGCGCGGTTTAAAATACTGTTTTTAGGGGTGGTGGGATCCAGGGCTGTGTCGAAAGTAAAAAAAAAGTCGAAATCGAAAATCGAAACTGAAAAGTTCGAAATCGAAAATCGAAAATCGAAAGGAAAAAAACGTC